>BDMB01000027.1:2507360-2568947 GCA_016859785.1 Macrotyloma uniflorum
TTTTACAAATTTACTTCTACATAATCTAATTTTTAATTTATAGAAAAAATTCTTAATTTTCTCTTATAAAAATGTTTATCAAAACATTATCTTAACATTATCTTAGAATAATATTACGCTTTTTTTTTTTAATTAAAATTACATATAGACTATACAAAATTAAGGAAGAAAGATAATTGAAAATATCCTCAAAGCAATAAATACATGAACCAAAGTAACATATAAATTTTAAGTTGGTTTCCTTTTAAGATACCAAAAGAAAAGAGAACTAAGGGTTAGATCTTGACACTATGTCTACTATTATGGTCATCTTTAATTCACATGAGAAACACCAATTAAATCACTTTCTGATTTTTCTTTTCATTATATCATGGTAAATGACTAAGCTAAATTTATCTCCAACTACTTTAATTTTAAATAATCCTTATTATTTTTATTTTTCAAATAATCTTTATTATTTTTATTTTTCAAATAATCTTTTATACACAAAATTAATATACCGATTTCTTTACCTATTAAAAGAAAGACATTAATGTTAATCTCATTTGTGAATTTTTAGCCATTTTTTTTATTTTAAATTTTTTAATTAATCAAATTAATTTAATAAATTTTTAAAATTTCAATTTCTTTAAAAAAATTTCTCACGAATTCTTTTAAGTTTAAGAAAAATATTTCTAGAATATGTTTTGAATTTTTGGTTGTTATATTATTATTTTTCCTTTTAAAAATCATCCTATATCCCTTTCATTAGACTTTAGTCTATTATTTTGGTCTTTATAGGTTTGTAATTCACATCTTATAAATAAAATATATGATTTATGTTGACTAATTTTCTATCAATTTCAAGGACCTTTATACATTAATGTGATAAGAATTTCATATTTATTCAAGGAGATACTCATACATTTTTGTGTGTATATTAAAGATAACATGTTATACTAAGTAAAACTCCTAAAAAATGTAGATGTGAAAGATTTCCCATACGAGAATGGAAGCATTAGCATACATTGATTGACTTTGGAGCATACGTTGATTGACACTGGGGTGGCTGCGCGGGGAAGGAAAAAAAAGTAAATTTCTGTGCAAATTTTATGATAAGAATGACAGAGTGGAGAGATTGATGTGCAAATTCTCTTATAAAAGTTTATAAAAAAAAAAATTGACGAACCATAGAAGAATATCACAATTTTTTTTAATTAAAACTATAAAGCCACTAAAAAAATCAAAATTACAAATCAAACTATTAGAAAAAAAAAGTAATTAAAAATATTTTCAAAAGAATAAATACATAAACTAAAATATTATATAAATTCTAAATTGATTCTATCCTAAGACATTAAAATAGAATTAAAGATATTTTTAAGATTCTATTACTATTTACTTTTTATCATTAAATATAATCATATTAATGTAATAAAACATGTAAAGGTAAATTTATAAGAGTAAACATGTTACAAGACATTTCAATAATTTCATATCTATTTAAGACATTTTATAATTTCTGACAACAATATTAATAATTTTATTTTTTAGGAAAAAAAAGTAAAATCAATTATTAACAGATTCATAATATCAACCATATATCGATTTTTATAAATAAAATTATTATTTAACGGATTTATAAAAATTTATTTATATTTAAAATATTTGATTTATATATTTAAGTATCATGTCTTTATTTTTATTGGGAAAATTAAAAAAAAATTTATGGATATTCTGTTATCAATTAAATATTTTATCATCTATAAAAAATAATCTCTCAAACTTTAAAAAGATAATTAATTTTGAATGTTTTAATTTAAAGTCTAAGAATTTTATTTAAATTTTTTTTATTGAAATAATAATATTAATCAAAACATATATAATGCATCACCTATGCAAGCAATTTCCAAAGATTTTCCACATTCTAATTTACTAATGTAGGCAAATCCTGACAACAATTACAATAACAATCAATAATAATCTTTTAAGACTAGTTTTAAAATAAAGATGGAGATTACTCAAATTATTAGTACATTAAAATATTATTTTTAATAATATTTATTAGAATACTTGTTTGGATTTATTAAATTTTTTATATTTTTAGTTTTACGTGAATTTTGATATAATTATAACAAATATTATTATTATTTATTGATGAAATTAGTAAAAAATAAATAATTATTATTTATGATTTTTCTACGACTCAAAATTCGTAGATAAAATTATCGGAACGAATTTTTTAAACAGATAAAACCGTAGGTAAATTACCTACTGAATAATCGGTAGATAATCGTATGTAATTACCTACCGAATTATCCGTACATAATTACCTACCGAAAAATTCGTACGTAATTACCTACCAAAAAATCCGCACGTAATTACCTACCGAATAATCTGTAGGTAATTAATTACCTACTGAATAATCTTTCAAATTTTTCAAATTTTTAACTATGAAAATGAAACAACCACCTTGGTATGAAATTACTGAGACATGCTCCTTGTCCCTGTGTGATTATTATGTGATTTTGAATTAGATTTTCCTCCGTCTGTTGTATATTTTTCCTTTTTAAATTTATATTCATTCAATTATTTAATTTGAAGACTATTAACATTTGCTAATTTAAAAAAAAACATTCAAAAACAGTTAGGGAAGGAAATTTGTAACCTGAATACTCCGATGGCAAAGCGGACTTCAACCTCTGAACAATGACAAAGTAAGAACAGACGAAACATAGGGGCAAAAGTAAGAACAGATGAAACACAGGGCAAAGTAACAGACAAAACACAGGAGTAAAGTAAGAACAGACGAAACATAGGGGCAAAGCAAGAAAAAAGGGACAAAGTAAGAATAGACAAAACACAGGGTAAAGTAAGAACAGATAAAACATAGGGGTAAAGTAAGAACAAACAAGAACAGACGAAACACAATTAGGACAGAAATTTGTAACCTGAATACTCCAGTGGCAAACCAAACGAAACAGACGACGGTGTAGGGCAGGATGTTTGGAATGTTTGGAACCTGAGATATGGCAAATCGGAAAGAAAGGAAACACAGATAGCAAAAGGGCGGGAGGGACTAAATAAAGAGGGAGGAAACACAGAGGATAAAGCGGCAGGAGAGACTATTATGTAGGAAAGGAAACTTAGGATTTTAATAACAAATATTTTTTTATTTTTTAAATATAAATAATATTAATAAATAATAATATAAATAATAATATTAATATTAAGAATAATATTATATTATTATTATTAATATTAAATAATTTATTATAAAAAAAATAAAAATTATAAATATAATAAAAATAAAAGTATTTATATTATAATTATGTACAGTTTTATTTTGTACGTAAAATCAGTAGATAATATTATAATTATCTACCGAATTATTCTGTATGTAAAATCAGTAGATAATATTATAATTACAGATTTATTCTGTACGTAAAATTAGTAGATAATATTATAATTACTTACTAATTTTTATCTGTATATAAAATTTCGTACATAATTAAATAATTTCTTGTATTAGAATTTGGATTTAAATTATATTTTATGTGTTTGATTATGTTGTTGGGTATCTTAATTTGTATTAGACATATAATAATATTACATTTATACTTAGTATTTAAATTTGCACTTACACTTTATGTGTACGAAAATTATATATATAACGATTATGTAAAATTTTTAGAATAAATAAGATGATGAAGTTAGAATTTCAATTTTACTTATAAAATTTAACTACAAATTCTAGATTGTAAGTAAATTCAAATATATACATTACTTTTACGAATTTCGACTAGTATTATAATTATCCACATAATTTTGATAAATTTGTGCATTACTTATGAATTTGAGTTTACAAATTACAATAGATAAAGATGAATATCTCATTACCTACAAATAAAAATTTGTAAATAATATTATATATAAATAAATTCCTGATCTATAGATATTACTGACGAACGATATTATTATGAATTAAAAATTTGTAATTAAATTATCAATGACTAATTTACTTATAATTTTTTAGGGTAGAAAATTCAAAAATAAAACTAATTCTGACTATAACTTAAAATTTGGGATTCATTCTTAAATTTTTTACTGAAATAATAGTTAAAATATTCGAATGAATCTTTTTTATTAATTAAGTTATTTATCATATAAAATAAATAATCTCTCAATTTTAATAAATTAATTCTAAACTTTATAAGTTCAGATTTGAAATTCATACTTAAAATTTTTTTCCTAAAACAATAACTTTAATAAATATATATATATATAATATATATCAACTATACAAATATTATATGAAAATTTTTCATATTTTAAAAATAACTTTAGTCAAAAACACATATATTGTATCAATTATGTAATTATTTTCCACATTCTAAACTAGTAATATAGGCACATCCAACTTTGATCATTAGTGGAGTCCTATATAGCTTATTAAAGAATATATAAGAAATAGAAAAGTATGCAGTTTCTTTCAATGTTTTATTTTTTAAGAATGATTATGGATTTTGATCAATTATTTTTTTAAGAAAGATTTGAATGAATTTCATGTAGAATATATATAAATACGACGTTAACTTAAACAATTTAATTTCTTTTTTTTATCAAATGTCAAACTTCTCTTTCTCTTATTACAAATTATATATGTCTTTTTTATTTGTTTAAGGCGATATTAATATTCATATCCAATGATAACTTTTTCCATAAAAAATATTATTATAATAAATTTTCAATTGAACCAATAAACAAATCTCTATCTTTAATATTACTATATATGGTAAGATCGTAATTTTCAATTCATTATTTAAACCTAAGATTGAGAATGAAAAAGAGAACTAGTACACATGACATAAAATTAATCAATTAATTATTAAAAATTGAAAAAGTTATATTAGATTTACTTTTTTATCCAAACTTTTTAATTTTTTAATATTTTTTTTACTTTGAATATTTTCTAAAAGAATTATAAATATTTAAAATATTATAAATCTATAAGATTGCTTTTTATACGAAAAAGGAATATTTTTATTTAAAAATTATCTAAAAAGGTTAAGTTGAGTCATTTTTATTTTTTTGGGTCAAGTCGTACTTACGACTTCATTCTGTAAAAGTCGTGTTTCATAACATGATTTTGCATTTTTTAATTTTTTTTTCTAAAAATACATTGAAGTCATGTTATCAAGCACAAGCACAACTTTACTTTTTTTTTTTAAATAATTAAAGAAGTCGTGTTATAACACGACTTCACCATTTTTTTGCTATCAACACGATTTCATCTTTTTTCAAAAAAAAAATTAAAGAAGTCGTACTATCAAATACGATTTTACTTTTATTTTTAAATAAAAAATTCGTACTATTAAACACGACTTCACATTTTTTAAAAAAAAATTCATTGAAATTGAAGTTGTAGTTTTTTTTTTAATTTATTTTAAATTATTGAAGATAGATTTTAGGGTTTATGTGAAGAATAAAATTAATAATTAATGTATTTAATTGTTGTTTGTAAAAATTGTTATGATTATATAAAATATCCATGTTGAATTCATTTTGTATTATTTTATTTTTAATTAATTTATTTGTCTTTAATTTCATCCTTTTCAATTTTTTTCAATAATGAATTAAATAGATTAATCATAACTAAAAATGATGAATTAACAAAATTCAAATCCTACCTAAATAAATACAAAAATAGAGGTAAATTTTAAAAAAATTATAAAGTGAAGTCGTGCTTGATAACACGACTTGTTTATTAAAAAAAAGTGAAATCGTGTTTGATAGCACGACTTTTTTAATTTTTTTTTAAATGGTGAAGTCTTGATAACACGACTTCTTTAATTATTTAAAGAAAAAAAAGTGAAGTTGTACTCACGACTTTAGTGTAATTTTTAAAAAAAATTAAAAATTGCAAAATCGTGTTATGAAGCACGACTTCTACAAATGAAGTCGTGCTTTAAAAGTACGACTTGACCCCAAAAAATAAAAATAGAGCAACTTAACCCTTTTAAGTAATTTTTTAATAAAAATACTTCTTTTACGTACAAAAGCCTATAAGATTATTTCATACCTCTTAATTTTTTTTTTTCATATAAATCCATTAAAATTTATATTATAAAATCTTATTCATAAAAGTCTAAAGAAATATCCTTTAAGAAATCTTATAGATCATATTATTACAACGTAATTGTTTAAAATCTATAAGACTTATTTATGTCAAAATACAAATTTAAAATTCCAATACCTCATAAGATTGTATACTAAAAAAATCTGATAAAGAGATTGTAGTGCGTAGAAAAGAATCTGGTAAAAACATTGATTGTACATTAAAAACTTAAATCAACTATTTATATCATAACTTTTTAAATCACCAAATTTCATATTAGTACCTATAATTTTGATATTTATTGTGAGTGCAGCCATAATATTTATGCTGTCGAAAATATCTCTTTTAACCATCGGATATCAATCAATATATAGGTGTGTAGTGTGTAATTAGGGTTTATAGGTTATTATTATTTAGGTTTTTCATACAACAAAAGTCTTATTATCCAGTCTTATAATTTTTAACAAATTATACCAACATGGAGGTGTTGCCTGTTACACCCTCAATAATTTCTCAAAGACACATATACGACCAACTAAAATTGTCTTGTTTTTAAGTCAAACAAATTAAATCTAAAATTAGATATAGGAGAACTAATTATGAAAAGAAAATTATGAATATTTAAAATTGAACCAATAAAAAAAATAAATGAAAATTAATTTAAAAATTTAAAAATCGATTAAAATATTAATATTCTTTATTTATATTTCATATAAGATAAAAAGTTATTATAGTTACTTAACTCATTCAAAATCAAATTTAAAAGATGAATTTATACTTCATTTATATATTATCTTATTTTTAAATAAGTAAAATTATTTGTTAACATATTTTGAATTTTATTTTAAATTAAATTAAAATAAATTTAATTAAAAATCAAACCAAACCTAATGAAAATCACCCTAAAATTGAAGGTTAAGTTTCATTATCCTTCTCTTAAATCGTTGTTCGGTTTCTCCCGTTTCACAAGAAGAACATGACACTATTTCATACCTGATTTTTATACATTAGTTACATCTTTCCCCTTCTAAAGTTTGTGACTAATTTAACTTCGTTTCTTATAGTAAGGAAAACAGGGAAACCACGAGACCAAAAACACACACCCTTGACTCTTACCACTAGTTTAATCTGTCATGTATGTTTTGAACTCATTCATAATTCCCTTTGGCATTTCGCTGCTTCCTATGAACAGTAAAATATGTTCACTCAAAGATCCTTCTGCACTGGTATTTCATTTCTTGCTATCAGTCTTCATTTCATCTCTATAAATTGATACTGCTAATCTGCTCTTTACCTCGTTCTATTCATTATCCATTGTAGGAGGCAATTAACTAGTCCACCAGCAATAAAGCTGAAGAAATGAGTCATCTGGCTATATTTCTGGTCTATTTAATTTGGTTAACGAGTAAGTGAAATAACATTCAATTTCTGCTACAAAATCTTATTTTACAAAATAACACAAATTTTTATGAATCTACAGGAGCAAAAGTATTATGCAGTATTGGTGTGAACTATGGGGAACTTGGAAACAATTTACCCTCTCCACATCGGTCCATTGAATTACTAACAACAATGAAAGCTGGCCGCGTGAAGCTCTACGATGCCAACCCTGAGATTTTGAGGCTTTTATCAACCACTAAGCTCAAAGTTTCCATCATGATCCCAAACAATGAAATCTCAGGCATTGCTGCAAACCAAAGCATAGCTGATGAATGGGTGAGGAACAATGTCCTCCCCTATTACCCTAAAACAATGATCCGCTACCTACTTGTGGGCAATGAAGTGCTGAGCTACAATTCAGAAGGCCACCAAATGTGGCATGATCTTGTTCCAGCAATGCGAAGCATAGAAAAATCCCTTAAGGATTAGAACATCAGAGACATCAAAATTGGCACCCCATTAGCCATGGATGTGTTGCAATCAACCTTCCCACCTTCAAGCGGCACATTCAGATATGACGTGAGAGACAGCGTGATGGCACCAATGCTGAAGTTCTTAGACAGAACCAAGTCTTTTTTCTTCATTGATGCATATCCCTATTTCCCGTGGTCGCAGAGCCCGTACAACATCAGCCTTGACTTTGCTCTATTCAGGGGAAATTCCAGCATAAGAGACCCTGCCAGTGGCTTGGTCTACACCAATTTGTTGGACCAAATGCTTGACTCACTCATCTTCGCCATGTCTAAACTGGGGTACCCCAACATCAACCTCGTGATATCCGAAACAGGTTGGCCCAACTCTGGTGACAGGGAAGAAATTGGAGCAAACACGTTCAATGCAGCAACATACAACCGCAACCCCATCCACAGAATGACAACAAAACCACCCCTTGGAACCCCAGCTAGACCCGGAGTGGCAGTACCCACCTTCATCTTTTCACTGTTTGACGAAAACCAAAAACCTGGTCCAGGAACAGAGCGACACTGGGGCCTGCTACACCCAGATGGAACGCCAATTTATGATATTGACTTAACAGGAAAACAACCAGGCAAACATAGAAAATCGGGTTGAGTGAAAACTGCACTTAAAATCTTGAATGTGATAAAAAAAAGATGCAGTTGAGAGAAATTTTCATTAGTACTTTTGAGTGGAGTGCTTAAATCATATTGTAGTTGGAAAATCCACTTTGATTAATAGTATAATTAAAGGAAATTCTCTAACTTGATTCTAAAAATCCAAAGTCAAACCTTACCATTTACCAAGAAATAACCTTAACAAATTTAGGAAACTTAGATAGCAACAATTTCAAATCCTGCAATTGATATGGCTCTTATCTTAAATTGTATTAAACACTTTGCTCAACAACTCAAATTGCTTTCACATGGAGAAGATAGACCATGTTTTATGTAACTTAAATTTCAGAATCGAATTAAACCCATCCACTACTTCAAAAGGAATACTTGAGGGGCAAAAAGACAATTCAATTGACAAAGGCGTTTACAACATTACTGAAAAGCACATAGTTATAACAGCAAAAGAAAGCTTGAAATTATCTATACAGGAATAACAGGATGAAGATTAAGCGCGCTCGCCCCTAATGCGTCTGGCGAGTTGAATGTCCTTGGGCATGATGGTGACGCGTTTGGCGTGAATGGCGCAGAGGTTGGTGTCCTCAAAGAGACCAACGAGGTAGGCCTCAGCGGCCTCCTGAAGGGCAGAGACGGCGGAGCTCTGGAAGCGGAGATCAGTCTTGAAGTCCTGCGCGATTTCACGAACCAGGCGTTGGAACGGGAGCTTCCGGATCAGGAGCTCCGTGCTCTTCTGGTACTTTCGGATCTCACGGAGCGCCACCGTCCCTGGCCTGAATCTGTGTGGCTTCTTCACGCCACCAGTAGCCGGAGCAGACTTCCTGGCGGCCTTCGTCGCCAGCTGCTTGCGCGGCGCCTTCCCGCCGGTGGATTTGCGTGCGGTTTGCTTCGTACGGGCCATTGAGAAGACAGCAATGGACGGAAAAACAAATAAAGTTTTGTGATTTTAGTGCTGCTTGGAGTGGGAGAGTGGATGGGGTGTGTTATATAGTGTGTGTTTTTTAAAATTGGGGTTTGTGCGCCAAAGGTGGGAGGGAAGAATGAAAAATGCTGAGCGTTGATGTTTTGGACGAATAGACGGGTGTGATTTGTTTGAAGGTGTGGCAGTGCGGGGATCGGTGACGTGGCTCAGAAGATAGGGAAGGCTGGATTACCGTTGATCTAGTGATAATAGAAGGTCATGATTGAATTTGATAATGCGACCAGGATCGAAGCAGAAACAACCAAGACCAGTCAAATAAAGGTAACTTATTAGGTGATTTGGAACTTTGAGAAAGAACACCGAAGATACTACTAATCTATGATATCCGATAATCATAAACATTCCAAAAACTTATAAGTAAATCACCCTACTCATACTTTGACATCTATAGGTATAATAACTAAACTAAATTAAATATTTTTTTTAAAATTAATGAATTAATTTTAATTTAATATATAAATTATAATCTATATATATTAATAAACTATTATTTTTATTTTTGAAAAATATTATTATTATTTTATAATAAATATTTTAAAATAATGAAGAGTTATGTATTATTTTTTAATTTAATACTTACAAGTATTACCTAGATTATTAAGAGTGAATAATTTCACTTTCACTAATAGGAATTTATATTCTTTCTATTCACTTTTATATTTCCATATTATATTTTTTCTAATTTTGTTGTCAATAGATGACATTTTTTTAAGTTGTTACACATTAATTATGAATACTAATTGATTTGATTTGTCCAGTATCACACTAATATATATTTTCCTTTCAATTGTTTCTCAAATAAGGTATATTTGGTTATATTTCATAACTGGTAAAAAAAATATAAAATATAGAGATAACTTTACATAGAATATATAATTTATTAAATTTTTAAGTTCAAAATGTATAAAATTCATTAATTTATTCAATACTTGTTTAAAACTTACAATGATATAAAATGTTTTTAAAATATTTTTTTTTCTTAAACTCAATTGGACAAATATAATAATAGATAAATGATGAATTGATATGGCAAGTTTCTAGTTTTGCAATTGAGAATCAATTTGTTAATGATGAAATAAGATATACATGCCCTAAATGTACTATAATAAATGAGAAACTAGAGATGTTGTGTTTCATCACTTTTCAAGAATTTACAAAGTCTAGATTAGGGAAACATACAAAACAATGACATCAAGGCATATTGAAATGGTAAATATGCCATTATAAAATAAAAAATTGGTGATAGATATGATAAATGATGCATTTAGGATGAATAGACACCATGATATGGAGTGAGATATGTATAGAGGACAACATAAGTTTATAGAAACCATGTTCAACAAAAAAATATGTTGATTTTCTTAGAAATTATATCTACGAAGGATTTGAAAAATACTCAAAGTTGTCTAAATGTTTAATAATTTTGGAATTATTGAAGGTGCATTCAAATATGCAAAATTTCCTACTCTATTTTATAAAGTAAAGAAGGTGGTTTATTTGTCTCAATTACACCATGATAGATGTTTGCAAAAAACAAAATTGCATGTTTTATTGGAGAAGATGAAAAATTGGAGATTTGTTAATATAAGAAGATATATAGATGGAAAGGTTATTTAGGTGTGCCAAAACATAAAAGTCTATGAAATTACATCTTTTAACGGATAATTCAAATGGGTTGTTGAGGTTTCCAAGAAATGCTAAAACATAGAAATGTTTTTATTAACTTCACCCTCATTTTGCTTTAGAACCTACAAATGTTTCTCTTAGCCTTGCAATTAATAGTTTCAATCCATATAAAACCATAATAATAGTCATAGTATACGGTTAATGATTCTAATTCCATATAATCAACCTCCTTAGAAGTGCATCTAACAATTCTCTTCAATTCTTTTTATGATATTTTACGAAAAAAAAATATAACTATTAGAAAAGAAATTTCTATGGCCAAAAAAGACTTAGAACAGCAAACCGTGAAATAATGGAAACCAAGATCAAGAGAGAGAAACCAGAGAGCTTCAATTAATATGGAATTAGAAAAATGATTTTCCTCATTTATTTTGTGAATGAAACAAAGTTTATATACAGATTACAAGATGTGATCTCGGCCACACAATCATAACAAATTTACAGTTACAAAGAAACAACAAACACTAATCTGTACATATAACAGTAACTGAATATTTTCTAATTCTAACATCCCCCTCAAGCTGGAAGGTGTATATTACACATTCTAAGCTTGGAAATATTCGAATGAAAAGGACCAGCAGCCAAGGCTTTTGTGAAAACATCTACCAATTGTTGAACACTTTTGACAGGAAGAAGATGTACAATTCCATTATGCATCTTTTCTCGAATAGAATGGCAATCAATTTCGATGTGTTTGGTCCTTTCATGATAAACGGGATTAGCTGCAATATGAAAAGCTGATTGATTGTCATAAAATAAAGCTATTGGAGCACAATTAATCTTGAAATCAGCCATCAAATATGTCAACCATTGAGCTTCATATCCTATCAAGGCTAAAGCTCTATATTCAGCTTCAGCTGAAGACCTTGAAATTGTTCTCTACCTCTTGCTCTTCCAAGATATGAGTGATTGGCCTAGAAAGAAACAAAATCCAGTTACAGACCTTCTAGTATCAAGACAAGACCCCCAATCAGAATCACTGAAACCCTTAAGAGCCAAATCTGAACAAGTTGGAAAAAATAAACCTTTACTAGGTTCATTTTTCAAATATTTGAGAACTCTCAAGGCTTCCTGATAGTGAAGAGTTGATGGTTTGTCTAGAAACTGACTCAAGTGTCCCACTGCATAAGATAAATCAGGACGTGTGTGGGTTAGATAAACCAATCTTCCAATAATTTTCCTATAGCCAGTTACATCTGGATAAGGAGAACCTGATGCTGAGGACAATTTAGCATTGTTGTCCATTGGTGTGGACACAGGTTTAGATGCAAGTAAACCAAAATCTTGTAACAAGTCAAGTGCATATTTTCTTTGACACAGAGAAATCCCCTTCGAGGATCTAGCAACCTCCATACCTAAAATATATTTCAGTTGACCTAAATCCTTAATACTGAACTGAGTATCAAGTACATGTTTCATATGATTAATCTCAACTAGAGAGGTTCCAGCCAAGACTAAATCATCAACATATACAAGAATTGTAGTAAATGCATCAGATTCAGATTTTATAAAAAGAGAATAATCTGCCCTTGACTGAATGTAACCACAAGACAAAAGTATTGCTGTCAGCTTAGCATTCCACTGCCTGCTTTAAGCCACATAATGACTTTTCTAATTTGCAAACCAATGTTTGATCATGAAGAACAAGTCCAGGAGGAGGTAGCATATATACTTCTTTTGGCAAATCTCCATGTAAGAAGGCTGTATTGACATCTAATTGGTGAAGATGCCAATGGAAGGATGCAGCTAAGGCGAGTAGTAGTCTCACTGTTGTCATCTTAACAACAGGACTGAATGTTTCAAGATAATCAAGTCCTGCTATTTGTGTGTACCCCTTAGCAACCAATCTTGCTTTATATCTCTCAATAGTGCCATTTGCATGATGTTTCACTTTAAATACTCACTTGCACCCTATAGCCTTCTTATTATGTGGTAAAACTGTGAGTTTCCATGTCTTGTTTTTCTCTAAAGCCAACAATTCAGCTTCAATAGCTTTTCTCCAACACTAATCATTCACAGCCTCAACATATGTCTTAGGTTCAGAAATATTAGATATGGCTAAAGTAAATGATTTATGGGAAGAAGAAAGTTTATCATATGATATGCACTGTGAGAGAGGATACCTGACATTTGATTCTATTGGTGCAGCTAAAACTCTTGTTAAAGCTAGTTGACAATGAAAATCCTTTAGGTATTTGGGGGGCTGACGAACTTTGTTGGATCTTCTAAGTTCAGGTTCTATATTATGCATAGGATCAGGTTCTGGTTTTATATTATGATTGGAATTAGAGGAGGTGGGTGAATGTGAAGTATTGAGTTCATCATGATTGGTTATAGAGATATGAGGTGGAGATAATAAATTATGCGGTTCAGAGTTACAATGAGATTCTGGATAGTTAAGAAAATTATCAAGTTCAGAAAAAGGTACTATAAGCAAAGTAGAACTCGAACACTTATCATGATTAGTAGCATGAGTAATGTGAACAAAAGGAAACATATGTTCATAAAAACTAACATTTCTTGACAAAAAAGTTGCTTTACTTTTTAAATCAAACATGATGTATCCTTTTGTTCCAGACTTAAATCCAAGAAATATACATTTTCTTGACCTAGGATAAGTTTCTTTCTATTAGCAGTTAAAGTAGCAGCAAAACATAAACATCCAAAAACCTTCAAATCAACAATATTTGGATTTTGATTATAGAGTAATTGATATGGTGATTTATTATCAAGTAACTTTGAGGGTTGTCTATTGATCAAATATGTAGCATGAGCTACAGCAAAATTCCAAAAACACTTAGGTAAAGAAGATTGAAACAGTAAGGCTCTAGACACTCCCAAAATATGTTGATGTTTCCGTTCAACAGTATCATTTTGTTGGAGTGTCTCAACACATGAAGTTTGGTGAATAATCCCTTTAGAATTAAAGAAAGTAGTAAGTTTAAACTCAGGTCCATTGTCAGATCTTAAGCATTTCAGATTTGTACCAAATTGTATTTCAATGTGATTGCTAAAAGATTCAATTAATTTTGGAACTTCAGATTTCACTTTCATAAAGTATATCCATGTGTGTCTTGTAAAATCATCAACAATAGTCAAAAAATATCTATGTCCTAAAGTAGAAGGAATAGAAATAGGACACCAAATGTCTACATTTATAATGTCAAAAGCATGAGAAGCATGATCACTATTACAAGGAAAAGGTAATTTCTTGTGCTTTGCAAAATGGCATACATCAGAAGCATCTTTTATCTTTTGTTTTGTACAAGAAATGAAAGGAAAATCAGTACTCATTACTAAAAGCTTATCATGAGATGGATGTTCAAGTCTTTTATGCCAAAGTTTCATATTAGAAATAGCAGAAACAGATTGAGCCGTATGTGTATTATGAGCAGTATGGTATATATTAGGAGTATATGAAGTGGTTAAACCCTTGGATTTCAAAGCATACAAGCCTCCTCTGAGTTCAGCTACACCAATCATCCTCAATGTAAGGAGATCCTGTATGGAACAAGTCGAATAAGAAAAAATCAATTTACATTGGAGAAATTTGGTTAGTTTGGATACTGATATTAGGTTGAAGTTAAAACTAAGTATGTAAAGGACATTAGACAAATAGAATTGATTGGAAAACATTACAGTGCCTGCAATTTGAGTAATAACCTTGTTACCACTTGAAGATTGGACAACTCTACACAAGAATTCAAGTGTTTTAATAATGATCAAGAAAATCAAGAATCAGGACATCAAAGCAATTCAAGTATTTTAATAATGATCAAGAAATTCAAGAACGGGACATCAAGAAAACTCAAGTTGGAAGCAAGCTCAAAGACATAGAAGACTTAGTTTATAGTTGGGAGTGAATGTTATCAAAAGGTAATCATCACTCAGCTCAAAGTGCTTTCTTTAGAAAACTGTTTTTGGAAAAACTATAAAACTTATTGTAATAATCGATTATATGAAGAACATAATCGATTATGTTTTCTGGAAAATTTATAAAAATAATTTTGCCACTGGAATAATCGATTATGAGATTTTGAAAATAAATAACTTGCGGCAATAATCGATTATGCAATCGATTATGTGATTTTAAAAATGAATTGCTTGCGGCAATAATCGATTATGTAATCGATTATGTTCGGAGATTTTTGAAAAATAAACGTTGCGAAAAATCCTCCTAAAATAAAGGAGTATCTTGGATTTTATTTTCTGAACGTTGGAAAATCTCTGAAAAAGTAAAACATAGGATTTCAAATTAAAATAAAGATTTTATTTGGGAATATTTGTCCTCCAACAATTAAAGGAATATTTGATTTTATTTTCTGAACTTTGTGAGGCTCTGAACAGAGTAAAATATTTGATTTCGAATTAAAATAAAGATTTCATTTCATTTGGGAATATCTGTCTATTTAAGAAGCATATCAGGGCTTTTCAGAAACACATCTGACTAATACATTCTTTACTACATTCTTTCTGAAAAGCTTTACACTTTTTCTCTGAGTATCTTGAGCCACAAAATTTTATGTTTTGAAAGAGAAAATATTTTTTCAGTGCATTAATCTTTCTGAGAAAAATCTTGAGGATACTCTTGAGCAGAGCAGGTGCTACAGTTTGAAAACTTCACTCCAGGTGTTATTTTCCTTGTTTATGTTCATCCTCTGAGGCTGTTCAGAGGAGGTGTTTTATCTTTCCTTGTGTGATTCAAGGAAAGTGTTTCATTCCTTGTGTGACTCAAGGAAGGTGTTTCATTCCTTGTGGGACTCAAGGAATGTGTGGTAATCTCTTGTGGGTTTCAAGAGATTGTGAGGTTTATCTTTAATTTTGTATTTTTGCATGTTTCACTTGTGATTAGTGGTTGTAAAATTTCTGATAAATTAAAGATAGTGAGAGTGGGTGATCATCTCAGGTTGAGGTGATTGGGAACTGGAAGTAGGGTTAAGGTTTAACCCGAACTAGTATAAATCTTTGGTGTTATCTTTCTCTTTCCCTTATCTTTTAACTTTTCCGTTGCGCTTAATAAATTATCTGCTAGACTAAATAAATCAAGAGGGTTAAAATTTGAATTACATAAACGATAAAGTTTTAATTTTTATTACATCAATTCACCCCCCTCTTGATGCTAATTGGTAACAAACCTCACTACCATTTGGTAGCTTTACTGAAATAGGTTGGATTTTTCTAAAGGATTGAAA
The DNA here is from genome assembly GCA_016859785.1 of Macrotyloma uniflorum. NCBI lineage: Eukaryota > Viridiplantae > Streptophyta > Magnoliopsida > Fabales > Fabaceae > Macrotyloma > Macrotyloma uniflorum. Next base: position 2,523,846 of record BDMB01000027.1, read on the forward strand.
CTCTGACAAGGAGTAACAAACATGGTTTGTAGCTCTTGTGTCAACTATCCATGTGTTGGTTTTGACTAAGCATAACAAATCATGTAGGTTACCTGAAACTAAGTGATTTTTGGTTGATGTGTTTAATGTGGTTATCTGGTTTGTGCTATGCATTGCTGTGAATTTGATGATTGCTTGAGCATTGCTAAAATAGTTTTATGTTGATCAGGAGTGAAAAACAGATTGGATTCCTCTTGAGCTTCTTTTTGTGACAACTTATCTGCATTGTCATCATCATACTTATCATCATTATTTTTTGAGTAATTATTATTCACTGCACTATTGGAATTTTTGAAGTAATTGGTAGGAAAACCATGTTTCTTGTAGCATACATCCTCAGTGTGACCATTCTTGTTGCAATATGTGCAGACTCTTGAAGATTGACCTCTACATGAATATCCTCTACCTCTTCCTGATGAATGAAAATTTCCTCTGCCTCTATAATTCTTTCCTCTACCAGAATTATTATCAGAATTGCCTTTGTTGACTGAATATTCAGCAGTATTAGCTAAGACTTTCACATCATCAGAAATAACATTCATTTATCTCTCTTGTTGCACAAGCATTGAAAAAACCTTGTTGATACTTGGTAGAGGTTCCATTAACATAATTTAGGATCTAACAGCAGCATATTGGTCATTCAATCCTTTTAAAAATCTAATCACATAGTCATATTCTCTATAGGATCTAATAGTAGGAATCAATGAACATGAACATTGTATCTAACATGAACAGGGAGGAATTGGTCTGAAATTGTCCAATTCCTGCCACAATCCCTTCAATTGTGTGAAGTAAGCACTAACAGATAAACTTCCTTATTTAGCAGAATATAATTCTTCTTGCAATTCGCATATTCTAAATACATCTACATCTCCTTGATAAAAACATTCCTTAAGATCAGTCCATACCTCAAAAACAGTCTCAAGCCACATTACGCTTTGCACAATAGATTGATCCAGAGAATGAGTTATCCATGATAAAACTAATGTGTTGCATCTGTCCCAAGCAACGAACATCGGATCTGTGAAAAGAGGTTTTGGCATCGATCCATCCACAAACTGCAATTTGTTTTTGGACTTCAATGCCATAATCATCGCGCGTGACCAGGAATGATAGTTAGTTCCAACTAACTGAGCAGAAACAAGAACAACTCCTGGATTTTCGTTAGGATGCATATAATATGCACTAGTTGGATCATTGAGAGAATTTAGGGTTAAAGTCGTATTCGCCATGTAAGAAAAATTGAAGAAGAATAGGTATAAAGAATTAGAGAATCAGAGTTTTCTGTAACATCAGACCTCCTTTCACAAGGAGCTCTGATACCATATTAGAAAAGAAATCTCCATGACCAAAAAAGACTTAGAACAGCAAACCGTGAAAGAATGGAAACCAAGATCAAGAGAGAGAAAACAGAGAGTTTCGATTAATATGGAATTAGAAAAATGATTTTCCTCATTTATTTTTTGTGAATGAAACAAAGTTTATATATAGATTACAAAATGTGATCTCAGCCAAACAATCATAACAAATTTATAATTAGAAAGAAATAACAAATACTAATATGTACATATAAAAGTAATTAAATATTTTCTAAGAATAACTTCTAGCAAAAGATTTAAATAAATTATGAACATAAATATGAAAATTTTTTATTATTTTTTGAAAAAAAAAGTATTCATAATGCAAATGACTTTCATGTTCATAATTATCGATTTTCTTAAACTATATCCTTTACTTAAAATAGAATATTTATACTAATTATGTTTGCCTAACTTGTAATTTTGATTTATTATCAATTAAGACGTAATAATAAATGATATTTCAAAGATGATCGATAATTTTTTAAAATATGAATATCTAATAATATATCTCATTATAATATAATAATGTTTTATGATAATTATATATTCAAACATCATACAATTATATTTATTAATTTAACAAATAACCTTATTAAATATTTATCACACAAATAAATCATTTTATTTATCATATAAAATTTTCATATATTATATTCAATCAATTATAAACTAAATAACACACTCTTTAATATCATTAAAAAAAAATTCTAACCAAGTATTTTTACTCTTTTCTACCTCCAACCTATTTATATTTAATATGCTTTAATTTTAAAAAAATAAGATAATTTAAAAAATAAAATAAAAAAAAGACAGAAAAAAAGTTAAAAAAACTTAAAAAAGAACTTTTTAAAAAAAATAACAATTTTATATAAATAAAAAATAAAATATTTAATTTTTTATTTATATCCTTTTAAAATTTAATTAAATAAACTTTTAATATTTCTAAAACTTATTTTTACAATTTTTTTATTATTATTAAATAGTCACTTAAAAAAAATCTGTAAATTATTTATATATGTGTATATATATTTTTATAAAAAAAGTATTTTTTAAAATATAAACTCAAATAATTTTTTTAAAGTATAATTTAAATAAAATTATATTAGAAATATTAATATAAATAACATGAATACCTGCATGCATATAATTTTTATACATAAAACTATTTAAAAAATTATTCTTTAAAATATAAACTCAAATATTGTTTTATTTTAAAATATAATTTAAATAAAATTGTATTATAAAATATTAATATAAATAAAATAAATCTTTCTAAATTATAAATTCAAATAAATTGTAGTATAAGAGTATAATTTTCTTTACAAACTTTTAATTTTATCATCTAATCAAGAACACAAATTTATAAAATAAATTTTAAATAAATATTAAAGTATTAATGTTTTTTTCAATAATAAATTTATTTCAATCACTTTAAAAAATAAAATTTAAATAAAATTTATTAATAAATAATAGATATTCGTGAATATAAATATTATGATATTTATAACTATCAGATTAATTAAAATATGCATACAAAGAATATACATTAAAGATATATATCATGGTGAATGTTATTCATAAATATCAATAGATATGAATTTTTGGTCATCTCTAACTTTATGTCATACAAGAAAAGAAGAAATAGATAATGTTAAGTTCTAATACATTTTTTTTTTGTTATATTTCATTTTTTGAATAATAAAAATAATATATATTTTTGTCATATCTATCAATCCAGTGATAACCTCAGAGAAAAAGTTTAGCTTAAAAGGAGAGTAAGTATCCTGAAATGAAGAATTCATGTGATGATGATAAGATGTGTAGTTTGGTGTGAGAATTCTAGGTATCCACCGCCACGCATTCGATCCTCAATTTGCGGGTACTTATTTCTTGTTACAAAGTTAAGACTTATGACCACACACACCACACCAAAACCACATCACCCTTTTTTATGTCATCCTCAACTTATGTCACTCCTCAAGTTTGAATATGGTCCTAATCTAGAGCATCTCCACATGTTTCTTATTCTTTTTAATTCAAAAAATATTGTATGAAAAAACTCTATTATTGAAAAAAATCTAAAATTTGTTATTATTGAATATCCTTGGATAATATCAAATTAGAATATATTAGAATATATTAGGTGGGTGTAAACCTCACCTCATGAATTAATTTTATGAAAATAAATTAAATTTAAAATTTATTTTTAATATAATATTAGAACATATTTTAATAAAATTGTTAATTATATCGAATTACTTGTTATTGAACTATTATCGAATTATTTATAAATGTTTAGTTTCATGTTCAAGATAAAAATGTTGGAAATTTCAAATAACCTAAAAATAAGATCAAATTAAAATATATTAGATAGATACATAATGTCTCGACATAAAAAAAGCAGTATATATTAACTAGATACAAACTTCATCTTATGAGTCAATATTTAATCTCACATTCAAGTTGTGAATGTTTTCACATTGAATAAGTATATTGAAAATATCAAATCATTTTGAGATGAATTAGATTTAAAATTTATTTCTAATAAATATTATTTATAATAATTAAACATAAGATTTTATCTTAATTAACAATTATATAATTTAATGAAATGATAAATCACATATTTTGTGAAGATTATTTTTATTAGACATGTTCTGAGATGGTGAAATAATATGGTAATCTTAAGAAGGATTGTTGCATCCATTAATGGAGCTCTAAACCATTGAGCATCAAATTGAAAAGAGGAATATGTTTATGATAGTGGAAGGCTACTTTATTCCTTCCTTACCCTCCTTATCTTTCATCTTACTCATCTAATATCTAATGCCACACTTTCATTTTTATTTCTCATTTTTGCACCAAAAACGAATCAACTTTTCTCTTCCTTTTTCTTCAACTCTTCTTCCAACTTTGATACCTTCTTTCATTTTTCTTCTCCCTTTTCCAACACTCTCTCGTTCCTTACCTCATAGCTTTTGCAAACCAAAATAAAAATAATATTTTTATTATTTGTTAAGATAATTTGACCAACTCAACCTTTAAGCAGAAGCAGCTTTATCAGTTTTATTCTTCGAATAATATATTATGTCTAGTTTATAAGAAATATAAACACATTTTTAAGTATTAAATATTATATTTATTCCATTAGTTTATTGTGAAGTTTATCAATGAAATTCTCACTTATTTATCATATAATTAGATGTATTTATTGACCTATTAGTTATCCATACAAATTATATTCATTCACCTGAATTTATCTCTTGAATTGCAAGTTGTGTAAAGAAAGGTGAAAATATGTTTTTAGCTTTGTATTTTATTTAATTTATGAATTTAATCCTTAAAAATTTTAAAATATATAATTTTATCATTATTTATACTTAAATTTAATATTTAATGGTATTTTTTATTATTATAAAATTATTAAAAATATTAAGTTCACAATTTTTTTAAATATTAATTTACCAACTTTTAAATTATAGAGATCAGAATCAAATTTGATAAAAAAAATACAGAAAACATATTTAATCCATAATTACATATAACTATCACTTAATTATTTAATTTTACAGATATTTTTAAAATAAAATTTAAAATTTACAATATTATTTATTAAAATTAATGCATTTAATTACTTTTTGTCTATAAATATAACTTACTTAATTCTAAAATTGAAGAAAAATGTATGAATGTTCTGATAAGCTAAAATTTGCTTATGTATAAATTAATTGGTAAAAGTCATTTTCTATGAGTTTTAAAATTTTTAAAAAAATTTAAATTATAAAAATAATAATTTCCCTTTGTTTTTCTCTTCTATAATTTTTGATGAAATATTTTTTTAAGATATGGATAGACATAATAGTTTAATTGATACCAACTCTTATGAGAAGTAATACTTGTACATTGAAATGTTTTTCTCTTCTATATTTTTTTATGAAATATATGCATATTTTAAATCATGCACAAAATAACCATTTCTATCAACCTCTATTTCTCAGAGAAATGGCAAAAAATTGAAGAAAAAAAAGAAGACAATTATATCCTAAAAATAGTTCAAAATATTTTGGAAAATGAATTACTGTTTATGCTTTCACTTATAAAAAGAAAAAAAATGAAACAAATAATAATAATAAAAAAAAGAAGAAAAAAGAGTCATTTGAAAAACCAGTCTTGGTGAAGTGTATGGTGTATATTGGAAAAGGGAAAGTGTGAAGGCATTTAGGGTAGTTGTCAGACACTGACATTCTATTCTATAGATATAGTACTGGTGTTTCTCCTGTGTTTTAAGAATGCACAAAACTATTGAATATTTTGAATATTTTATAAATATATTTTAATTTTATAAATAAATTTTTAATAAATTTAAAGAGAAAGAAAAATGAAAATAAAAAATCAGAAAATTAATAGTAAAAATGTATATTTAGATGAAACACTTTTTCTCATAAATATTTTTTCTTAAAATATGAATATTTAATGAAAAAGAAAGAAAGAATATTCATTAGTCACTTTTTTTTAAAAAGTTAATAAAAAAAATATAATTATTTTATAGATAATTGTTGAGTTAATAAAAAAATTAAAAATTAAAAATTTATGAATTTTTTTCTTCTATATATTATTTATTTTGTTTATTTTTTTAAATGTGAGTTTCACTTCTCCTAAAATATACCAGTAACCAATGATGATTCATACTTATATATGTTCAACATAAGAGGACATAATTTTTTACGCAATGATCTCAATTATTGGGTTCAGGAGAATAAAAATAAAAAAATGAGAAAAAAAATCAACCCTATATTACATTAAGATCGCATGAAAAAGATATAAAATAACTACATACACTAATATTATTAGATCCAGTAAACTATTTAACATACATATGATTTATTAAATGATATCATGTTTTACCTGTTGTCTAATATACTTGGATAATTTAACCTCTCACTTTAATACCTTTGATAACTAATCAGAAATCTAATATGGAGTCAATTTTATAATTATCTCATAATTTAATTATCATGACAAAAATAACTAAATATTAACAAAATATATCATATTTAAAAATTTAAAAATTAAGTTTAAATAAATTATTTATGTAAATAGTTTTTTTACAAATAATTGTCTAAAACTGAATTTAATTTTTTATTTTATTCTAATTATAATTTTAGCTCTATGTAAAAAAAAAAATATTTTTACTTTGTTTAAGAATTATTTAATAGATCATAATAAAATACAAAATATAATTTATTATGAGGAATAAAATAATAAATATTAAATAATAATATGTAACATCCAACTAGACTATTTCAAAAACATAATTCATATTTATATATTAAGTATCTTCTATACTAATTTAATAAATATATATATATATATAAATATATAAATAAATAAAGATTATATATTAAACAAAATAAAATAATTTTATTTATAATTTTCTTTTAATTTATCATTATCGAATATTATTTATCAAAATATTTTTTTTAAGAAAAATCATTATAAAAAAATAATACATGACAAAAACACACAAGAAAAATTATTATAAAAAAAAAATAATACACGACAAAAGCACATAAAATAAGTTAATAATTTAAAATAAGATTATAAAATTAAATTATATCATATAATTCATAAGTGTCCATATAGGCTATTAATTATTCCACATATTTTTTTATATTAACTTTTTCACAACTAGATACTTGATGATATCTATCAAACATACACATTAAATTTAGGCTTTGGAGATCTACACCTATTTCGATCACTTCTAAATTGATATGTAATAAATGTAACATTTATAAGACCAAAATCCACCTCTTATGGCAGGATAAATCCTTATAACTAACATGATATAGTGACTTTTTTTTGCACCAATAGTCAAGAAATAGGAACATCTCTCGACTCTAACCACTTAATACTTTCATCTATATGAGTGTAGAAATTAGTAAAGGTAGGATATCTCATAAAAAAACCTCCAAATAAATGCATCTACAAGCAAATTCACATATTAGGAATACCTTATTAGTATGCCTTATGCTCATCTCACAACATTATATACAATTCACCACTAAACATTCATATAAACATCATATACATACACTTCATTCAATTCAAACATCATTTAATGAAGAAAATAAAGTTTTCTACCCAAGTATTCTATCTTAAGTGAAAATCTTTCACTCAAGCAAAAATTAGGCTAAGAGCACCTAACTCTTTCTAAACTTTTCTCGCTTAATAATTGGATTTCTTGCTCAAAATGACATCATTTTCGCTCAAGCAAGAACTCTCTTACTCAAGCAAAATTGAATTCATGACCAAGTTTTCCCTTCTAAACCATTTTTGTTCAAGCAAATAACACATCACTTAAATGAAAATAAAGTTGTGAAGTAGTCCATCACTAGAAGTCATTTTCGCTAAAGCGAGATAGGTCTCGCTCAAGCGAAAATGAGACCGTGTCAAACCCAAATTTTCTCCCACACTCTTGCCCAAGTAAAGACTTCTTACTTGGGCAAGCAAACTACTAGAATCTTAGACTAGCAGAGATTCATCTTTTCTCCCATGCTTAAAAAAAATAGTTTGGGTATGATATTTGACTAGGTATTCAAACTTAGTAGCATAAGCATGTACAAACATGCTTCTCTGCTCTAACTTCAAAAACTTTACCTCCTTAGCATACTTCACAATATCTAAAAGATACTTCTCCAAGAATATCTTAAAGTTCTCCCTTTATTATCTCATCACTTGCCTCCATCATTTGTTGCATACCCATCCACCTAATCTCTGCCTCACTAGATCATAGGTATATAGTAAAGGACATTTTCTTCCCTCAAGACAAGAGGTTACCATAAAGATCTTATTTATTTGTTTTATCCACTGGTAAGCCTAGTTAGGGGTGGTGTTGCCATTGAATTGAGGAGGGTTGTGTTAAATTCAGTCAACATTGATTACTACATGAGATGATTAAAGGAAGGAGCTTTTGTTAAGGCCTTGGTGGTCTCCTACTAATGCATAATGGCTTGGTGATTGTGAGTCATGATTATATTTTGTTGTTGGATAACATTTGTCATCATCTCAATAACTTTGACTGTCAATAAGGTTGAGGAGTGGTTGTGATTGTAGGTTCCATCATAGACAAATACAATACACCATAGAAAACTTATTTAGAACTTATTAAATCAATTTACTTCAAGCTAAAACCATATAATAATTCATCATTCATCAAACAATCCAATTTATGTTGTTAAGCGAGATAATATTCAAAAGAAAAGTCTATCTTGGATAGAGTCCAAAGTGTGTACCTTAACAACTCTATCTAAATTAAACTCTCCCTTTAGATAGTTATCCTACTAAACACACAATCACACAAAAAAAACATAGCAAACATATCCTCAAGGTCTATCTAGGATATGACATACTCTTATACCATAAATGTAACATTCCATTGTTACTATGATTCATCCAAAACATAATTCATATTTAAAATTATTTAGACTAAGTATTCCCTGTACTAGTATTTACTAGGGGTGTTCAGAACCGAACCGATCCAAAAAAATAACTGAGGACCGATCCAAAAAACCGAAAACCCATTAAAATCGCAAACTTTTGGATTACTTTGGATATTTTTTTTCCTAAAATTGCGCAGTTTGGTTCAAATTGCAATTTGACATTTTAGAATCGATCCAAACCAAACCGAACCCCAATACTTTATTCAAATATAATTATATTTTTAATTTTAATTTAAAGAAAAAAATCTAACATTTCCTATTATAACTTTCGTTTTAAAATCTATTTTTTTGAAAAATCTCATCACTATGATTTTACTATGACATCATCAACCTTTATTCTACTTCATTTTCATCACTACATTCTCACCTTCTACTCAAATCTACTTTTTATTTATTCTTGTTTTATCTTTCATTTAATTTTGTATTTAAATCATAACCAAACCAAACCGCACCGCGAACACCCCTAATATTTACATGTTACTGATTCAAATATACATATATGTGATTACAAACTAAACAAAATAACTCTAATTACAATCTTCCTTCAACTAATCACTACCTCCTAAAACATTATTTTCTCTTGTGCAAGGTATGATCATCACAAAAAAAAAAACACATGAAAAAAGCAACCCAAGGTAGAAGAATAATTTAGAATAAGATTATCCAACTATAATTACATCATACAATCATTTTACCTTTTTGCATACATTTTATAATAACATCATATCATCCATCAAATGACCAAATAACTATTGACTATCCACATGTTCTGACACACTAACAATTTCACAACTAAATACTTGATAACTTCTATCAAACACATGCATTGAATTTGGATTTCATAGATTTGCACCTATCACAATCCCTCCTGAGTTAGATACATAACAAAGGTAACATTTACATTAACAAAGTCTACCTCATTGGACAACTCACTTGATATAATGATTTTCACACCACAAGTGAATAAATAGGAACCTCCCTTGACTCTCACCACTTGATACTTTCTTCTAAGTGAGTCTAGAAATCAATAAAGTCAGGATATCTCATAACAAATCCCTAAGCCAATGCACCACAAATAAAATCACGTATTAGGAATACCTCCTTGGTATCCTTTATGCTCACCTTACCACATTATATACAATTCACCTCGAAACATTCATATAGACATCATATACATACATTTCATTTAGTTCAAATATCATCAATGAAGAAAAACAAGTTTGTTGCTCAAGTATTGTTGCTGAGGTAAGATTTCTCCACACAAGTGAGAATTAGGTCAAGAGCACTAAACTCTTTCTAGACATTTCTTACTCAAGCAACATCATTTTCACAAAAGCAAAAACTTTCTCGCTAAAGCGAAATTGAAGCCATGAGTAGGCTATCCTTTCTATACCATTTTTACTCGAGTGATTAACAACCCCTCACTTGAACAAAAATGAAGTTGTGAAAATTCGACCATTATGAGTCATTTCCACTTAAATGAGATAAGTGTTGTTTAAGTGAATATGAGATTGTGTCTAACTTACATTTTCTTTCACACTCTCACTCAAGTGAAGACCTCTAACTTGAGTGAGAATGAGCTAGTAGACATTAGATTTCATCATTCAATTAGCTTTCCCATTGTCTTATAACCATTCCTATTATACCAAGTCAAAATAATATAAACTACTCATAAGATATTAGCCAAATCCAATTCAGTACATAATTACTTAATAGTTTTTAAATCCTAAAAAAAAGAACATAAAGAATTATATGCTTTTAATGCCCACACATTTCTTAGTCATACTTAATCAAGTCTCTATAAGTCTCCATTATTAGTGACTAAGTCTATTTTTCAATATTCAAATTCTCTAACCTAGGTACTATAATGATATTTGAAATAACTAGATTTCTTTATCTTTAATATAGCTCTCTAGAAATGAAAAGTTCCAAACGTTTTTACATAAATAAAAGACTCAAATCTATTAATAAAAGTTATGATCAACAAAATAAACATATTACTAAAAGTAGGATTCACTTTTTTCCTAAATATCGTTTGAAACCACATATAAAGACCTACATTTGTACCGAAAAAAAATTGAGAAAATTATTTTGCTCAAAATAAAGTTTTGATGGGATAAAATTATCTTATTATTCTTAACGGTACATTCAAATCTTAAAAAAGATGAAAATAGAGTAAATATTTAGAAAGAAAAAAAATATTAATTTTTTATAAAATAAATTTTAAATAATTAAAAATTTATATTTATAATTTTTCTAACTTAACAATTTAAAATATTTATATTTTATCTTTATTAAACCATTTATATTCTTAAATTAATAAATTCGTTTTACTATATTATTATCTTAGTATTATTTTTTACCTAAAAATATAAATAAGTATTAACATAACAATGAAACAATATTGTTCTTTCAATAATATTTTTTAAAATATCTAATATAATATGATAATAATTTATGTTATTATAATATAAAAATATTTTTATTATTATTGCATAATAAATTAATGTTTCTTATATTTACTAAAATTTAATTGGCTTGAGTAATATTATAAATGAAAAAATATAATTAAAAACAGATTTTATTAAAGATAATCTGATAATAATTAAAAAATATAATAGATATTAACCCATCTAATGATCTATTTATATATTACATAGAATACTCATTTCCATAATAAAAAAAATATTTACACTCTTTTAAAAAAATAAAGACGTAAAACTTACGGCTTTCTAGTAATAATTAATGTTGTTATTTCTATAATTAAATTATAAACCATATAAGCAATCTAATATTTAAATATGACAATAAAAACACTAAATATAATTCTAAAACAATTAGCAATAAAAACATAATTTATCAATTATTATGTAAGTATACTTTTTAGTTTGTGAAAGTATATTTTCTTCATTTAATTTTATATAATCACTTTCAAATATAAGACACATATTAAAAATATAGTTAATATCTCTTTATATATTAAAATTACTTAAAAATTTTCAATATGACCTTTACTGTTTTTCTTTCTGTTTATAGTAACTATATTTAATATTTCAGAAAAATAAAGTCGAAATAATAACATAAATTAGTGTTATGAGATGTGTTTATGTTAAATAATTGACTTTTTAACCCTTTAAAAATAAATATTTTAAAATAATTTATTATATTCTTTTTTTGAAATCAATATTTTTTTAAAATACATATTATTTTAAAAATAAAATAAAAATAAAAGTAGTATTAAGTAAGCAAATATAAATTAATATGTTAAATATTTGATTACTGAATTGATTTTGTTTACAACAAATGTAATATTATGATTTTATTTGCAATAGCAATTAAAGAATTAAAAGTGATATCTATACTAGAAGTGAAATATTTGATTTTATAAATACATGTTTATTTTAATTTTTTATTTATCAATTTTATCATATTTATTATAATTAAATATGTTTTAATTTCTGTAGATTAAATATTTTTTGTTTACAATTTTTTTATTTTAATTTATTTGAAATATTTATTTTATTTATTGTAAAATCATCATTTTTTTACTTGGATATATGTAAATAATATTTTTATTATGCATAGAAATAATTATTTTTTTAATTCATACATTTATTTTAAGAAATAAGAGTATATTTTTTTGGGGGGCAAAAGAATATATATAGTCATAAGACCATGTTATTATTGAATACCACTTTCAAATGTTCAAGAGACTTTTTTTTTTATTATTATTATTATTATATATATAATATGATTTTTAAAGAGATGAAAACTAAAAAAAAATATTTAAAATATAAAAAAATCATTATAACAATTAAAAACATATTAACTCTATTTTGATTAGAATAATAAAATCTTTTTAACCCTCATCCCTACTTAATTCATAAATATTCTTGCATATATATAATAAACAAGAAAGAAATACTAGTGAAGGCCAGGTTAGAAAATAAAAAATAATTTAATATATAATAAAATAACAATTGTTGTTTATTTATTTCTTATGTGTTATCTTTTAAAATAAAAAATAATTATTACATTTTTAATCAATATATTTATGACATTTCTTAGTGTATTTTATTTCTGACATAAATAACAGAATAATTTAATCAAATAATTATTAGCTTTCTACGTGTATTTATTTTTTGAGAAACGCAAACTCATTCTTCACTGTATGTAAACCCCCTTTCATTTATTGCCTCGGGAGTGAGCAAAGGAGGGAGAGAAAGTCACCAACTCAAAAGCAATTCTCTTTTTCACTCTTTTTTTCTCTCTCTTTCTCCGATTTTCATTCCCTTAAATCAGTTTCCTCACCTTGTCAATTTTTTTACGAGACAGTGCGTGAGGAAACTGAACTCTTCGTGTTTTCTGCTCAAGAAAACTGGTATCTTTTTTTTTTTTCTTTTTATTTCGTTGGAAAGTGATTATCACAGAATCTGAGGTAACCACCGTCCCTCTCTGCAAAAATCACCTTTCAATCGATCGGCAACATTTCTTTGCTGTTTCTTTTGTTGTGCCATTTTTTCATCCAGTTCACGTTTTGGGTTTTCGATCTTTTACTGAATATTGACTTGGGTGTTCTGCTTTGGTGATCGCTCAAACTGCTTTTATCGTTTTCATCGAAGTTGGGGTTTATTTGCATGCTTAATTTCTTTTGTTTTTTAAGGTTTTAGGTTTATTTCTGTCGCGATGGATTTAAATAATTTGATTTTTTGGATCTATATTTAGGGTTTGTTTATTTTTCATCAGGAAATGGTTTGTGTTCCTGCATGTTTTATTTGGGGGAGGGGGTTGATTAGATGAAAATGGTGAGAATTTTTTAATGCAATTTGAATTTGATCTAATTCTTAGGTGGGGTTGTTAGATTCTTTGTGTTAGAATATATGGTCTTTAGGTTGTGATGCTGGAATATGCTTCTGATCATGATAACGTTGTCTGCAAGTTGTGTTTATTTCTGGGGGTTTCTCTCTCTATGTTTTGGTAGGTTTCTTTTTTGTGATGGACTTTAACTCAGTTTGTGTGAGTGTAGGGTTTTGTAGGCAGAACTTCAGGCTTGGCAATGAAGAAGGTTCCCAAGAATAGCTGCAAGTCTGCATCGCACAGGCTCTTCAAGGACAAGGCGAAGAACCGTGTAGATGACTTGCAGGTGATGTTCCTGGATCTGCAGTTTGCTAGGAAGGACAGCCGCACGGTTGATGCTGCAGTGCTTGAGGAGCAAGTTCATCAAATGCTTCGCGAGTGGAAGGCCGAGCTTAACGAGCCCTCGCCTACATCTTCGTTGCAGCAAGTAAGATCATTTTCATGGTGTTAACATCGTAGTTGAAACTAGTGAACTTTCTTTTAGAATTAGAATTGAGATATCTATCATGGTTGCTTGTTTCTAACCTGTACTTTTCCGCTTGTGATGGACATGTGCAATATTGAATGGCAGTTTTAGTGGTAAACAAGTGATTGTGAACTGTTATGTTTATGGGTTAATATAGGGTGGCAGTCTTGGGTCATTCTCCACCGATATCTGTCGGCTACTGCAGCTTTGTGACGAGGAAGATGATGCCTCTAGTCCGTTAGCTGCTCCTAAGCCTGAACCTAATGATCAGACACTGCAGGCTGGGGGTAAGATCGTATTCCAAGAGGTGAGTGATTTTTCCTATTTGGGGATTTTTTTTATGGCGATAATCATTTTGTGGGTCTGTGTGGCAGTAACATTAGTTGTTTATGTATTGATTTTGGAATTTCTGTTTTTATTACTCTAATTTCATATATAAATCGCAGATGCTTCAGAAATGGTTGATGATACTGTTTAATGGAACTTGTAAATATTATCCTATCCTATGACTTTTTATCTTTTGAATCCAGACCAATGGGGCATGATAGATTTTTTTCCCATTAAACATGAAGTGGGTTGCTATAGGCCTGAGTTTCAGAGTTTACCAAACAAAGTCTATCTCTCTATGTTATATATGGATTGAATGATTATATATGTTTATTTTTCTTTTTTCAGCTTCGTAATTTGTTTCTCCTTTCTTGATAATCGAATCACATCTATTATTTATATATAGGTCACGTGATTGATACATTCAAACAGAAATGCAGAATGCAAAACATGGCAATGTATATATCTTTTTGGGATTGGGGGAAAGGGTTTAAAGAAGACAAGGGAATTTATTAAGGAGATGAGGAGTGAAGTAGACATTAGTGACTCCTGCTTCTAATATCTTGCCATATAATATAGTACTTCGTGGTATGTTGGTTTTCACACAACTTTTTCTTACCCTTAACATGGGAATTGGAATTGGAATTGGAATTGTATGAGTTGCAAATTGGTTCATCAATTAGCATCTAATCTTCACCCGATTGAAGTGAATCATATGGAGTATCCTGTTGTGGAAATTCCAAGTTAAATTGATGTAATAATGGCAGAATTGCTTGAATCTCACCTTCCCCTATTTTTGTCGTACAAATCTTGGAGGGCTAGTTGGCCAAAACGCATCTGTGGTGATAAATCAAGGTGATGGTTGGATGTGGACAAAATCTTGTCAGTGGAGTGGTCTGGGGGCTTAGATCTCAAATGTGTCATCACTTGCTGTCAAGATGGATTGACTTTACAAAGCAAATCAACAATCAGGGCTTGGGGGTACGTGGGGCTATTAGAGTGACAGAGATCCTCTGGTGGTAGGATTTGATCTGTCACCAGTAGCGAAGATGGGGGGAAATAGTTGAAAAACACCTTGGATTTTTGGAACTGAGATGGACTGAGGTAGAAAAGAGAGGAAAACAGAAGAGACAGCTGAAAAAAACTAGGGCTCTTTCTTGCTGGGTTGTCTTTTAGAGGTTAGGGAGATGAGCATGGAGAATTCTAATAGTTAATGTCCATAGAAATAAGGAAATCATTTATCTCCGTACTTAATTTATAGTTTTACTATGTAAAAGATATATATTTATATATTTTTAATGACTGATCATCAATATTATAGTTGATGATTTGTCTTGATTTACGATTCCGAAAATAGATCTAATAGATCTAATTTGTGAAATGATCATCACTTTTAAGACTGTCCAAGCTTTATAAGCTCTATTTTAGTCATATCTCTAGTCAATGTAGGAATAAAACATCATCCATGAGGCTACAACTAATGCATATTAGGAGTGACCAAAATTAAGGTGGTTTTTCCAATAACCAAGGGTCCTTAATGCCCCTTGCACTTGATAATGCCAACCCGTCATCTATAGCTGGTGAAAATTAAGTTCTTAATTTCATTTTACTTTGTATTTACTAAGCACATAATTGAGAGACAAAGATTGACTCAACACTTCGTGCAGTTTTTTTATTCAAATTTGTTCTTTGTTTTACCCGTGAACCAACATTGGGCCTTTGAAATGTATTTTGTTTCAGTTTGTAGACTTGGAAATAAATAAATAATTAAGGCTTGTCTGAAGTGATTATTGCTTGATTATGTTCCATGGGTAGCTTGAACTTTTTAATGTTGACTTTGATAAGCTGCATGGAAAGCCATTGACCGCCAACCTGGATGTAAGATGAACTTTCTTTGCTAGAAAGCATAATCTGAGCTTTCTTTGCAATTTTCTGATAACAAGGCTTGCCACAACAGTGAATGGCACATGTGGCAGGTGGTTTCACATGTTTGGACTGGGTTGAGGAGGAATATGTGTTTTAGTGTGTTTGGGGTTTGAACTTAAACCTGGGCCGAGGGAAACATCCAAATAGCAAGATGGCTGTTGATGGTTGTTGTGGTGCATTATATGTATATCCATGCATTATGAATGCAGTATATATTGGAGGAGTTCTTGGTTTTCTGGTTGAACTATCTAATGAGTCAATTTTAAGAACATAGTTTTTTTTTTTTTATATATAATATACATTTCTTGCTAATATATACGTATTTTTACCCATCTGTGTCACAAGAAGTTGGAGTGTTTCATAGATTACCTGTGACTAAATCAAGTGAAAGTATACTGTTTTGGATCTCAGTTGACATTACCTACCCTAATTGAGTGGTTATTTTCTGTTGCAATATGCTTTAGACTAGTTTTTCTTTATGTTTTTTCAATGTTTTCAGAGTAATGGAAAAGAAAAGGCTTTGTGATGGTTATTCTACTTCTACACATGGTTTTCTGTCCAGTATTTCAGTAGTAGTCTATTTTAAATATTAGATACATTTTTGGTTGTAATAAGTTTCCTGGTTTAACTGTAAATCAGGGCCAACAGCAACATGATTTCCCATTGGTTGATGAGTGCAAAAACTCCACCTCAAGTGTTCAAATGGCAGCTAACAACACAGATGGGCATGCTTTAGAATATCATCAGTTTGATTTGCGTCAGGACTATGATCATGGCTTTTACACTGGTTTTAATGGTACAGGTTATTGTGAGGAGGATGCTATTCCTCATATATCTAGCTACCTTCCAAATATCTGCCCTCCTCCTTCTGCTTTCTTAGGCCCAAAATGTGCACTTTGGGACTGTCCAAGGCCTGCACAAGGGTTGGACTGGTGTCAAGACTACTGCAGTAGCTTTCATGCTGCCCTTGCTTTGAATGAAGGGCCACCAGGCATGGCCCCAGTTCTACGACCTGGGGGAATTGGTTTGAAGGATAATTTACTTTTTGCTGCCCTTAGTGCAAAGGCACAAGGAAAAGATGTTGGCATCCCGGAATGTGAGGGAGCTGCAACTGCAAAGTCTCCGTGGAATGCTCCTGGTACTTTTGATCTTTTAGTTTCTTTTCTTTGGTTGATGAATTAGGTTATTTTTTAAAGAATATCTGGTACAAGGGTTTACAAGATTGTTCTTTCTTGAATCAATTCGCTTGTTTGATTGCAGAGCTCTTTGATCTGTCTGTTCTTGAGGGTGAGACTATTAGGGAGTGGCTCTTCTTTGATAAGCCTCGTAGAGCATTTGAGAGTGGAAACAGAAAGCAAAGGTCATTGCCAGATTATAGTGGACGTGGTTGGCATGAATCCAGAAAGCAAGTCATGAATGAGTTTGGAGGGCTGAAGAGATCCTATTATATGGATCCACAACCACTGAACCATTTTGAGTGGCACCTTTATGAATACGAGATTAGCAAGTGTGATGCGTGTGCCTTGTACAGATTGGAATTGAAGCTTGTTGATGGTAAGAAGAACTCCAAGACAAAGTTAGGTAATGATTCAGTTGCTGATCTGCAGAAGCAGATGGGAAGGCTCTCTGCTGAGTTTCCACATGACAACAAAAGGGCTGCCAAAGGCAGAGGCAAAATTAATGCCAAAGTTAGCATTGGTGGTGTCTATTCAGCTTCACACAGAGTGACTCCACTGAATGGAGCATACGAGTATGGGTTAGCTGCACCGTATGACTATCTTGTTGAGAACATGGGCGACTACTATGGGACATGATCTATTTGGGAATGATCTGCAAGATGCTGCACTCAACTTGGTTAAACATTATTTTGTTCTGGATTTTATTTTGCCTGCCCCAATGTTAGGGTTTTTTCTCCTTTTTTTCAAGTTACCAGAAATCAAGGTCATTTTTTGCCTTGTCAAGATATTTTGTGAATAGCTCATTCTCACTGGAGTGCAGCATTAGAAGCTGCTGGATGCTGAATTCTAACTGCAAAATTTGCTGTATAGTATATATGATGAGCAATTTGGTGAATGCTAGAATCTCATTAGCATCACCCGAATTGACCTATCGTTTAGGCTCAAAATTGCCGTGATTCAGCTGACTCTATTTTCCAAATCATGCTAATGTAAGTTGATTATTACAGTATTTTCTGGTATGAGCTGCTGGACAAGCCTTCGAAGGTTATATTATATTGGCTCAGTAATAAAATTGTTTTAGTTCCCTTTGTGTAATTTTTCTATAACTCTAGAAGCAGGAAACTTTGAATGATCCACCTTATTGGATGACAATATTTGTCATCTTCTTTGAGGATTGAGATTGTGTGATCCTTAGGAAATTATGCAGCTGCAGGCATCGTAACAAGTTTCTTGATTCTTGCTTTAAGTACTAGGAAATGCTAGATAGCTTCGACTTTTATATTTACCAATAGTCTTGTGGTTGTGAATTTGCTAGTTAACTCATTAGACTAGTAAACTCGTTTAAGTTTACGGGTCTAGACTTTAGGCTAGGGTGACAACGTGCAAATATATAAAAAATTATCGTTTTTAGAAGATTTCCCCATTTTTGTTCCACTCAGCCTATGATGATATTTCATTTATACATGCCTCCTAAGAACTTCTCATTTGCCTCCGCCAATGACCATATTTGGCAGCCTCGTCTTATACAACCACCACCCCTGCCCTCTGGCTTTTGTGATCGTAGTTTTAGTTTTAGATTGGGGTCTTTCCTTCTTTTCTTTTTTCCTAAACTTGCATGTTATTTTAGTTCTTTTAACATCTTATAACAATCATGACGCACTTCTTTTCCTTTATTTTTTACATTCCGGATAGAAATGGCGTACCTGATTTTAGAGTGTAGAAAGTTGAAGAACTTTTTACTGAGTTGATTTGTAATCTGGTTTTTCTATTATTTTGGTTAGCTTAGATAAGTTCGAATGTTATACTAAATAATGTTTTTGATATTATTTTAATAATAAGTAAATGTTGAGAGTTTACATGACGAGTATGCCAAGCTCCCAAATTTCACTGGCATACACGAGCTAGAATTTCAAAGAGAGATCCATGTTACCTGTGTAACGAAAGAAGGGACTTGATCTCAAAAGAAAAAACGCAGGTTTTAATTCTTTTTGAACATTATTTCAGTAATTCGTTGTACTAAATTTATTCGAATAAAATGTTTTGCACGTATGAAATTAAGTTCCTTAAAGAATCTTACGTTCTCTCGGGCTTACCAAAAAGTGCTCCTCCAAAAAGCTTCAAATATTTTTTTCCTCAATCAAACTTCTATGATTGGTAGCAAATTAAAAGTGTGGGATGGGGTGTTAGGTTCGCAAGCAACAAGAAGAAATTAAAAAATGAAAAAAAAAAGAAATAATAATATTTGTATTATATAAGAAAATTATATAAAATGTTATGTATGTATATGCGTGTGGAGATTTGTATTGGGTGATGTTGACACAATGTTTAGATTTTTCTCGATAATTTGTCCATAGTGGTATATTGTGAGTAAATCGACCCTCTGTTTTCTCAAGTTCTCAATTGGAATTGATGTTTTTTCTCTCAATCTTTCTTTGGCCTCTCTCCTTCCCTTTTTCTCTAAGGTGTTCTTCCGATACTTATTTAGTTCTTTCATCTATATGAACTTAGTATATTTGATCCTCACCTAGTCTAATGTTTTGGTAGATCGTCGGGATAGGTCATCGAAGAAAGTCTCGACCTGAGTGCTGTAATCAAATGATGTTTAGTTATTGGAAGTTCTATTCCCAAAATTTTGCAAGCAAATATTTGAATACCTATCTATGAATGCACATAATGACTCCCTTTCCTTTTGTTTGACATTGACAAGAATAAGGCCTGTCAGCGGATGTGGTTGGCTAGTCGGAAATTGAGTTTTGAATCCTTCTCTTAGAGTTGGGAAGTAATCAACTGAGTTGGTGGGAAGAGTCAAGAACCAATTTAATATCGCTCCCTCTAATGAGATTAGAAAAACACAACATAGTATCGTGTCGTTTGTTGTATATAAGTTCATGTATGTTAGGAACGCATGTAGGTGCCATGTAGTGCAATCATATCTTTCATGCTCAAACTTCTCTAGGCAACCGGGAGAGGTATCTCCATTATCTTATCCACAAAGCATGAAATCTCTCTTCGTGTCTTGGTGACCAAAACGTCGAGACTACCATCACTTGGTGGAACTCCACCTTATTGCTCCCAACAACTGGTATCTCCTGCTATGGCTTTGAAGTAGCCACTTCGAGGATTACCAGGGAGGTGGAGGTACTAGGCTAGACCGAGATACTACTAGTGCTCTTGTGTGGGAAAATTTTTTCTCATACTCTTCCAACCTCCGCTTCATTTGAACATTCTCCTACCTTAATTGGTCCACCTCATCTATGCTTTTTTTTTTTGCCTTGCTTGATCTCTTATAACTCTTTTAACACTTTTTCCGGTAAACGCATGAGATCGAGATGGAAATCTCAGTTGGTCTCCCAATCTCTTCTTGACTCGTCATATTCCTTGTGACTGCCATTGGTCTCAGAAATACTTCGATTTCACGGTAGACGTCAAAATGTACTTAAAAGGCCGAATAGTATTCTAAGATACCTTCAATCTCTCTTGCCGCCTTCTACTCTTCTTATTCTTCTAGAATCGAAAGATAGGAGGTGTACCTGCGATTACATTTCGACGCTCAAGTCAATAAAGAGTATAAGTAAGATTTAATATGTAATTAGAGATAATTTCATACCTTGATGTGCTTGCTTATATATAATGTATCTTATGACCAATTACCTTAGTAGATTTAAAATACCATATTAGTAACTGATTTAATGTCCATTGTTAAGTCAATAATAAGACTAATTACTTGTCGATTAGGATCGAAAGTAGTTCGATCCTTAGTTCGAGTGATTTAATAAATATATTTAATATTTAAACATATAAAAATAATAATTATAATATGCTTATTTTAATTAAATATTTTTTTAAATAAATTTATATAATAAGTTAAAATATTAATATATAATTTAGATTATTTTAATTTATTATAAGATTGTGAAGATATTAAATATAGTAATATTATTTTATACTATACACCATTTATTATAAAAAAATTAGTTAAAAAAATTATAAAATTTAATTAAAATACTAAAAATATTATTTTTTAAGACTAAAAATATCAGCCATCAAAAAATGATTTTTTTTACCCAAAGAATTACATGGTCCTAATTTTTTAGTACAATTGAAACTATTTAAGAGTAAAGTCAATATAAAATATGTTATTTTTTATTATAATTAAGTCTATTATAAACTAAATCTTTGTTTGTTTCCAACGATGGAAATTGAGGAGGCGCGGATGTGTTAGGAAAATGAGAAATTTGAGACAAAGAAACACAAATTTCAATAAAATTCTGATATACAGTATTTTTCTTCAAAACAGCAAAAAAAAAAAAAAAAGCTGAGAGTGCAGTAAAAAAAATTAATATATTAAAATATAAATATATTTTATATATTATTATAATATTAAAATAATAATTATTTTTATTTTAATATAAATAATTAAAAAAATTATTAATAATATTAAATTTATATTTTTTATTTTGTTTTATTATTTTATTATAATAATAATTTAAAAATATAATAATAATAATATTTATTTTATAATTATATTTTATAATTATAATAATAAATTTAAAATAATTAAAAAAATTATTAATAATAAATAATATTATTTTACTTTCCACTTATTTCTATTTTTTTTTTTTTAATTCAACAACTTCACTTTCTCTTTTATTTTTTTTCATTTATTTTCTTTTCCACTTTTTCAAATCCCTTCTCCCATCCAAACACACTTTAAATAAACTATAACTTAAACTTTTTAATGTTAACAATCCAAACACATTTTAAATGAACTATAACTTAAACTTTTTAATGTTAATAAATCAA
The DNA here is from genome assembly GCA_016859785.1 of Macrotyloma uniflorum. Lineage (NCBI taxonomy): Eukaryota > Viridiplantae > Streptophyta > Magnoliopsida > Fabales > Fabaceae > Macrotyloma > Macrotyloma uniflorum. The sequence continues at coordinate 2,546,305 of BDMB01000027.1, forward strand.
ATTTGTTGTAGTATGCATCAATTATATTGTGATGTGATAAAAACTAGATAAAATTATAATAAAATGAAGATACTTAAACGGTTATAGTTTTAACTAGAAATAGTTATATTTTAATTATTATTTATAGTTTTTTTACGTAATAGAAATAACTATATCCATAATTTAATATCTAAGAGAAATCATTCACACAAAAAGTTAAGTTTAAAAAGAATAATAAATATTATAAAAGATATTATTTATTAGTAATTGTACTTAACAATAGTTATGAGTAATTGTACTTAACAATATTTTTTCATTAAATATTTTATTTTCACTTGAAAATTTTAAATTCTCATGGTAAAAAGAAAAGCATTATTTATTCATAACCTTATATTTTAATAGGTAAATCGAACATGGAAAATGTAATTTTCCAAATTTAGATTCCTAGAAATTAAAAATTTTCCTTTAATCAATTGTCTCCTTCAATTAAAAAAAAAATAACAATAACATCTAAAATTTGTTTTTAAAACTTTAATTTTTTTTAAATATATATATATATATATATTATGAGAAAAAGAATTAAAAATTTATTTTTAATCTTTACCACTCACTCAGAATAGATCTCTCCTCTCTATATATGATTATTTGTTTAATTTTAAATTCAGAATTTTTATCACTTGACTCATAATTTAGTTTAAGAATCATATATTTAAAATAATAATAATGTGATAATTAAAATAAATAATATAAACAAATTGAGAAATAAGGTTCTTACAATAGTCTGAAATTAAAAATAATAAATTATATTAAATAGTGTCTAAAAAAATATAAATTAATAAAATATATTTTTGCCAACCAAATTTATAAACTTTAATATGCGTATTCTAATGTGTTATTTAGGCTCAAATAACTTTTATACACTTCTTTTTTATGTTATAAGTATTTTTTATATAATTTTTAAAATTAAACTAGAGCTGATAACTTATACACAATTTATTAATCACTTATATTAATAATAAAAAATATTTAATTCATTGTTTAAAATATTCAAAAAAATAATTAATTTAAAAATTAAAAATCAATTAATTTAAATATATTTTCTTTTAAATTACATATTTCAATTTAAATTTTAAATTTTAAATAAAAATTAAATCAAATTAACCTGATCTCTTATTATATTTAAATATAAAATTATATTTTTAAAATTAAATAATAATTTAAAAAATATATATATTTATCACAAAATTATTTTTTATTATATTATCAATTTTAATATATAACTTTTTTAATATTTTTTATATTATTATATTATTTTATTACGTTTTAACATTTTTTAAAATTATTTTAATTTTTTATTTAAAATATATTTTATTATTATTTTTTTAATATATTTTTTTCATTTTTTTCTATTAAATTTTTATTTTTATTTTTCTTTTACCAACTTCTTTACTCAAGAGAATATTTATTTTATTTATGTCAATCAAAATATATTTATATTTATAAAAAATAATGATAAATTTGTATTAAAAATAATAATAAATTTATATTATAATTTATTAACATTTAAATATAAAATTATAATTTATTTATAAATATAAAAACAATCAAAATTATAATTTATTTATAAATATAAAAACAATCAAAATTATAAATAAAATAACAATTACAAGAATAAAAATCATAAGTTATTTCTCTATTTAAAATTTTTTACTGTAAAATTATAATATTTTATTTTAAAAAATATTTTATAATTTTTAAAAAAAATTTAAAAATTTTATAATAATAAAATCGGCATAACCAACTCCAAAGCCAAACCCCAAATCTCATTACAGCTTCTTATACTTCCTACCAAAGTAACTTCACCCAAAACGACACAGCTATTCACAAAGTTATTGAGTGCATGCCCATCACACTCTTCGATTTACAGGAAACAAGCTTGAGGTTGCACCAGTGCTCACAAGATCTTACATTATTACAAACTGAAGAAACTAGAAAGATGGACTGTTACTCCATTAGCCACAATCACTCAGCATCATCATCATCGTCTCCTTGGTTGTTCACCCGCTCGCATTCATCAATCCATTCACTGTATCTGCATCATTGCAATTAAGCTACTTGAGTCACATGGTTTTGTGAGAGAGAGAAAAAAAAAAAAACAGAGGTGATGGTTTTGAACATAGTGATAGTACTTACACGTCTATTGGCTCCGTTAAAGCTGAAAAGAGACACAGAAAAAAATGATTAGATAAATCTACAGTGCACATGGTATCAGCAGACATGTACAACAAACATCTCTAAAATGACAAACATCGTTTGTGTAGGTTGAGATCCACCTTCCATAGTTCCGAACGTGGAACCAACAACAAACATACTCTACAATGTTATATTAGCCTATCTTTAATAATAAATCAGTGGTTTTTTCCTTGTTCTCAGAATGAGGAACATGAAATGTACATTACATAAGTAAAAAAAATTAAAATCTCTTGATAGAGAAGTCTAAAGGGATCATTATCAGTGTCAAGTTTGGATTTTATAACATCAATAGAATATTTTTATTTATATTCCATTCAAGCAGTATGGCGTTTGGGCACCTAGTTTCTGGAAATAACAGGATGAATATCTTACCCTGTGGAATAGACTGCTTCTTGAGAGTAAAATAAAAAAATAATTACAGTCCATGAAAACAAACCTGTGATGGTGGTGCTAAAGCTCGCTTGACATATCCTGCATGAAGCTTCCCCTATCAAGTTCTTCATATCACTGTCAAAAGAACTCCCAAAAATGAGCATCAAAATGAATAGTATTCATCTCTAACATGAAATAAAATGGAAGTGTAGTTACTGAGTGATTTCAGAGAAAACAGGCCTAATTGTCTTTGAATGCATATACAAGGAAACAAAAGGCCTAAATGTTATATCATTTACAAGTAGTTAAAGAATTGCTTACATGCGGCATTCAACACTGGTCCCATGATTGCAGAAAGGGCAGCTAAAGACAGTGTCAAGCCTATCCATTCGTTTCTTTGGAGGAGGTTTTGTTTTTGCTTTCCTCTTACCCATTACTCAAATCCTGATTTTCAGATATTACCAAACCCCAAAAATTTCAGTGAAAAGGTTAAAAACAAAATCTCCTATGCATTTACACTCAGCATTACAATTAAATCTCTACAGCAGTAGACTCAAGTACATAACCGATTTCTCGATTTTCTACACTGAATATTATTACTAAATTACTAATTGTCAGCCAAAATCAAGATATTAGACCTACTAATATGAAAGTGAATGCTATAAAGAACAGGGGAAAACACTATATTTTTTATAACAATGTATAGACTGTGAACAACAATAGTTTGTATTGATATTTTTGAAAGGTTGAAACTGAAGTCTTTTTATTTCTTGTTTCACAAAAATCCAAAAGAAAATCTCTTCATAGATTACATACATTGAACCCAGTCCCTAATCACTGACACAAATTAAGAACTTGGCATCATATAGAGGGATTGGGGATAGATTAACCGCATTGACAAGAGAAAACATGAAAAGGTCTCAACTTTCTGCAGGCAACATTAAAGATAAACAGTTTATAAAAGTTGAATGAAAAGATATAAAAGAAACAGATGTAAAAAAACCCTTAGAGTTCCAAATAGATGGTAAATAAAAGAAGAGATGAATTTGGACGCAGTGATGGAAAGTAAAGAGACCTAACGGAAGATCCCGAGTGAGGAACCTACTAGGAACCGCAAGTATCCAATGTAGAGAGAGAATTGAAAGCTGAAACGGTGAGGAAGAAGAAGAAAGAAAGTAGAAGACTCTGGGGGGGTTAATGCAAAAGAGACAAATAATTATGTTATGGGGTTAAAAGAGGAGTGAATATCTTATAGGGTTTTTAGAACCGACATATCCCTTAAAAATAATAAAAACCGATAAAAAAAACTGATAATGAATTAAAATTAAAATTGTTATAACATTTTTATATATTATTTTTTTAAACTGTATTATTTAATTTAAATTTAAATTATAATTAAAAATTAAATTAAATCAAATTAAATCTTTATTATATTTTAATATAAATATATATTTTTAAAATTAAATAATAATTTATAATATATATTAACTATTTTTTTATTATATTATCTATAATAATATATAAAAGAAAATTTTTAATTATTTTTTATATTATTATATTCTTTTATAATTGTTTTAACATATTTTAAAATTATTTAATTTTTTATTTAAAATATGTTTTATTATTATTATTTTTAATAAATAAATTTTTATTTTTTTATTAAAATTTTTATTTTTTCTTAAATTTATTTTTCATCAATTTTTTTATTTAATTAATTTTTATTATTTCTTATTTAAATTATAAAAAAATATTTTATTTATGTTAATCAAAATAAATATAAAAAATTATAAAATAAAAGATATAAATATATAAATATATAAATTTATATTATAATTTATTAATTTTTAAATATAAAATTATATAATTTATTTATAAACATAAAAATTATTAAAATTATAAATAAATTTGTAATTATAAAAATAAAAATAAAAATTTATTTTTATATTTAATAATTTTGTATTATAAAATTATAATATTTTATCTTAAAAAATATTTTATAATTTAAAATAAATATTTATAAATTTTATAATAATAAAAAAAATATGATTTATTTAAATCAAATTATAAATATTAATTTAATTTGATTTAAATTTTATTTTAAATTAAATTAAAATAAATTGAATTATATTTAATTTTTTTATATTTAATTTAGAAAATATTTTAATAAAAAATCGAATCGTTTTGGTGATTATAATTGTTTACAGTTTTGTTTTTATGTTTAATAAAAAAAATCTTTAGTTTATCGAAAAGTTTTAAGATTTTAAATATTTTTAATAGTTGACTTTTTTTTGAAGTATTTTTTTTATATTAATCATAAAATGTTGATAATTACAATTTAATAATAAATTGAATATATTAAAAGTTATTAAATATATTATATTTATTATTATGATTTTAATAATTTTATAATTTTTCTAAAATTTTAAATTTTAATTAATATTTTAAAAATTTTATTTTATTTCAATTATTAATATTTTTTATTTTTAAAAATAGTTAAAAGTTTGATAAACATATTATATTTACTATTTCATAATTTTTTAAAATTTTAAATAATTAATAAATAGACATTATTAAATATATTATACTTATTATTTCATAGTAAAAAAAAAAAAATATATATCCATTTCAAAAATTATAAAATATACCAAATCAATCTTATTAATATCAATCAATATTATTTTCATTTTTATTGACTCTTTACCATCACAATTTCTTTAACACCATTATTATCATCATAATTCATTGACATCATTACCATTAAAATACTTTAGCACAATTACCATCACAATATCTTGTGATATCAGTCACAACTCATAATTATAATTCACATCACTATTAATCTTATTTCATAATCTATCACAAATCATAATGTGTAAATCTCAATAGTTCAATACAATTCACTTTCATATTATATTTCACAAATTTCACAATTAGAATCCACAATTCAATGTTCAATAAATTTTACATCATCATCCAATATATTGTAAATATTTAACCTCAATAATTTACTACAATCTCATTTTCATTACATGAAATATCAAATTTTATAGCACGTGTGAGGACTTAGTATGAGTTAGCTTAATTGAGATAGGAATTTTAAATGATGAAGGATGAAAGTTGTTTAGTTAAATTTTAAAAACATTAAATAGAAAAATTAAACATGTCACTCTTTATTATTTCAAAACCACTATCTTTATAAAATGTACTTCTTTCCAATGAGTGTGTTGAATGAATAAAGAATCTGCCTAGTTTAAATTGAATTATATGATTTAAGAATTTGTTAAATGAAACTATTTTGAATTGATGTCTTGTCTTGACTAGAGTTTGTTTGTTGTTAATGTGCTTATATTTTAAAGTGGAATGAATTTGATTTGAGATAGTGGTATTTGCTCTAAATGCACTATTAATGTAATTTAACTAGATTCTTTTACCTTAAGTACTTATGATTGGATTATGAATTATACAGAAAAACTATCTTGATTTACTTGATCCATCATCTTTTATTTTAAATGAGTCATTGATAAAACTATTTAAAAACTTTAAGAGTGCCAATTGATGGATCAAAGCAAGTAAACTAGGATAAACTCTTCTACAGAATTCAGATCTACATAATATTCCTTAGGCATATGTTTTGTTTGGTCACTGGAATTAGTGGAAAGGGTGCTCTCGAGTTCTAATCTACTGAGCGAAATATCCTCTATTGACCGGTTTGTCATTTCGCTAAGCGAATTAATTATCTGCTGAGCGGATCAGTCCCAGTTTTGGGACTATTCTATGGTCCCAATCCGTTCTACAAATTGGGAGTTCGTTAAGCGAATTGACCCTATTCCAAGAAAGTGAATTGAGGACTTGATTTCAAATGTATTGATGTATGTAATAGAGATGTGAATTTGAATGATGAATTTTATGATGGCACTAAGACCTGTAATACTCCTATTGAGAGGAAGTTTGAACATATGTGTAGAACATGATATATGATTATTTTAATGTGTATGAATTTAGAGATATGTTATAAGCTATCTAGACCTTGACGACTTTTTAATTTACTTAGACTAAAATATCATGTGGTAAAGGTCGATGAAAGTCTTACCAATTGTTCTGATAATAGTTGGTTAAGGCTACTTTGATGTGAGATGGGTATGGAGAAATTTTGGGATAACTCTATGATGAAAAAGATTCAGTGATTGGTCGATTAAGTCCATAATCCTAAAATATACATAAGGTGTTAGCTCAAAATATCTAAAATTTATATAATATTTTGAAAGTCATCCATATAAATATATAAATATGTATCCAAAATCCATATAATATTTCAAAAGTTATCTATATAAATAAGTATGAATGTATAAATTTTTTTATAAATGTTACACTAATATAAAAATTGTATGATATGATTTAAAATGTGTTAGTATAATTATTTGCTTAATTATTACTATTTACTTTTTTTTATTATTTATTTTATTTAATTGATATAATCGTGTCTTTACATCTAAATAAAAAAAGTTTGAATTATAAATACTTCGTGACTTAATGAATTTTTTTTATTATTTTAAATTGTATAACCCATCCATGAATATAATAGTGATGTAGTTATTATCTTTGACTTAACGTGTACAACCTTTATTTATTTAGCATAGAATTGTGGTATGTTACATTAACACGTAATTATTTTTTAGAATTTTTTATTTGAAAACGGTTTTATCATTCCTTTAAACATGTTTACAACTTTTAATTAAGAGAAAGTTAAAAAAAAATATATTTTATAATATTTTAAATTTATTAATTAATACTATTTTTTAGAGGTGTTCGTAGTACGATTTAGTTCGGTTTTTTGCTAAAATATATCCGAACCAAATATAAAAATTATTTGCGGTTCGGTTTGGTTTGGTTTGAAATAAAAAAAAATTCAAACCAATTCAAATCAATTTTAACGGTTTGGTTTGGATCGATTTTTGTGGTTTTCTTTTTAATTTTTAATTTTATTTTATTTTTTTATTAATAATTGATTATTTTTATCTTTTTAAATAATAAACTAATAAAAATATAACATTAACTAGATTTTATATGGTTACAGTATTAGTTTATAAATGATCTTAGTAGGAAATAAGAATCCTAAACCCTAAACTGAAACCGAGAACCCTAAATCCTAAACCCTAAACCCTAAAATGAAATCGGGAAATAATAGAACATTTATTCAATAAAAATCGAGAATATGAATTATAAGACAAATTGATGTAGAATTAAAATCAAAATATGAAAAATAAAAGAGGAAAGAATAAAAAAAGAAACATATTAATGAGTAAATGAAATAAAAAAAAAAACATACCGCTTGGGATAAAAAGAATGAATAAATAGAGGGTGAAATGATGTGGTAAAGATGAATTTAAATAAGAATTAATGATGAGATAATGAAATCAGAGTAAAGGACTTTCAAGTAAGAAACCCTAAAATACGTCTAACAAAATAAAAGTTGAAATAAATATAATATTATTTAATAATTACGATTTGATTCGGTTCAATTCGGTTTTGAAATACTAAACTGCTAACCGAACCGAACCGCGCGGTTCTAAAAAAAAAATCCAAAATGATCCAAAAACTTGTGATTTTAATCGGTTTGCGATTTTTTGGATCGGTTTTCAGTTTTTTTTTTGGATCGGTTCGATTCTGAACACCCCTACTATTTTTCTTTTATTTTTTTCATCTAATAATATTTTTATAATTTTTAATTACCTCTAAAAAAATCATTTACACAATAATGTTTTAATTTATTGAATTAAAAGTAAAAAAAAACTATACTAATATATTTTGTTTGCCACAAATAACTTAATATATTTACTGATTTATGTTATATATATATTATTATTTAAATTTTATTTTATTTAAAATGAATGTATTTTTTTAAATATTTTATTTAAAAACGATTTTAACATTTTTCTTAAATGTGTTTATACTTTTTTACTATATTTTCTTAAAAAAATTATGTTAAAACAATTTAACCATACCTTTAAATATTTTTAATAATTTTAATTAAACATTTAAATTAATTGAAGGAGTAATTCCAGATTAAAAGATATTAAAGTGAGATGAAGAAGTTAATTTTTTTATCTGATTAAAAGATATTAAAAGATATTTAGACAATGAATTATAAAAAAAAGAAGTAAAAATAATATAATATGTATAATTTTTTTTATATATTATTATAAGTATTATATTGATATGAATATATCTTATCCGGCACCATATTATCAACATGAACCCTACATTATACTATTAAATTAGATAACTTAATTTGACAGAAAAATATTTACTTATTTTAAAAAATATTAAAATTGAGACTAAAATTAATATGGAGAGGAATAAAGAAAGATTATTTATCCAAAATTTATTGAATGACTAGATTTCAATGATAATGTCATGGGGATGATCCTTTAACCATGTTTTACTCTGTGTTTTGGAGATTTAAAATAAATCAAAGGCTAAATACTTAATCATAAGAATCAGATTCGATCACCAAAAGTTGTTCGTGGTTGAAAACTGGAGGGTTTTCCATGATCGGAAAGGATTTGAACAGAATGCATACCTTGTCTTCTTTCTCTTCCCGATTGTGAAATTCAATTCCAGCGAAGGCCTTAACCGCTCAAAACACAAATAAATTTGTGACTTTTGGTCCTTCCCACGTTGCACTTTCCACCATGGGAAGGGGAAAATTCAAGAGCAAGCCCACTGGTCGCCGTCAGTTTTCTACCCCGGAGGATCTCGGTATGCACAATTCAATCACCCCTTTTCATTTTCTGCTGAAAATTTACATCTTTGTTTTGATGAGGAAATTTCAATTCAAATTCTATTTACTGTTGGTGGATATGCTTTGCTTTTTGCGGAATCCATTTAGCAAAATCTGAATTTTAGCTTAAGAGAGTAATTCCAATGTCTTTTTTGTTTTTTTGGTATGTTTTTAATTTTCTTGGGGAGGTTTGTTGTTTGATATTTGTTTAATTTTTATGAGGCCATGATATATGAATGCACTGCGAGTTTGAAGCTTTCTGAAGTGTTGGAGGGTAATTTTCAGCTCATGAGCTAATCTTTTGGGATTGTGATAAGTTTAAATCCAAATTTTAAAATGATATTGAATCTATCTTAGAACCTATAGAGGTCACCCCTTCTTGGGTGATATGAAGTCCTTGCTGTGAGAGGTGTATTGAAAATCTACAACAAATAATATGATCAAAATAATGTATATATAAGTGAAGACATTCCTCATTTTATGATCTAGCTTTTAGGAGCGAGTAAGGCTCAAATCCTATTTCTAAGATAAATTTTGTTGGAATTGAACTCAAGTTACTGGTTTTAGCTTCCTTCCGTGTGAATTATTCTGTCTTGTACTTTTGTTGATTCTAGGTAAACTACTAAATGAGACATGATTCATGCCTTAGATAAACAGGAAAACAAATGAAAATTATGTTTCTTTACGGGGAAAAAGATTTAAGAAAGAGGTTCTGAAAATTTGATGTTTCTTATGATTAATGCAGTTGCCGGCACCTCGACCCGTCCTAGGAGTTTTAAACAGGTTTTCTTCTCGCCTTTATTTATCTCTCATTTACATGGACACGTCTGATTTGTTGCACAAAGGGTAGTTTTGTGCAGACTCAACAAACGTGTTAGTAACATATGCTTTTTATTTCCATGAATTAAAATGAAATTTTCATTAATAATTGTCAAATTTCTGAAAATATAGTGTAAAGAAAATTATGCTTGCAATTCACTATACTTCGTGTTTTAGTTTCCAAAAGGTATCTACTATTTGAAGTTAAATTTGGTTTCTGTTCTGTTAATATGTCAGTTTCTTAAAAGTTGAATGAATTTGATCTAACATGGTATATGGACTTGGAAATCAACTTTTGCAATTGTAGATGGAATTTTATTTTTAGTTTAAACTTTAAAATGAAGGGATCTTAGCCCTTAAAACATGACTTTTTCTATCTTTTTAAGGAAAATATAATTTTAATTGATGGATTAAACTGCACTTCGAAAGAATTTTTGGGACTGCAGGGATCTTGTTCTGCATCCCTTGCTTACAACCTAATAATTCATTTTTGTGTTAAGTTGTTTTCCATTTTCTTCAGATGTTTTACAAATCAATATTATTTAACATGGTCATTTTTCTACAACCTTGTTAGAAAGAAGTTAAGAATGAAGAGGAGGTATCTCAGGAAACTTCTGGGGATGAATCTGGACAAGAGTCTGAGGATGAAACTACTGTTAGTAATGCAATTCTTTTGTTCTTCTTTCTCTACCTTATTTTTTTTTTTTAATTTGTTTCCAATATCTACCTCCTCCATCAATTTGAAATTTAATGCATTGTTGCTATATAATATCTGCAGAAGGCGAAAGGTATCGAAGGGGTTATTGAGATTGAAAACCCTAACATGGTAAAGCCGAAGAATTTGAAGGCTAAAGATGTTGATGTTAGTTCACCTTTCCATTTTTTTTCCTTTCTTAGACATATTTCTAGTAATTAAATTTATATGAAATGAATAATGCTAATACTTTCCCAATGCAGTTTGGGAAAACTACCGAACTTTCAAGGCGTGAAAGGTATGCTTTGTTTGATTATTTACTGTTTACAGTGATAATTATTAAATACACACTTTAAGAGGGTGTTGCTTATAGTTAAAGGAGTGCCATACATTCTTTTTCATTGTTTTTCATCAGTTCTAAATTGATAATAATATTGAAGATGAATCCTCTATATTAACAGGTTTTTCTAATATCTTAAAAATTTCCACCTGTTTTCAGAGAGGAGATAGAGAAACAGAGAGCTCATGAGCGCTATATGAGGCTGCAAGAGCAAGGGAAAACAGAACAAGCAAAGAAAGATTTAGGTACTATTATCTCTTGAAATAAGGCTCTATAATTAAAGGTTATGGAAATAGTTAAGGTTCAAAGTTAGTTGAAATCTCATATTAAGTAAAAATGGGAAGGTTGAAAAACATATAAGTGAGAAAGACATACAAATCATTAGTCTTATATAATTGTTGTTTACTACTCATCGCTGAAAATCTCCCAATATTAACCCTCTTTCTAAATACCTAACTGTATTATCAGAGTCAAGTTCGTTCGATCATGGGTTTTAGGTAAGTGTGTCTCGTCAAAACATATATAAGTGAGAAAGATACACAAACTCTTAGTCTTAAGGTTTTAAGTAAGAAGGAAAGTCATATTTCCTTATATAGTTGTTGTTTACCTCTATTCGTGAAAATTTTCCAATATTAACTTTTTCGTGAATAGTAACAAAAATAAAATATGCTTTGCACGGATAAATGACAAATGTAATTAAAGTTTAAAGTACTTTGCTATGCGGGGCTTTCATTTTCTGATTGTTAACGTTCTTGTTAGATATAAAACCATTAATGTATTTTCACCCAACAGCTCTTAAGCTTTTGGAGTATTTGGTTCATGGCATGGTATTAGAGGCTCTGCGCGTTGTAGCCTAGAATTTGATCCTTATTATCTCCGTTTTTCTAAATAAAAGTTAAATTTCAGTACACAGGGTGTGCCTAAACCTTCAAAACCAAGGGAATCTTGTGGGAGGGAGTGTGTTAGATATAAAACCATTCATAAGTTTCAATCTAAAAGAAGTAGAAAAGCTTTTGGATTTTTTTGTTCATGACAGTTCTATTTCCTTGCATGTAGAACGTTTAGCTCTTATACGTCAACAAAGGGCAGATGCTGCTAAAAAACGAGAAGAAGAGAAAGCTGGTAAGTTTGAAGTAATGTTTTTTGGTTTGTTCATTCTTTAGTGATACCCTCAAGTTCGAAGTTGAAACTGATAGCAAATTTTGTTTCAGCCAAAGAACAGCAGAAGGCTGAAGCGCGCAAGTAAATTTCCTGGACGAGTCCGTACTCCACTTCATGTTCTTTTATTTGTAGTATTTCAATAATATTGTGCAAAAATGACATTTGTTAGAATTTACAATAAAATGGAATTTTTGTTTTTAGTGTGATCTAGGATGAATTACTTATTATTTATTAATTTATTTATATTGTTGCTAATTTATATGGAGAAATTTTAGTTGATTCCTCTTAATCAAGATTGTCATGGGGGTTTAATTGGGAACGAACAGGTTTCAATAAAATATTATTATTTTAATATATTGATATAATATACAAAGTAATATTAATAATAATAATAATAAAATAATACATGTAAATTGATAAAATTTAAATTTTACTTAAATATTATAAATCATAATATATAATAAAAGTAAGTAATACATGAAACTAAATAAATATAACATTATGTTTAACAATAAAAAATAAATTTTGTTAAGAATTATAAGTCTATTAAAAAATTAATTACAATGAAAAAGAAATGTTTTTTAATGAATAAAATGAATCTTTCAATTCATCCAATTTTTTTTTTTTCGATTTATTGTGGATTTAACTCATTCTATTGTTTGATTAAATTCTAATATTTTATAAGATTTATACCGATATTTGTAATGGAGATTTTTATTTTTTAATTATGATTTTTTCATTTAACGATAAATGTAAATATATTAAAGTTGTGTAAAAATATTGTACCAAAAAAATAAAGGATAAACATGATGATAGTAACATAGGATTTAAGCTAAATTTTGAAGTTAAGAATGCAATCGTAAATGAAGACAATTTAATTTAATTTTTTTAAATAATAATAATTGATCTAATTTGAAGAAAAAAAAAAGAATTTGAATTGGAAGATAAAGTTATATTTATAATAATAATTATGTAAATTATTAATTGAAGATCATTCAAGTGAATTTGATTTAGATCTTTTAACTAAAACTATCAAGTTAAAGTTTTGTGAATGATTAAAACTTATTAAAAGTGGTTAATTAGTTTTTCTAATAAAGATTAACCATACTTTAAATCTCTGATTTACTAATTTTTGATTAATAGCATGCTTAATGGACATAGAATAAGAGTGACAAAAAGTGTTATTTAAATGGAGGTTGTCATGAAAAAAATAAATTGAAAATATCACTTCACTTTTATTTATTTATTTATTTATATATATATATATATTATTATTACTATTAAATATGAAAAAGTTTATAATTAAAATATATTATAGAGTCAATAATATCTCAATCATATTCATATACTAATCAACATAAATTGATATATATTTAGTTTATCTTTTTAAATAAGATAGTTTAACTGGGTGAGAAGAAAATCTGATTTGTTAGCATAAGGTTAAGGAAAAAGTATCTAATAACAGTTTCCAAATATCTTTAGAAGAAAATATAGATCCAAGTTATACTTCTAAAGATGGACATAACAAGGACATGTTGTGGTACATGGTGTTAAAAGAAAAATCTTAAATGAGTAAATCTTATTTTTATACTTATAATTTTTCTTATCATTTTTTTTCTTTTCTCTTGTCGCACTTGAGAGAAAAATTGAGAAAAATTAATTCTTACTTTGAAATTATCTCTCAAGTGCAACAATGGAAGAAATGAAAAGAAATGTCTGAAACAATTTATAAGAGAAATAATGTACTTCTTATATAAGAGAAAAAATCAATATCAAAATAAGATTTTTCCGATGTGGGACTTCTCTTTTCATATATGAACCTAAATAATAAAAAATCAATAGTCAAACATTAGTCATCATATATAAACAAATGGACGTGGTAGATGGTGTAAAACTTGACATTTAAGTTTTGTTTGTCCAGTTCAGGATTTCATAAATGCTCAGTTGAGCATGGTGTATATGTGAAATCAGTTGATCAAAATGATGTGGTGTTTATTTGTCTGTATGTAGATGATCTTTTGATTACTGGGAATAGATCAACTAGAGTAGAGGAATTGGAGAATAGTCTGAATAATGAATTTGAAATAGCTGATCTAAGAATTATATCCTACTTCTTGGAGCTAGAATTTCTACAAACTGAAAAAGGGCTCTTCATGCATCAAAAGAAGTATGCATTAGAAGTATTAAAGAAATTTAATATGATGAAGTGCAATGCTTCTGAAACCTCTGCTGAAGCTAATGTGAATCTAGACAAATGCGAAGTTGAACCAGTTGTTGATGGAACATTATACAAATAAATAGTGGGAAGTTTGAGATTTATCTGTCATACAAGGCCTGAAATTTCATTCAGTGTTGGAGTAATAAGCAGATTTATGAGTAATTCAAGACGTTCACATCTTATAGCAGCAAAGAGAATATTGAGATACTTAAGAGGGACACTGAATTTTGGCATAATATTCTCTCATCAAAATGAGAAAGGTGGTTTACAATTTATAGGCTATTCTGACTCAGATTGGTGTAGAGATATTGAGGATCGCAGGAGCATAATGGGGTATGTCTTTACTCTAGCCAATGCTCCTATATCCTGGAGTTCCAATAAGTAAAATGTGATAGCTCTGTCTACATGTGAGGCTGAATACATTGCAGCCTGCTCAACTGCTTGTTAAGACTTGTGATTGTCTTCATTGCTAAGAGAATTGAAGTTTAATACTAACAATATTGTTGAATTGTTTGTAAATGATAAATCAAAAATTGATCTACCAAAAAATCCAGTTTCACATGATCGAAGCAAACATATAGAAACTAAATCCATTTTTTGAGAGATCAAGAGATCAAATTAGTTCATTGCAGAATTGAGATCAATGGATCATATATAATGACTAAAACTTTGAAGATAGAGAGGTTTCAAGAGCTAAGGAACCTGATAAGAATAATTTCTTTGAATATTATGTAATTTTGTTGTTTTCACAAACTTATTCTGAATTGGGGGATGTTAGAATAAGTCAAAGTTAGCTTTAATATGGTTAATAACTGTTAGAAGTTATCCTATTAATAGGATAACTCTTGGATAAGATTCTTAATCACAAGATTACAAATTTTATTCTTTTCTCTAACTTTTTTACTTAGTTTTGTTCTAACAATATATAAATATATTTTAGTTATCTTTTAAAAAATAAACCTAACCTAAAATCATTCTTAAGAAGAGTTTAATTTATTTGAAAAATAATTAAAGTTGTTCTATCTAATAAGATTTCATTAATATTTCAAATAAGATTTCATTATTCTTGTGATTTGAAATATGACTTATTATATTCATAATTTCAAAAAATATATATCTATATTTATAATTTGCATGAAAAATACATCATTAACTTAAAAAACTCACATCCTCTTCTAATAGCACGAGTTCTTTTTTCATTTGTCTCTCAATCACAAGTATCAACCATGTTTCATGTAATTATTTACTATTCTGTGGATAATTCACCAACCTTTCATGTTGGATTTTCAAACATATCGATGTACATTGGATTGATTACTAAACATGTCATGTGGCACGTTTGAAAGTAATTTTAATGAGTTAAAATTCAATGTTATATTCTTACTCAAAATTTAGTAAATTAAAGAATTAAGAATCATTTTAGTTACATAAAAATGATGATTTCTATTTATTTGGAAATGGTTAGAACAAAAAAAAAACATGGAAAAAAAGTGAGTTACTATATTATATTGTCCCTAAAAATAACTTAAATGTCAAGTTATATACCATCTACCAGGTCCATTTGTTTATATATGATGACTAATGTTTGACTATTAATTTTGTATCATTTAGGTTTATATATGAAAAGATAAGTCCTACATCAGAGAAATCTTACTTTGATGCTCATTTTTCCTCTTATATAAGAAGTACATTATTTCCTATATAAATTGTTTCAGACACTTCTTTTCTTTTCTACCCTTATAGTACTTGAGAGAAAATTAAGTCAGGAGTTAAAAGCAGTTCTCTAGACTCGAACTGGCACGACTCACGTCAAGCCTATTGTTTGTTCCCTCAGTTGTGTTACGCATTTCAAAAGCTTAAGCCTTTCTTTCCTCAGTTGTGTTACACATTTCAAAAGCTTAAGCCTTTCTACATTTGCAGCCCCGCCGGCTAAAAGAGTCCTCTCTATCCGGACTCCCCCTAGACCTCTCTATGCTGGTATCTATAGTTGTTAATTCTTCCTTTTAAGGTTTTCTTGTTAGTTGTTTTATTGTTTCTTTCTTGAATTTGGATAGAGTTGTTGTAATTTTTTTTCCTCTCTTAAAACAAAGGAAAAACAACTGTTAAGAAAACTTCAAAGTAAGAATTAATTTTTCTCTTAAGTACTAAAAAAGAAAAGAAAATAATTGGGCAAAAAATTGTCGGAGACAATTTGCTGGCTTTTTCTATATAGAAAGTATTGTTTCCTGGAACTGACCATGGAACAAAATCCAACTCTTCCTAATTCACAGTTTCAATCAATATTATAACGATGCCAAGTAGCTAATATGCTCCAAAAGGGAGGAGAAAACAATATATTCAAGTTTTCAATTTCATATGAAAGGAAGAGAGAAGCTGAGGGAAAGAACCAGATTGAACATTTGCTTTTCAAATTGGACAATGGATGATTAAATATCTTAAAATGGCACAAAAATAAGAAATAATGCAAAAATGAATGTGCCAGTTTCCTAAAATAAACATTTGGCTAATGTTGAACATAATTCTCTACAAACCAAAGCAGAAACTTAAAGTTTGATGCTCTCTAAACAATCATATTCATGTTGTGAAGTAAATCTCTACATGGTATAAACAAGGCATGTGTTTTGAAGTAAAAATACAGAGACTGTCTTTTACTAATACACATTCAAGTAGAACAACATCCACTTTTCTTCACAGCTGATACATCATCACGGGTACCAACATTAATTGTCTGACCTTTTGGTAAAGCTGCAGGATCATCTCCAATCTCAAGGGCCTTCTTGCTTACAACATGATAGATCTGGGTCAGCACTTCTGTGAAGGCATTTTCAACATTCAAGGATTCAAGGGCAGATGTTTCCATGAAAAATATGGTTTCTCGCTCGGCAAAAGTTGTAGCATCTTCGGTCGAAACTGCTCGCAGATGACGCAGGTCTGCTTTGTTCCCTACAAGCATCACCACAATGTTGGCATCTGTGTGATCTCTCAGCTCTTTTAGCCATCTCTCCACATTTTCAAAAGTAACATGACGCGTAACATCATACACTAGTAAAGCACCAACAGCTCCTCGATAATATGCACTTGTAATTGCTCGGTACCTTCAGCATACAGAAAAAGAACTGAAAAGGTCAATAACATACAAAAAGGTAGATCATTATTTACATGGAATCTGGAATTAGGCAATGTTACTACAAGAGATTCTCGTTATGATTTCTAAATCAAGATGAGTATAAGACTACTAGCTTGCTTGCATATAAACTCGGTTTCATAAAGTGACACGCACAATATTCTGGCAATTGATTATAGACCAGCCTAATTAAGAAGCTAAATGATAATGAATGATCAATGTAGTTCACGAAGAAAGGAAGATCAGCTTTATATTTTTCAATTTTATCATATCTATAACTTTGCGTACTCTCGATTCATCAACATATCCTTCCTCAAGTGTTTATCTCTCTGCTTATATTTCTTACCCCAGGACTAGACAACTAGGATCAGTGTCCTCAGGAAGATAGCAGTTAGTTAGAAACAAAAACTGTTATGGCTCAAAGAGACATGTGATTTTCAACTCGGTTGTGTTTAAGCAGACTAGAAAATAGCTCATGCAAAAAACATAACCTCTTTCTAGTTTAGTTTCTCCATCAGCCGTCACTTCTTCTCACCCAAAAAAATACTAGCTTATTTCTCCCATCAGCCTCTACCACCTCCTCACCCAACCATTTTGACTCGTTGGAAGTTGAGAACAACAGCTGTTTGGTGATGGCTACACAGGTTGAAGAGCCTGTCCGGCTACAACACAAGCAGAGGAGTGGCTGCAAAGCCCACACATTTGCCAGAAACATTATAGTATGTGATTGACTACTATGATTTGATTTCTGTATTCATAAAATGCTTTTAGTTTTAAAAATGGAACTAAACAAGATTGCTAAGATAGGTGACAAAGGGATTAAATAACAGAGTGTGGAATTGATGGAGGGGTTAAATTAAATGAATATAGAAGAAAATATCGAGAAAACATTCCTCTACTGTTTCTGTTTATAAAACGTTTAGTTTTGGATACAATTTTCAAAACTTAATAGATTTTGGAGGACAAATTGATTGTTGAGTAATGTAAATTTATTTCAGAAAACAACTTTTAAAACCAAAATGTGAGAAGATAATCAAACAGGCCCCAAGTCCCGCCTACAGTTTCCACCAAATTACTGTTTCAATGGCTACTTTTGTTGCAACTATAACTCTTCAGCGAACTAGTTTGCTACCAACATTACTGTACTGACTTGCGTTTCAGCCATCATCTTGCGAAAATATTCAGGCTTCTTCATAATAATACTAGCCCAGTGTCTTAATTTCTTTTATCATTCATTGGTTAATATAATTCCCCAACATAATTACAAGTATAAACATCACGCTATAACCATAACGTTACTATGTTGACATACTAATCCTAAATGCTAGGGAAGAAAATCTTCACATCTTAGCAATGACACGTTGCACGTTTTGATTTCTCATGTGTTCAACCTATAAAATATATTTTTCTTTTAGGCCCAAATAAAGAATAGCAAGTTCCACGCATAGCTGGTAGCTAAGATAGACTAAGATGATGAAGTTACAGAAGAAGTCATGACTTCCAACTTTGTTTCGTAAAAAACAACATAAGGGAATATATTATCTTCTGTCCATTTTGAAACAAAAAAATTCAAACAAGTCATTTCGGAAATTATGCATGATTTCTGGATGCACAAGATACTTAAGAAAAATACATAAATTCAAATAAAACTAAAATGGAGTCATGTTGACATTTGACACCAAGTGCTGTGCTAGCTAAACATAATATACAAAACCAATTCTATTAAAATTGAAAACAGAATGAACCTAACTACAACTACCTGTGTGCTTAAAGGGGTCTTAATAGGTTCCAATGGCAAGAAAAGTCTTCTAACGTGATATACTAGTTAAAGCACTTTCCTCTAAATTCCTGTTTAGAAAACCAATTCAAGTTCATCTATAGCTGTCCACCATCCAATTCCCCACATAACCCTAATCAGTTAAAGAGAAACATCAAACAATCATATCAACTTTCTTTCTCACCATCTTATCATAAAAAACTTCAGACATAGATAACCTTCATAGTTAATATTCTTAATTCTTTCATTACTCAGTAAAAATGTTTCTCACAGAGTAACCAGCAATTCCATCCTCTTTTTAAAGAAGCAACGAGAATGAAAACCACAACATCGTAATGTTGGCACGTCAAACTCAACCTTAAAGCTCACCAAAAGGAACAACTAACATATAAAACAATCCAGCTCATTTCACCAAGAAGCTCAAAGCGAAATGCCACGATTTTATGTTTCATTGAAAACAAAAAGACACACGCCCAATAATAACATAAGAACACAAACAATATAACCACTTCTGTTAAAAAAACACACTAAACATGATAAAGCTTCCAATGTCACTACCTCCTCAATCTAATTACATCATCAACACAAAGGGTGCATGAAAAATATAAAAATGTAAAGCCTCAAACAACCACATAAAACATACATACCCATTTTCATTCCTCCTACCCAAAATGCAAAAAAAATCAAATCACAACCATAAACTCACAAACCCACATATATATAACGAGAATAATAATAAAAATAATTAAAAAAGTGAAAAACAGAATAAAAGGGTGTTTGCGTGTTACCTTTCTTGGCCAGCAGTGTCCCAAATCTGAGCCTTGACAACCTTATCATCGACGCGAATGCTTCTGGTGGCGAACTCAACGCCAATGGTGGACTTGGATTCGAGGCTGAACTCGTTTCGCGTGAACCGAGAAAGAAGGTTCGATTTTCCGACGCCGGAGTCGCCGATCAGAACCACCTTGAACAAGTAATCGTAATCATCGTCGGCTCTGTACGCCCCCATTTTCGGTTGTTCTTCTTCTTGTTGTGTTTGTTTGGATTTGGAGAGAGGGAAAAGAAAAAAGAGAGAGAAAAAAAAAAAAACAAATGGGGTGGTGTCAATGGAAGAAAAGAAGAAGCATGTTTTGTTGGAATTGGAACTGAAGAGAAAAAACCCAGATTTAGAAGAATGGTAAAAAAGGGAACTTTATTTTTGTAACGTTAACCAGTAACAAATTTATAATGAGTTTTATAAAAAAAATTAGTCCCCAAAAATAAATAAATAACAAATGAGATGGAACTTCTACTATAATTTCATTCTTTTCAGCAAAATGATTACATAAACTTTTTTAATATTATATAAGTTAATTTACTAAAGATTAAAATGTCACAAAGGTTATGGATGAATAAATAAAAATGTTAAACTATATGTTTGGTTCTTTATCTATTTAGTTTAATAATTTATTTTTAAAATTTTTAATATAATAATTTATTTATTAAAATAGATTTAAATTAGTTATTCTCTGATAAAAGTAACAGTAAATATTAAAAAAATTGCTTTGTTGGCGTATCTTGTTGTCATTATTATTATTTTTTTTAAAATATCCTTAAAATTATTTGACCAAGAGGGGTCCACTCTAAAAATTAGGGTTCATTTTTTCCTCCAATATGAAAATTAGGGTTGGGTTTGGATTGCTGCAACTGGTTGGGTGTGTTTTGATTCAAGGTGTTGGCTTTACGTTTATATTAGGTTTTTGGTTTGGGTTGGTGCATCTGTTTGATTTTGGATTGATGTTTCAATCTATTTTTTTAGTTTGGTCAATTGTAGGAGTCAACATTTCTTCATTAGGAAAAGGCCCTAATGAAAAGGTACATTTTTCACTCAATCTTTTTCTCCTAACTTTGCTTACATTGTTGTTGCTTCTTTCTTCAAACTCCCTGTTTATTGCTTCTTCTTCTTCTTCTTTTTTGTCCCTGTCATCTTTTTTAGTTCTAGACACACTTGACTCCATGCCATTTGTTCAAATTGAGAAAGAAAAACCCTAATCTGTTTTAATTTCTTAGAATATGAAAGAAAAATCTTAAACTCTAAAATCTAAAACTATTCATCAAATACTCAACTTTTAATAATTATCATCTTAATATGTTTTTAAGATTCTACATCTTTTGAGTGAAAAATAGATGAAATAGAAAAAAAAAAAACATTTCTCTTATTATGTTACAAACAAAGTAAGAAAAGAAAAACCCATTAAATCTCATATATTTTACTTTTCATTAAATATAAAGAACAAAGAATTTAAAATATAAAGAAATGTATTTCTCAAAATCATCTTTCTCCAATTAATAATTTTATAATTATATAATTATTTAATTTTTATTTATTTATATTTTTGAAAATAATAAATTTTCTTTCTTTTCATGTTACTTTTTCTTCAAACTATATTTTTCATATTATTTCATTTTTCTTTCTTTCAATTTTTTTTTCTCACATTTTCTTTTTCTTCTAATTGAAACATAAGCTAAGTGATAAATTGATAATATGCAATTGTAATAATACTTTCCTTTCAACGAGTAATAAAAACACTTACATAATATGAAAAAAAATCTATTTTATATGTAATAATGTAGAAAAGAAAAGAAAAATTATATATATATATATTAAAATAAGATTTAGCTATTCTTTTCAAACTATAAATAAAATGCTGAACTATTTTGAATTTTTTAGAAAAATAATATTATTTTATTGAATGAATTGAAATTACTAAAATAAATTTATTTATTATTCATTTCATCGACATCAAATTATAACATTAAATATTATAAATTTTATTTTCTAAAAAAAAATTAAAATTAAAATTTAAAAAATTATTAATATTTGTATATATAAAAAATCAATTAATTAAATTATTAATATATATATATATATATTAAAATATTCAAATATTTTTAAATAAATATTATTAATATTAAATGAATTTGAATATAAAAAAGTATTTAAATAAAAATATAATTTATATATTATTAAATATTGAAAAAAATCATATTATAAATATAATATATATAAAATTCTGTATTATATATTTTTTTACATGTAATTTTTTTTATAAAATAATAAAATTTAAAATTAAACTTAAATATTT
>BDMB01000027.1:2569025-2829197 GCA_016859785.1 Macrotyloma uniflorum
TATATTTCAAAATATATATATATATATATATATATATATATATATATAAATCTTTTCCCTTTCTTTTTTTTCTCCAATTTATAAACACCTAAAAAAAATATTATTTTCTTTTTCCTTAACCTTTCTAAATATAATTTTTATCGTTTTTAGTTTCAATTTTGAAATATGCATAATATCTTTATTTTTAATTTTATCTATTTATCTTATCACTTCATATTATAAAACATATTTTAACTGCGTACATGAAAATGAAACTAGAGAAAATATATTGAATATTCTATTCTTTTATACAAAATAGAATTTAAAAAAAAAATCACCATAAGAAAGTAAAAAATTAGAACTAAGCTTAACCATAAATTAACTCTAAGCAAACATTTTCTTCTTTTTTACACACATTTATTCTATATTATGGAAGGAAAGCAGAATCATAATAAGAGAATCCTTACGAAAGATGGAGATAATCCCCTTCTATCAAGAATAAAGACCCGTGCATCTTAAAAAACAAACCTAATCTAATTTTCTTAGTCTTCTAATTTCTCCTAAACAAATTATGACGGTGCAAAGATATATTCAAATCACACTAAACATCTAAGTCACTGTTGAGAAGAAATTAAACACGATTCATGAGTGTATATCAATCGTTTTCTCTTTCTTATCTCCATCTTAAATGTTAACAGAAACAAATAAGAAAATGAAGTTAATTATTGCATTCATTTTCTAGAGAAGATCATGCATTGGTTCTGCAACGTCCAATACTAATATTCATATATTGCTGTTTCATTTCCTGAATCATAGTTCCTCTCTATGCATTCACATAAATGAGTCTGAAAGTGTTGGAGGTGATGATTGTATTTATTGATGATAATAGAACATGTGGAGATGATGGTTGAGGCAGATGAAAATGGTCAAATGGCAGAGAAGGATGGTTGATGTATTCAAATCGAGGCATGCATGCATGAAAGATGAGAGAGCAAAGACTGTTGTTACGAAAGCAGACGCAAAGCAATTTGCAACTGTGTCTGTGATGAGGTTGTGACCTCTCTAGCTATCTATTCCGCAACCACTTTCCTATTCTCTTGTCTCCATCTCAGCTCGCATTTTCTGTAGAAACGTTAGCATCATTCCCTTTCTGGCCACACCCTTTTTCTTCTTCTCAACAACCTACGTGTAATCTCTCTAATCCTTATAGAGCTTATATAGTACTCCGTATATTTTAAAATATATTTATAAATTTTTTAGTATAATATATTTACGTTCAACACAGTTAACAATATGAAACAATATTTAGCGAAACTTAGTTAAGAAGTATTTTTTATAAATAGTTTCGTTTAATATAAATTATATAATTTTATTTTTAGAGGATTGAAAATTTGACATTATTTAAAAATAAAATAAAATTAAAATATATTAAGTATACAATCTTCACCTATAAAATAATTTTTATGAAATTGAATTAACTTTAAAATTTACTTTTTAATATAATATCAAATTGGATATAACTTAAAAATACATTTCAATCATTTATATTAATTTTGTATCAAGAAAAATTTATAATAAAATTTTATTTATGTCAATAACATATGTTTAGAGATTAAAATGAAAAAAAAAGTAAAGAACTTGAAGAAAATTCTAAAAAATGTTATAATTTACTAAAATTTGTTTAATGTAAAACAATGAGATACAATTTCAGAAATTGTATTGATTATTTAGTCTTCAACTAACAATTTCAAAAAAAAAAAATCAACTAAATAGTACAGAGATATAATTTTATATTATATTTCTAATAAACATCTTTTAAGCAAGAGTTTTTTGAATTTAAAGTGTGGATAATGCAAGTTTCACTTCTACTTAAATTTTACTTTTTAGAAGTTCCAATAGCTTTTTTCAAATAACTGATTTATCAGTAATATATAGTACTAGCAATTTAAAATTTCGAAGTGTTAAGTCCAGATACTTAAATAATTTTATATTACATCTTTAGCATACTTTAAATTTAAGACCATATTAGAAAAAAAATGAGAACAATTTTCCCATATTTTAAAATTTTAATTTATTATTATTATAATTTTTATATAAGTTTTAATTAATATGTTATCTTTAAGTAAAATAAGGGAAGTAAGTATTACTTATTAGAACACAATGAAGATGATGAATGTCTATTTAAAAATTAGAAGAATGAGTGTGAATGCAATTTTATGAAAAATATAATAAAAATGAGTGTAAAATAGAAAAAAAAAACTGCTATATTTAACCTGATCTAAGAGAATATAAGTCTAATTTTATCTTAAAATTTAAAAAAAAATTAGCCAATAAAATCAAATAAAAGGTCCAAACTTAAAGAAAAAAAAAAAGTTAAGCTAAGAAGATGAATATATACAAGGTCAAACAATAAACAAAAGTAAAAATTATGATTCTGAGACCAAAACTTCGGCAAGTTACAAACTAAAAGGAAGAAAGAATTGAAGAACACATGTGGATATAAAATAAGGTGTTAAACAAGAGAATAACGAATTCAAACTATGAAAATATTCCTAAACAAATTGGTCAAATATATATTATGACATACTTGTGAGAAACTCAACAAATCTTCTTTTATTCTTAAACTTTTTTTTTAATGAAAGTTAAATATTGTTTTTTTTTCACTAAAATATTTATTTTCTTGGATTTTTCTCTCACATAAATTATAATATTTTATTTATTTATGTTTATTTGGTATCTATAGAAAAATTAATTTGATTTCTAGCAAATTCTCTCATGCTTACCAACCAACATAACTCTAGTCACTCAATCTCTTCATTACATCAACCCTAAACCCTAACTTTTTAACCCTAATTTTATCTTTACATAAACAACAAAAACATACACATTTAGAGTGTCAGTGAGAGATTGAGAGAAAATTGATGATAATATCAAAGTATTGGAGAAAAAATATAAAAAAAAGATACATATAAAAAATTATGTATTTATGTTATGTTTTTAATGCATATTAATGAAGATGACATCAAAGTTTATATATTTACATTATATTTTTAAAATATTATCATAGCCGTTACTAGTCAATGTTGTATAAATATTTCAAATTAAACGGTTATTTATTAAATGATGCAGTTAAAGTTATTCCTGATCCTCGTAATGTGCTCAATTAAAATTTTCATTTCAACTACTCTCTAGTTTATTAATATATGAAGTTTAAGGTTGGGTACACAACTTAAGAAACGCATTAATTTTTCATAATTTATAATAAATTTTTTAATTATAATAATATTCTTATTTCTTAAATTTTTTCTCATAATAATTTTTTTTTAAATACTCACCTTTGTTCTTAATATTTAAATTTTAAAAATTTCTACATAAATTAATAAAAGGATTAACTTTCATAACTCATAATAAATTTTATCTTTACCAAAAAAAATATTTAATGACCTCGAATAAAGAATATGAATTCTCTATAATAAGAAAACCAAACTCTTTGGAAAGGGAATCAAGTTGGTTCTTTTATGAAAAAAAAAATTATTTATAAAAACTCTTCAATTCTTAAGTCACTAGTTATATAATACTTGGGTTATTGAATTTTTTAGAGTAGTATTTCAGATTTTATAAGATAATTTGTCCAGATATATTGAGTAAGTAGAAAATTATTAATTATTTTTAATGAGACTCTTTTCTATTGATATTCTTTTCCTCAATAACTTAATTTCTTTCTTTAATAAAATATTAATTAATAAAAATATTATTAATAAAAAATGATTAAAGTAATCTTAAAATTTATAAATAACAGATAAATAGAAATAAAATTCATAAAAAGAATGATAAGTTGATAACTATAAAGAAAATAAAAAATAATTAATTCAGTTTTAAAACTTTACAAGTGACAGATAAATAGAAGAAATATTTTTTTAAATGATAATTAGAAAGAAACAGAAACAATATTTATTAAAAAAAATAATGAAAATTTATAAAACAAAGTAGGATGTGATATTTTTGTGAATACTTGATAAACAAACTTAATTATTATTATTATAAGGATAAAAAATTATTATTATAAGGTGAAAAAAATATCTTAATAATCTTTTTAACTCATCAAAACATGAATAGATAACTATTTTTGTTTGTTTTTAGTCATTAAAAAATCCGATATATCTATAATATAACACAAATCCAATCACTGTTTCTCCGCAAGGTAGAACTATCGTGGCAACTGAAGAAGGACCATGAAACAATCTTAACTTAAAATTGAAGCTTGTGCAACCCAAAAACTGGCAGAAAATGGGAGAATCATGACTTACATAAACCGCCATCACATTAATATCTCTCATCCTTTTTTTCCCAGAAAATATATTTTTTTATTTATTAATTTATTAAAAATACCACAATTATCTTCATTTTCTAATATTCATTTATTTTCTTAATTTTGTTTCTAGAAATTATCGAAAGTACTTGAAAATAATATATATTATTCAAAGTAAAGTCTCTGTTAAAATTATTTAATACAAATATCCTGGTCAACCATAGCATGATTTTCTATATTTTGAGACTTACAGTCAACTAGTCACTGTCACTTTTATCAACCATATCCCTATAACAATAACCATATATGGGGACAGAAGGGACCAACCAAACGAAAACATAGAAATATATGTATATATATAAAAATCATGTTTCCCCCTCCAGCTTCACTTCCTTAAATCTGCAAAATTATAAAAAGAATTAAGGAACTTTACAATTAACACAAAAATAAACTTTGAACAAAGCATTTCCATGTGATTAACATGAACTGCTTTGAAAAAAATGCAGTTTTAATTAAGAAAATTGCACACCAGATAATAGTGAGCACCATGCTGCAGTGGGTGGAGGGTAATGCCCCACTCGTCGGTGGGGACAGGGCCTGAAGAGTGGATAAGCACAGCTTCATCTCCAAATGCTTGACGCACGTTGAATGGTCCCATCATAACCTCAAATGCAACATCGTTAATGAAAACTATACATTTTGCTCTATCTGCTGTAACATCACCACCAACACCTGACACACACACACACACCGAATCATCTCTCATGTGCGAGTCGAAAAGCATCACTTACAACAAGTAACATAAGCCAATCAAGCCATGCACACGTCCATGTACATGAACAGTTTAGCACATATACCCTAATTACAAACTAGCCCCTACCTAATAAATATATGGTAGCTGACATAAGAATTTGTATGTGACTAGAATTTTCTGTGTTACTTTTATTATAACTTACTTTTCCTGATCAGTGTTTTCCTTTTTCATATTGATTTAGTGTCTTTAATCTAGTTTATTTAGAAAATAATGGTGTAATTTTGTCAATTTTATGAAAAGGATCACGTGCTTATATATATTACCTTGAAGTTGGGTGATTGGACATGGAACAGTTGAGATTGGAGGAACAATGGTTGTGGTTGGGGTGGAAGTCAGAGGGAAGCTAAGTTGTTGATGGTGCATTAATTTCAATGCCTTGTCCTGATCTTGGTCTTTCTTTGAGAAGGTTTCATGGTTCATGATCTCGTTGAGAAAAAGGTTAGTGCAAGGTCCAACATTTGGCTGACACTGAGGTTGAGATTGCATGATGTTGTTGGAGAACTGAGGCACAGAAAGCCCATGTGTTGTGATGGTATTATTAACCATTACACCTTGACCATTGTTGTACAAAGGAAAGGAGAAAGACTCAATTGCTGGTGGTAGCAAATTGGTGTTATTGTGGTTGTGAAAGTAAGTCTGATTCACTGAAGCAGTGGGGGAATTAGGCACTGCATCATTGACATTTGAGAACCCAAAGGAGAACCCATTTGGGTGCACTAATTCTTTTGAGGATTTGTCAGAGGAAGATGACGAGGATGAAGGTGGTGTGATTTGAGAGAGAGAAACTGAGTTTGGTTGTGTTTCTGTGTTTTGGTTCTTTGAGTTTTGGTTGTGGCGGAGCTTGTGCTTGCTCCTGGATTTACGATTCTGGAACCAGTAGAAGACATTGGCGTCACCAACTTGGCCATACTCCTGCAACTGCATCCGGATCTTTCTTATCTCATCCCTTGGGGGATTCACCATCCCAGAATTGAAGATGGCTTCTAGAATGCGAATTTGCTCGGGTTTTGGGTTCCATCTTGGCTTTGGTTCTGGAGTTCGCTCTTCACTTCCTACAATTGCAAACAACAAAACCAAAATAAAATACCTAAATTGCAAATGTCAATCAATAATGTGTATTAGATTTTCACAGAAAAAATATATAAAAGATATGAAATTCAGAAAAAGAATATGTATGACACTGACAGTATCGAGTGCAAATATTTGTAAAACAATTAAATAAGAGAAATCATAACTGGTCTTTGGAATTCAGTGTTGAATAGGGTAGTCAACCATTGTTATCTTTTTAATATATGTATATATGGGAACTGTCTCAGTTTTGTTCATGTGATTTAAATTGGCATTTGAATGATATTACAAGCCACTTTGTATGGTAAGAGTTAACCTCTCTTCCTTTGTACCATGAAAAGTTGAGTGAGTGTATGTATTTTAATCAAATCTAGTCTGAAAAATAAAAGTAATCTTTTCAGTATCACTGTAGCGAACCTGAAGTGTAAGGGCTTCTTTGGCATCCGGTGGACAACACAGAAGAGTTGTTGTCATGCTGCCATTGGTTGTGAGAATTGCAAGGCTTGGATTTGAACATGCTTGGCCAGTGTTTATTAGAAGACATGATGATGACGATGATGGAGGAACTGTGAGAAGGGGATAGATAGCAGAATTACTGAACTGAAAGCTTGATATCAAAAGTAGCCAACCAAAGTGAAAAACAATCACAGAAGCAGCCCTTTTGATTGTTGCACTTACTTTTTGGTCTGAACTGAATCCACTAGGCCAAAGTATGTAACATAGCCTTTTCCCCTACCCCTGTGTGGTTGTGTCTGTCACCATTCTTATTCCAATAATAATAATCATAAAAACAAAACTCCATTAATAAATAACAAATATGTAACATCTTTTACAGAAATAAATATCATGCTAAAAATGATTCAGTCACAAATTTTAAAGTAATGAAAGCATACGAAAAATTGGATACATAATCCACAACAGGAACTGCATGTGATATAAATAGAATTAGAGGGAAACTAGAGGGAAAATAGAGAAGAAGAAAAAAAGGCATATATGTGTGTCTACCATGATCTTTTGGTTATACCTAGCTTTTGCATTAGTAGGGTGACAAAAAAGGGTTTGTGTGCATATATATGATGAGTGTGGAGGTTGTTTAGAAGGAAAGGAAAGATATGGTTGAAGGGTCTTAATGGTAGGAGTGAGAAAGGAGGGGTTTGAAGAGAGAAGGGAAAGAGAAAGAGAAAGGGGTGGGAAGGGGAAGAGAAGGGGTTGATTATTCTAATGGAAGAGGAAGAGGTTGTTGCAGGAATAAATATGGGGTGGGGGTTTCAAAGTGAAGAAGGGGTGTGTTGTGGTGTTTGATTGGAAAGCGGTGGTGGGTTAGTAATTGCAAGTTATTTAGATTATTTTGGCAAAGTAAGAAACGGGGGTTTTTGGATTGACTCGAGGGCCTTATTTATTATCCGTTACATATCTCTATTTTGACTCAAATTCCTCCATATGTCTAGGCTTTTCCAAAATTCTTCAAAAACACTACTCACTTATTTATTTATTTTTTATAATCATTTCAAATATTCATTCATTTTTAATAATATTATTTATAATATTTTTTTCTCTCTAAATATAGATGACCATTTTAGATATCCATGAAATATTTTATAATTATTTAAAGTATCAAATGTACTACTCTATATCTTTCTGTACCTAAATATAAGAAGAACAAAGCACTTAAATATAATAAATTTTAATTTCCTAATAAACTATTTTGAAAATATGTTTATCTTTAAATTGAAATATCACATTAATTTCAGATATATAACTTTTATCATATGAAAAGAAAATTAAATGAACTTAACCATTATTTTTAGTTAATGTTAGAGTAGTTGAATTTATTTTCTAACCAAGTCCAGGTTAACCAACCCAAAGGGTTATTAATTTTTCTTTCTTTCTATATGCTACCTCCATTAATAAGTATAGTTTTAAAAAAAATTATAAAATAAAATATTTTTTATTTTAATAGAATATTTATAATTTTTTTTCTTCATCACAATAAGTGTATACTTATAAATTAACTAAAAATTAAGTGAATATTATAAATAACAAAAGTCGAAAACTAAAAGAAAGAAGAATACAAATTATGAATAGACTTCTCTCTTCTCTTAAATATAAAAAATATAAATAAAATTAATTTATATTAATTAATAAATATAATTAATAATATTTAATTATATTAATTTCAGTTTTTCCATCCGTCCCTCAATTATTATAGATTTAATCTTATGAAAAATTATAATATGAAAACTTACCTTCAAATAAAATATTAATTTTTTTTCTTAGTTTGATTTCAAACTAATTAATCTATCTCGGATAAAAGTAAAAATTAATTAAAAGACTAGTATATTTGTGTGAAAACAAATATGCTTCTTAATTTCTTAAAATGTAATATTAAGAATAAAATAAAGTCTTTAAAAATAAAACTTAATTAAACCAAGGACATAATCCTAAAAAATTATATAAATTCAAGAGCTTTACTAAGTAAATATTTTATGGAAGGATTTAATAAAATTAATTTAGATTGAATGAAAATTTTAATTAATTAAATAATGAAAATTTATTTAGTTAAATTTTAAAAAAAATATTTCATCTTTTATTATTTTAAAACTATAATATATCTAAAAATTTATTAAAAGTAATAAATTTATTATAAATATTAAATAAATATGTACAAGTATTATAAGAGAATAAATATGCATAAGTATTATATATCTATTATATTATTACTGAGACTATTTATAAATATGGTTTTTAAATACTACTAAGAGTATAATTCATTCTCTTTTGTTTAACCTTTTTTTTTTCATAAAAGATTCTCTTTCAAACATGTTATTTGAGTATAGAGAACACGATCATAATAAAATAGTCTTTCAAATTTCAATTTTCAATTCACCTAATTCCATAAAATTTAAGAACTAAACTAGCTTCCTCTATTTGTTTTGGGTTATCCAATTGTTTTTCTTATACTTTACAATGTTGAACCAAACTTTTATTACTCTAGCTAACTCTATATGTACATATGTAAACAAAATACATTACTAAGGACATAAGTAAACATGAAAACAAACTAAAGGATAAAGGGGTGCATGCAATGAAATTCCCAATTTTCATTTAATCATCAAAACAGATATCTAATATGGTGAAAGTGCTCCTTTCTTTACAAGTTTTCTATAGCTACCCTAAGATCTTTAAAAAGATAAAAAATGAGTTACATCCTAAGAGAGAAGATAGAAGATTTAGAGAAAAGAAATTTTAGAGAGATAGTAGTTTTTGAATAATGAAGGATGAAATGTTAAGTTTTATATTTATATGATATTAAAACATAGCTAAACAATTTTCATCCTTTATTATTTTAAATTTTTTATCTCCCTTAAACTAGTTTCTATTAAATCCTTACAAAAATTACCATATTTCTAAAACTCTTTTCCTTTTAAAACTTTTACCTTCTCTCTAAAAATATTAAACTATATTTCATTCTTTTCAAGATCTGAGATTATTTAGAAGAATTCTTGAAAAAGAGAACATTTTTAACCGATTAAAATCTTCATTAGAGTAAGTTCTTAATTCCCTAAGTCACCTTTAGAGGCTAGGTTTGAGATGGTTGCATGTGACTCTTAAGTCCCTTACATGTGGAGTTTTTTTCATCAATATAAATCTATGCTAATTTAGGTCTATAGTGATATGTTTGGTTTGATGATTAGGTACTCTTAGAGCAAATTAGAGTACTTGAAGTTCAACTCATTTTAGAAGATAAAGGAGTTTTGGAGCAACAATTAGGTAAAGAAAGTTAGACTAAATAATTTTTTTTATAGAACTCTAGGATAGAAGAGGTGATAATGTGAGAGTGACTTCATTTCTTAAATTAAGCTCTTTATGGAGTTTGAAATTGATTTGGTAGATATCTATACTTGTGTGTGAATTGAAGAGTTATTATGTGTACATGTTGAATGAATGGTTTGGACCTGTTATGAATTATTGTATGAAATGTTGTTGTGTGTAGTTGAAATTAGATGGTATAAATTGAATGAGATAGTTTCGTTGATGCTCTTACATTAGATGGAATTTGGATTGATTTAAATTACTAGTTTTATGAGTTATGATTTAGTTATGAAATTGTGTAGAAGAATTTCTTTAAATCACTTGATCCACCATTTTGTTAAAAAAGGCATGAAATAAACCATTTAAGAATTCTTTAGATAAATTAAAATGATAAATTAGATCAAGAGAATCAAGGTTAACTCTTCTGTAGAATTTTTAATTTGCATAATCTTCTTAGCAAGTTTGGTTTTCTACTAAATATAATGATTTCAGTTGCTTTTAGGTCCCAAGGGTAGGAATTTTTGTTTAGCAGAATGACTCTAATTGCTCTTGGGTTCAAATTTGCTCAACCAAATTGGTCCCAGTTTAAAACTGCTGTCGGGTTCACATTCGTTGAGCAGATTTTGATATGAGCTGAACAAATTTATTTTAGCTTAACAGAGAGAGTTTTTACTGAGTGGATTCACCTGTAGTGGCACTTTGGTTTGAAATTTAACTAAGTGTTGAAATGAAAAGATATATAAATGTGAGTTAATATTAATCTATGTATGATGACTTAATATGAAAATAAAGTCGATATAACTCCTATTGAGAGAATATATATATATATATATATATATATATATATATATATATATTTTAAAATGTCATGAATTTGGTAATTTAGAGTGTATGAATTTAGGGATTTGTTTATAGGATATCTAAATTTTAATGACACTTTAAGTTACATAGATGAAAGTTTCATGTATGAAAAGCCAATAAAAGTTTTACCAATTGTTCCTTAAAGCAAATGAGACTTAGAAGGGACAATTGGTTGAAGCTATCCTAATATGTGATACCAATTGTGAGGACAAATTAGATGATCCTGAAGGTGAAAAGACCCAAAAGATTAGTCTGTAAACCTAATATTGATTTAAGCATTCATCAAGTATTAGTTCATCATATCCGAAATTCATAGAAATTGTATGTTATAATTGTGTTTGAGTGTAAAAACTTATGTAAATCATTACATATTATAAAATAAACTTTTGAAATATTATATATAAACTTTTGAAATATTATATATAAACTATTTAAATAAAAATTTTAAATTATTTAGATAAATATTTAAATTATGTAATAAAATTAGATTTATTTAGAATAATAAATATTTGATCGAATAAATTATGAATATTTTTAACATTAGATTATGTGCATTAATAAATTTAAGATTACTATATTTTAATTTAAATTATATTAATTTTTTGGTGAAAAATAATTTGGTAAAATCACTTAGAAGAGTATTATTTATCACCAATAATTAAACTAATGCACTCTAACATCGTTTACTTAATCATACAAATTATTATTCTAGGTAGCATATGTAGGAAAGGATACATTTTTTTATTCCAAATTTTTAAAATTTTAATTATCCTAATTGAATATTTTAATTTACAATAAATAAATGTTATTAAATTTTAAATAATTTATATACTGTATTGGAAATACTTAAAATAAAATAAAACATCATTAATACTTATTTATATTTAAGATCCAAAAACTATAATTTTTTATAACAAAAATTTAAAACAATATTATAATAAGAAATAGAACTGACATAAATTTGGGAATTTTTTATAACAAAGATTTAAAACAATATTATAACCATTAGTTAACGTTATATTAATTTCTAGGTAATTAGTTATATAATATATATATATATATATTTAAAAATTAATTTTAATTATTATTATTTTTTAATTATTATTTAAGAATATAATTAGATTTTATGAAAATAAATAATAATATTATATTAATTTCTAGATAATTAGTAATATATATAAATTTATTTTTAATTTTTATTATTTATTTATTTTAGTTATATACATATATTGTAAAAAAATAAATAATAAAATTAAAGATTTTTATTGGAGTTAATTTAATATGTACAAATCCATTTATTTGAGAAATTTATTTTTTATATTCACAATTCATTTTATTAATAATTACTATTTTAAATTATTGAACTAAAAAAATAATTATAAAGGTAAAATATAAATTTGTTATACTGATTTTTTTTACCATAAATAGTTTTTAATTTTTTTCATATATATATATTAAATATTTATTTTTTATTTATAAGAAGGAACTCATTTTTAAAATTAAAACTCTAATAACATTTTGCATACCGTTATTTAATATTTTATTGTGACTTATCAAGAATTAAGGTATTCAATAAGAAAATTTTATTTCAAATTCAATGAATATTTTATTTTTATTAAATTATTTTTTATATTTATGCACATTAATTTTAAATATATATGATTTTGTTTATAATGTAAAGTTGATTTGATAAATGAAAAATAAAATAAATAAAAAATGATATTATTTAAATTAAATAAAGAGAATAAAAATAAATATAAAATAAAAAAAATTTTTATTATTAACAATTTTATTTATTAATTTAATGTTATTTTAATATTATTTATTTATTTATTATTTAGTTATAATTTAAAAATAAAAATATTAATAAAAAATTATAATATTATCTTAACTTTTAAAAAAAAATTATATTTTAATAGAAAAAAATTTATTTTCATTAATTTATTAATTTTATACTTTCAACAAATTTATTGTTTAGATTAGGTGATTTTTAACTCATTTACCAAATTATTTAATTGCCTTACTTTTCTTGAAAATTTTCGACGTACAAAAGTCAATATAAAAATGTATATTATTCAGTATCAACATAAAACCATGAACCAAGACAATAAACATAACAATTATAGGATTATAATTAACCATCAATAATCAGTTACTTTTTATAAGATTATAATAATTTTGTATTAATTTAATTCTGAATTCTTTTAGATTTTAATCTTTTATTTTTGAAAAATTTTAAAATTGCAATCTAATTATTATAATTTAACATATACTTATTTCTTATATTTTATATTTTATTTAATTAATTAAATTATTTTTATTTAATATGTGTAGAATTTAATTATGCTGAAATAAAATATTAAGTGTATAAAAATTGAGAACTAGTTTAAAATGATATTTTTTTTAAAGATAGAGATAAACATTAAAAAAAAAATAGTATGAAAAAAATTATAATTAATTTTTTTCATATATAATATAATAAAATAAGAAAGTTTATATTAATTTATATCACAAGACATTAAACATTAAAGTATTTAATTAAATATGAAGTAGTATTTAAGAAGTTGAAAAAATTCAAATAACTCTATCATGAAGTAAATATGTACTTTATATAATAATATTATATATATATTTAATATTTAAATAACTGTAATTTAATATCATAATTATTTTATTGATAATTTTTATTTATTTACTTATCTATTTTATTATCATCATACTTAAAAAAAAATTAGTTATTTTAAATTATATATAAGTAATTTAATATAACTTTTTATTAATTTTAAATATTTTAAATTTAAATTTAATTTATTTATAAATAATTTTAAAATTTGTAAAAAATATTAAATATTTATTCATATTTATTATTATTTAATAATATTTAATTTTTAATTAATTATATTAAATTATTCATTAATTTATCTAATTATTATATATTTTTTATTTTTTAAACGAATTAAATCAATTACAAAAAAATTCATTTATTTTCTTTTTTTTCTATTAATTGAATTAATTTCATTTTTCATATTTTTTTTTCTAATCTAGAATATATATATATATATATATAATTATATTAATTATAAACAATTTAATATTTTAATTGAGAACTTAATTTAATATTTTATTAAGAAGGATGTTAGTATATTTGTTATAATATAATCTCTCAACTTATTAATACAAGGCATTGATAATAAAATTACATATATTTTTTTTAAAATTTAAGAATATTAACTGAAAATTCTTGAAAAATGGATAAATTATTATTTGAATTTTTTTTTCAGGTAAATTCACTATTTTTAAAAATTAAGTGAATCGAGTTGTATTTGATCTCATTATATATAATATTTTTTGTTTTCTCTAAACTAGTTTAACTTTACATTAATATAATCAATTTTGTGAATAGGAAAGATAGAGTGTATCTAATTAACTCATCATCAAAATACTAATAATTATTTAATTAATCAAATATTTAACTAAAAAAAATCTTCTAATTCTATTACATAACTTAAATGTTTCTTCAAAACATTTAAATATTTAAAAGAAATTCTATATATTACCTAATTATAAAAAAATGATAAACTAATAAAAAATATAAATATAAATATATAAAGAAATAAAATTTATAAAATCAAATATTCATAATCATATATATATATATAAAGAAATAAAATTTATAAAATCAAATATTCATAATCATATATTAAGATGTATTAGTTTATCTAAAGATTATACATCTTCCATACAATTATTATAAATAATTTTCGAAAAACTGTATAAATTTTTTATATAAGTGACTTGATATTAAATTTATAAATCAACTTTTTGAATTTCTTTTACCTTCAGGACCTTTCAACTTCTATCCACAATCCATTGAGATATTATCAAAATTTTTTTTGTACAATTAAGAATGAAATTATAATTTGTAAACACTAATTCTTTGAAATGAACCCAGGTCTTTTTTTTTTTCTTTAATACGATCACATGAATAATTGAGTTTTTTTTCAGACAAAAGTTTGATCATTACATTTACACCAAAGTACAAATTGTTTGTCTTCTCCTTTTAGAAATTCAATGCATGTAGTACTTCTTGATGATGAAGTTTGAGTACAAAGATGTGTTAATCTGCTGTAAAAGGTTGTGATTAAGGTGTCAGTGTTTGAGGATGACTACACAATGGAGTTTGGAAGATGCATGAAGAGGTAGGTTAAAGGAATCAATATAAATAATGTAACTTTTTGTCTTTTGCTCTTACTAAGAGAATTTAATGAATTTGTTTTTGTGTAAAATATGCATCTGTTTATAAATATTTCAAGATAATTAATTATTGTTTGATTGGAGCTAATAATATAATTAGTTTTTTATTTTTAATAACTAATGTTCTTATTCTGTTTTTTATTATTATTTTTTTTTTCTCATTTACTTCCTTCTTCTCCACTCAACATTATTAGAATCCCATTATCAGAAATAAAATAACTGGAGTGAATAAAAACAATTAAAATTAATTAAAACACACAAAAGAACAATATTTAAGAAATAGAGTGAATGAAAACATAAAAAATAAAATAAAAATTAGATGTATTTTTTTTTTAAATTAAAGAATAACTAAGAAAAGAGATATAGAGATGAATTAACATATTTAAGAAATATAGTAAAAAATATTCAGACGATTGATTTGATTTTCATTTTATTTCTGTTCATATTTTTACTCATCCATTTCTATCTTTACGTTATAAACCGAACATTAATTTTGAATTATATATATATATATATATATATAATTTCTTCTAACTTACAATTCATTTATTTTTTTAGAGAAATAATTTATAATTAAAAAATTCTTAAAATACATCTCAAAGTGTAAATTGCTAACTTATCCATTCTAAATAACAAGTGGGTTGTAAAAAGTTGTGTATAAGAAATATTATATATATATATATATGTATATATATATATATATATATATATATAAAGAGTAAAAATCGTTATAATTGATGTCTGCAAATAATAGATAGAGTATTTTAATTACATGTTATCCGCTACGCGTTAATAAATTGTGTTTATTTTTTAAAAAAAAGTTCTTAATAATTAAATAATTGTTTAGATTTTTATTTTTTATTTAAATTTATGAAATTAAAGTTTTAAAGAGATTAATTTTATTTAAATTTATTCTTTATATTATAATTTACTTGAATTTATATTTTATAAACATTAATTTTATCTGTATTAATATATATTTTTAATTTAATTTTAATTATATTTTAAGATTAATTTTCTATTAAGTTTATAGATTAAAATTATTTGTGGATTTACTAGAAAATATAAGGATCAAGTGAGAGTTAACTCAAGTAGGGTAGGAGGCTTAACTGGTAAAGAGTGAAAGTGGTTTAGTTTAGTGGTAAAAAATTATACATAGAGAAACTAAACATTTCAACCTTAATTATTTCAAAATCACTATCTCACTAAAGTTTTCACTAAAATTTTACTCTCATTATACTCTGTCTTCTCTCTAACTTTTCTTCCTCTTTTTTCATTCTTTTCAATATTTGAGAGTACTAAATTGAATCTTACAATAAGTAGATCATTTCTAACCGATTAGAATCTTGATTTGGATAAGTTTTCGTATTCTAAATTTCCATTAAGGGTTAGGGTTTGGAATTGTTTTTAGGGGTTTCTCTTTTCTTTCATTTGAGCCGATTAAGGGATTGTGTTGATAGGCTAGACTTTGTGATTTAGGTACTTAAAAAGACTAGTTAGAACCCAAAGTCATGGATCTTTGTTGTAGAGGAAGAACACCATAGTTGAGTTTTTGAAAAAGGTACGGAAAACTAGTAACTTAGTCTATTTTTGTGATATTTGTACTTGAATGACTGAAATGCATGATATACATTGATTCTGTGGTGATTGTGGTGTTGTAAATGCATGGATTTGGTATTGCTTTTATGTTTTCATAGTTTTTGCAAATCCCCTGTTCTGCATAATCCACTGAGCGCAGGTCTCCTATGTTGAACAGATTTGTTTTAGAGGCTCTTGGGTTAAAATGCGCTAAGCGGAGGTTCATTGTGCTAAGCGAATCATCCGTTGAGCGCCACGA
The DNA here is from genome assembly GCA_016859785.1 of Macrotyloma uniflorum. Taxonomy (NCBI): domain Eukaryota; kingdom Viridiplantae; phylum Streptophyta; class Magnoliopsida; order Fabales; family Fabaceae; genus Macrotyloma; species Macrotyloma uniflorum. The sequence continues at coordinate 2,585,961 of BDMB01000027.1, forward strand.
TCCTACACTGAGTGAATTTCACCCTAAGTGCAAGGTTGCTCTCTAGACCTCTGTTGAGTGTATTTGGGTTCCCTTGAGCGAATCTCAATCCGTTGAGTGGATTGGCCCTAGAGCTGAGTATGTGAATTGATTGATTTTGGATGATAAATGAAATATGTGATCTTGTACTAAATTGGGAAATTGTATATGCAATTACATGATGAATTGAGGAAATTTGTATGTGATTACATGTTGAAATGAGAGTGTTGAATTGAGAATGTATGTAAGTGATTATGTGCTTAATTGAGAAGTAGTTCATGATGTTACAAATGGCATGAGGCTTGTGAAACTCTTATCGAGAGGAGGTTTGGAATTGAGTATTTGAGATGATGATAAGATCTTTGGTAATTTAGTGTAGATGGAACTAGGGATATGTCATGGGGTATTCAAACTTTAATGTCCATCTAAGTCACGTAGACTAAGATGACATATGGTGAAAATCGATGGAGACCTTGCTAGTTGTCCTCTTGGAGAGACAATTGGTCAATGTTATCTTGATGCAGAATTGGTGGGGTAGATGTGGGATGATTTTGGGGTGAAAAAGACTCAGTGATCGCCCGATTAGGCCCGAGGTCCAGGAGTATGCATCAAGTGTTAGCCCTTCGATATTCGAGATTCATTCATTCTTCCGAAAGGTGTCTACTTGTTTTTGATCTGACTTAAATTTGTAAAGTCTTAGGTAGGCTTTTACACTTGTGATGTAATTGTGAAATGTTTGGAAGCTCTTAAACTTTAAATGTTTCATTTTAAATTCTACTAACTTACCTTTTTCTGTGTTTGTTGTGTGTTGTTGCTATGATCATGTTCTTTTACATGGGAGCATGTAGCAGGTCAAGGGAGAATTCTTCCGTGGAGGAAAGATAGGAAATAGTTTATCTTTTATGTATAAGATGTAGTCTAATGACTTAGTAGTAGTAGTAATATTTTACTTAAATTTTGAAGGATATGGGTTTACAAATCGGATGACTTTAATAGGAGTAATAATTATATTATGATGATATTGAATATTTAGAAATTACTCATATAATAGAATGTCACCATGACATAACAACATCAAGGGACCATTCAAGAGTTGTAGGCGGCTAGAGCGGTAGCGACCTCCTCACAACCACAAGAGCACTTTGGGCTAGTCGACTTCTTGAGACATGGACCTCCTAAGTTCAATGGAGACTCTAACCCCGACCAAACCAACTTATGGATGAGGGAGCTAGAGAACATCTTTAATGCCAGTTCCTGTCCTGAGGATAAGAAGTTAGTACCTTCCACGCATCTTTTGTTTGGGGAGTTTGAGTTTTGGTGGCGAGGAATGAGACAGATGATGGAGGACCGAGATGAGAGGGTGGACGGGGAGAATTTCAGGTATAGATTTTTGGAGAAGTACTTTTTAAACAATACCAGATATGCGAAGGAGGTTGAGTTCCTCAAGTTAAAGCAGAGGAACATATCAGTCTAAGACTACGCCACTAGGTTTGAACATGTAACCAGGTTCTACACCCAGGTAACCTCTAAAGCTTGGAAGTGCAAGAAGTTCGAAGAAGGCCTAAAGTACGAGCTGAACAGACAGTGATTCCAATGTCCATCATAGATTTCCTTGCTTCAGTGGAGAAGGCTAAGATGGTAGAAAGGCTTGAGAAAAATGTTGAGAGGGTGATTTGTAGTTCTAGAAGGGGATCATCTAGTGGAAGGACGAGGGCAGATCCGAGAAAGCCTTACACCAGGCCTCAACAAAGCAAAGAGAGTACTCCCACCTGCCAATTTTCAATGGAGGTCTGGTGCTTTAGATGTGAGGATCCTCACCACCTCATTCGATGCAAACAAGACCTCACGTCAAGGAGGTGCTTTGTATGACAGAAGGTCGGTCACATAGTTAAGGATTGTGGGAAAGAACAACTCCACCTAAGAAAAAAAAAAAACTAATCCCCCCTTTAAATTTATTCTAAAAACCAACATATTTTATGCATCTATAGGTATCTTAATAATGCCCACACATAATTGGTGGATTTTTAATTTTGGAGAAGTAAAATTTAAAGAAAATTATTTTTAAAACTAAAACTTATTTTAAAATTAATAAAAATAGTAGTTTCAAATTTAGGATTAATTTTACAACATTAAACTATATATTTTAATGTAAAAAATATTAAAAGTAATGTATAGAATAATAGGTTATGAAAGCTAATATGGTCACAAAGATAAATTTTTCATAAATTATGATAAATGATTTCTTGAGTGATTTTACTATGTATATGAGAAATCTCATGTAAAGAGAATTGTGAATTAAATACATCCCATAATAATTACTTTAATACATAACTTTTGAGCAAATACAAAGTATATTATAAATTGTATATTCTACCAATAATGTTCACATTATTCTTACCGATAGTTAGAAATCTCATATTAGTTACAGGTAAAAATAAATTAATATATATAAAGTGAGTGTAAACCTCATCACATGAGTCGATTTTATGGGCACGAGTTGTATTTAAAGTCTATTTCTAATAAGTATCATATGTTATCCTAGTAAGTTTAATAGATTTAATAGGTCACTTGTTATCGGATTATTGTTGAATCATCTATATTTAATTCCATATTTGAGTTGGGACGTCTCGACATAATCTCATACCAGATTATAAGTTGAATTTAAATTTCACTTTTAATAAGAATTTCATTATTCAAGGTTGATTTTGTAAAAAATAAAATAAAAACATGCATACTTCAATCTAATATTTATTAGAGTCAAATTTTAGAAAAATAAACAAAATACAAATATTTTGGTTTATAATCTATAGTTTAGTTTATTTTATTTTAAATATTAGAAATGAAAGATTTATCATCTCTTCTCTTCCAAAACCTAACTCTGAAACCACATACCTTCGTACAAAACAGGAAACGTAATACATCTCAGCTTTATGCTAACAGAAACGTGAAAACAATTGTGAAAAGCAGAACAGATGAAGATGCACATGATATCAATAAATGTTTGGCATTAATCTAATGCATAACATGAGATAGGTATGTGTGTAGCTGAAGTTGCGCCAACAATAGTTAGTAAATGCTAACGTGCATGCAGTAAATACTGAAGATGCTGCTGAAGATTGAATGCTTTAATTTTGATGCACATGATACCGCGACGTTTATGTGATTGTTGCAACCATGGGAGGCCTAAACGCGCTTATAATATATGTTTGGCACAGAAAATTTCATTTTACAGACAGAAACTAACGCCACTCATTGGTGTTGAAACCATTATTTCATGACATGAAAACTTTATCAAACATGATTTTGTTGGCAAATACTAGTAATGTTTCTTCAAACAAATCCAGGTGTACGTCACTGATTTTTTGCATGCTTGATATACACATCCTACTTTGTTCTCGCATTCCCATTTGAAAGATGGATGGATATTCTCAATTTTGTTATGTTGTTAACCAATGTAGTTAGAATACTGATTAGAGAATGAAATGAGAATTTTTTTACTAAAAGTTATGAAGAAAACATATTAAAAAATGGTAAAAAACACATTTCTTTTCATGTTTCTATGAAAGATTTTTTTAATTAATCCATGTTTTTAGAGAAGTTGTTATCATTTATCTTTATAAGATAAGGTAGAAATTAGTTTAAATTAATCCATAAGATAGGGTAGAAATTAGTTTAAGTGGGAAGAGAATTTTTAATTATAAATAATAAAAGTTGTTTAGTTGAATTTTAAAAATATAAAAAAAAAATTAAATATTTTATTCTTAATTATTTTAAAATCCTTATTTTTTTTAAAAATTTCTCTTTTAAATTTTTGTCTTCTCTTTAATATTTTTCTTCCATTTTCCATTCTTTTAAGATTCTAGCATACCATTGAAAAGTTCTTGAAAAAGAGAACGTTTTCAACCCCTAAAATTGTTAGGTAAGTTTTCGGTACTCTTAATTGCCTTAACAATTAGTTTGGGTGGCTGCCTCTGAACTCTAAGTTCCATGTATGTGCCCCTTTTTCATTAACAAGGTTGCTAGTTTAGGTCCTTAGTAATATGCTTGACCTAAATTTGGTAAATAGAAAAAGGAATATTTGAACAATCACACCAATGTAAGAGAAGTTAGTCCTAAATTTAGAGTTCTTTGAAATCATAGAATGGAATTTTTAGATTATTGGGAATTGTTAAGTATCCAGGAAGGGGTAATACCGGGAGAATTTTTAACCAATGGGGGTAAACCAACAACTTTATAAGGGAATATGACTCTACTTCTTACCCAAAACCTTAAGGTTAAGGATTTGCGTGTCTTTCTCACTTATATGATATTCAACCTTCCCATTTTTACCCTCGAGTGTAAGTTCTTAAAACTCATGTCAAGAAGACTTTCGATACAAAAGATGAATCAGGCTTTGATATCATGTAAAAAGTCATCATGGTGTCTAACTCACCCCCAAAATCGATTTAGAAGGTTAGGTTTACACTTCACTTATATACTATAATTCGGCCTCATTTTTAGTCAATGTAGGATTTTCCCAACACCTTCCTCTGACGTCGAGGAGACTTTCTCAACTCAAACGTGACCCGTTAACAAGTGACCCAAATTAGGTCCAACAACCTTGCTAACAATCAAGAACTCTACATAGTGGCCCGTTAATAACCAGAGCTCCTCAAACCATGTAGAAGGGATCATAATCTATTAACAGGTGACCTCGTGCCCAATCACCTAATACCCAAGGTTTAGTATATTAACAAGTGGCTCAATTTAGGCCCAATAATCTTGTTAACCTGTCTATGATATTAATTGTTGGGAAAAAATATCACAAAATAATAAGTAAAAGCAAAATCAAATATTAAAAAGGGGAACTAACAGACACCAAATTTTTTTTTTTTAACATGGGAAAACCCTTATCTAAAAGAAAAACCTACGGGACCTAGTCTAATAAAAAACTTCCACTAATGATAATAATGGAAACCTCCAAGGATCAACAAAAAATACTCTCTTCACCAATAGGGTGGATAATGAACACAAGAACAAATCCTAATTGATATTCTAACTAGACAATAGAGAGAATTACAAAGATTGATACCAAGTATTTCTTCTCCACCGAATAGTTGCTTCACAATTGTGTCCTTGAATAGTTTCTTCTTCTTCCTTTCACAGAGTATATGCCACGTATATGCAGTCTTCCTTTTTCTCTCTTTAGGAGACTTATATCTTTTTTTAAAGTTGCAACTGTAATTTCAAATTTTAAAATAACTCTCTACCACATGCTAATTTAATTAGCATGAAAAATGGGCTCAGACCCCACACCTTTTTTTTATTTAATTTATTTTATATGCAAAGTGACCCAATTATTGGTGACCACCTAACATATCTCCCCCTCACTAATTAACTTGGGCATAGTAAACCAAGCCTGTTTTTTCTTTGCAAATATCAAACTTTCCTGTAGGTAAAGTTTTTGTCATCATATCTGAACCATTCTCATCTGTATGAATTTTTTTCAATGATAATTACTCCATCTCCAAAGTATCGCGTATCCAATGATACTGAACCTCAATATGCTTTTTACCTTGAATGAAAGGTCGAATTCTTATAGAGATGGATTGCACTTTGACTATCACAATACAAGATATATTTCTCTTGTGATAATCCCAACTCTTGTAGGAATTTCTGCATCCACAAGAGTTCCTTAGCAGCTTCTGTAGCAGCAATATATTCTCCCTCTGTAGAAGATAAAGTAATATATTTTTTGTAATCTAGACTACCAAGACACTGCTCTCCCCCTGCAAAAGTCATCATATAACTAAAAGTAAACTTCTTAGAATCCACATCACTAGTCATGTCTGCATCTGTGTAACCATTCAACACAAGTTTACCACTACCAAAACATAAGCAAACTCCAGAAGTTCCTTTAAGATACCTAAGAATCCACTTCACAGCTTGTTAATGCTCCTTTCCAGGGTTAGTAAGAAAACGACTGATAACACCAACAACATGAGTAATATCTGGCCTTGTACACATAATGGCATACATCAAACTACCAATTGCAGATGAATATGGAATCTTTTGCATTTCTTCTTTCTCTTTCTCACTTGTAGGACACTATTTTGAGCTCAACTTAAAGTGACTAGCAAGTGGAGTACTAACAGACTTAGAATTGTCCATATTAAATATTTGCAATACCTTCTCAATATACTTTTGTTGTGATAGCAATAATTTTCCATTCTTCCTATCACGAACAATTTTCGTGCCAAAGATTTGCTTTACAGAACCAAATCCTTCATTGCAAAGGGCTTGTTCAATTCTCTTTTGAGACTTTGAATCTCTTCCAAATCATGACCAACAATCAACATATCATCCGCATAGAGTAAGAGAATAATAAATCTTCCATTAGGAAATTTTTTCATAAAAACATAATGATCAGAAAAGGTTTTATCATATCCGTGATCGAATCAAATTTTCTACACTGTCTTGGAGTTTGTTTCAGTCCATACAAGCTCTTCGTCAATCTGCAAATAAGCTTTTCTTTACCTTTGACTGTGAAAGCTTTAGGTTGTTTCATATAAATTTCTTCTTCCAAATCACTATAAAGGAAAGTTGTTTTCACATCAAGTTGATCAACTTTTAAATTTAAACTTGTTGTTAAACCAAGTAAACTTTTATTGAAGACATTTTGACCACAGGTAAAAATATTTCTTCAAAATCAACTCCTTTCTTTTGATTAAATCCCTTCACAACCAACCTTGCCTTACCTTGGTTGTGAACTATTCTCTTCTTATTTCAATTTGAACACCCATTTATTTTTTGTTGTTCTCTTACCTTGAGTTAGCTTCACCAAATCAAATGTTTGGTTCTCATATAAGGATTTCATCTCTTCTTGCATGGCTTTGTACCACTTGTCTTTATCTTCATGTGACATAGCTTCTTCATAGCTTTCTAGTTCTCTCCCATTAGTCAATAGTACAATCTCATGAGGGGAATATTTTAGTGAATGACCTAATTTCTAGTTTTTCCATCTTAGTAAAAACTGTACTAACTTGGTTTGGTTTAATTATATTATTGAGACTATAATGATTGAGAATGTAATGATTGAACAACTTGAGTTGATAATATGTGAATGGTTGTTTAATTTAGAAATTTTAATCTGTTGTGAGTAGAATTTTTGGTACAGACTTGCATGTATGGATTGAATTTCTTAATATTGGTGCGAAATTGCTTAAATGGATGAATGTAACCTAGATGAATGATTTATGTCAACTGGATTGTGGTGTATATTCTAATAATAATAGAAATTATTCATTATTCTAATACCCCCTCTCAAGGTGGGTCATGGATGTTAAGAAGACCCATCTTGGACACAGTAGTCTTGAAAGAAACAGGATAAAGTGATTTAGTAAGTACATCGGCCAACTGTTGAGAAGAAGGAACATACATTAATTTGACAAGTCCTTCTTGAATCTTGATCCTGATTATGTAACAGCCTACCTCAATATGTTTAGTTCTTTCATGAAAAGTAAGATTCTTGGCAATTTGGATGGCAAACTGACTATGTGAGTAAACAAAGAATGGAACAAAAATGGAAAGATGAAGATCCTTAAACAAATATTGAAGCCATTGCAATTCACAAATTAAGGAAGCTAGAGCTCTGTATTCAGCTTCAGAAGATGATCTGGAGACGGTAGTTTGCTTTTTAAATTTCCAGGAAATTAATGACTTTCCAAGAAAAACACAGTAGCCAGTAACTGATCTCCGAGTAGTAGAACATGTGGCCCAATCAGAATCAGAAAAAGCTTGTATTTGTAGAGAATTGTCAGCGGGATAAAATAAACCAGTGTCAGGAGCACTTTTCAAGTATTTAAGAATACGCATTGTTTGCTGTAAATGAGGTTCTCTAGGTGTAGAAACAAACTGGCTAAGCTGTTGAACAACAAAGCTTATATCTGGCCTTGTATGAGTGAGGTAGAGTAATCTACCATTAAGTCTCCTATAAGAAGAAGGATATGGAAGAAAAGAACCTTGATCTACATGTAATTTGACAGAAGGATCAGCAGGAGTGGGGGCTGGTTTGCACCCTAACATACCAACTTCAGAAAGCAACTCAAGGCAGTATTTCCGTTGATTCAAAATCAAACCAGACTTAGATCTTGCAACCTCTAGACCAAGAAAGAACTTAAGAGGTCCAAGATCCTTGATGCAAAATTTTGAGTGGAGATGGCTCTTGACAAACTGAATCTCAGAAAGACTATTACCACTAAGCGCAATATCATCAACATATACTAAGAGAATTGTGATAGTAGCACCTTGAAGTTTGATGAACAAAGAATGATTAGCAGAACTTTGTGTGTAACCCAAGAAAAGTAACTCAGATATCAGTTTCTGATTCCAATTTCTACTGGCTTGCTTGAGACCATAGAGAGAAGTTTGATGAACAAAGAATGATCAGCAGAACTTTGTGTGTAACTCAAGAAAAGTAACTCAGATGTCAGTTTCTGATTCCATTTCTATTGGCTTGCTTGAGACCATAGAGAGACTTTTGAAGCTTGCAAACCATTTTAGAATGAGGAAGAGTAAGACCAGGAGGAGGTTTCATATAGACATCTTCCTTCAAATCGCCATGGAGGAAAGTATTGTCAACATCTAACTGGTGTAGAAACCAATTGTTTGTAGTAGCAACAACTAATAAAACACGAACTGTAGTGAGCTTGATAACAAGAGAAAAAGTTTCAAAGTAGTCAACCCCCTCTGTTTGTGTGAACCCTTTTGCAACAAGCCTTGCCTTGTACCTTTCAATAGAACCATCAGATTTGTATTTAATTTTGTACACCCATCTACATCCAACAATTTTTGTGCCAGGAGGAGGATTAACCAAACACCAAGTCTGATTCCTGTCCAAAGCCTGAAACTCACTTGCCATTGCCTTTTGCCAACAATCTTGAGAACGGACTACTTCAAAAGAGGTAGGCTCAACATGTGCAGAAATAGAATGACAAAAAGAAACATGATCAATAGAACATTTGTCATAGGAAACAAAAGAATGCATAGGGTAAGGGGTAGAATGCTTTGATTGGGAAGCATAAGTAGTACCACAATAGTACTGATCAAGATAAGCAGACTTGTATTTAATTCTAGAAGAGACTCTGGTTGGAACAGTAGTGTTTTGAACATTATCAATATCAATAACAACATCAGTACTAGGCACATCAGAGATAGGAAAACAAGGTAAAACAAAAGGAAAATCATAAGGAGTAAATTCAGAAGAATTGAGACTAGGAGATATATTAAAATTTTCAGAATCAGAAAAATGTTGGGAATATGAAAATATATGTTCATGAAAAATAACATTTATAGAAATACAAAAGGATTTAGAGTGAAGATTGTAAAGGATGTACCCTTTCCTACCACATTTATAACCCAAGAAAATACATTTAGAAGCTCTTGGATCAATTTTGGATCTGCCAGCAGTAAGAGTACTAGCATAAGCTAGGCATCCAAAAAGTTTTAGAAAATCAAAGTCTGGTTTGTTTCCAAAAACAAGTTGATATGGGGACTGAAATTTTAAGAAAGGAGTTGGTAATCTATTAATGAGAAAAATAGCATGTCTAAGAGTATAGGACCAAAAAATTTTAGGAATTTTTGCTTGAAAAAGTAAAGCTCTACAGACATTTAATAAATGTTGATGTTTTCGCTCAACAATGCCATTTTGTTGAGGGGTCTCAACACAAGAGGTTTCATGAACAATTCCTTTAGATGAATAAAAATCAGTGAGTAAAAATTCTTTAACATTCTCAGATCTAATTCTTTTTAAGTGACAATCAAACTGATTTTCATATAAAGTAATAAAGGTTTTTAAGGAAGATCTAACATCAGCTTTAGTTTTAAGTAATAAAATCCAAGTAAACCTGCTATAGTCATCAACTACAGTGAGAAAGTATTTGAAACTTTCAATAGAAGAAATAGAAAGAGGTCCCCATATTTCAACATGTATAAGTTCAAAAAAAGCTTTGGTTTTGGTACTACTGTTTGTATAAGGTAATCTCCTTTGTTTAGCATAAGCACAAACATCACATGCATCAATAGGATGAAAAAGAATACCAGGATATTGAGAGGATAAAACTTAGAGAATTTTATTAGAATGATGACCCAACTTCGTGTGCCACAAAGTACTATTATCATTATTGATATTGAAAACTGAAGTTTGTAAATCAGAAATGTTACCATGAACATTGATATTATTTGAAGAAAAATTCAAAACACTTTGATCCCAAAGATGAAACAAGCCATGATCTTTCTTAGCTACTCCAATCATTTGGAAGGTAGGCATTTGTAAGAGAAAACAATTGGTTTTATAGAACAAGATCAAATAATTAGTATTGGAAATAAGTTTAGGAATAGAGATTAAATGAATAGAAAATTCTGGTACATATAAAACATCATGCAAAATTATATTGCCAATAGTAATAATACCAGAAAACTTAGCTTCAACAGAAATATTATTAGGAAGCTTAATAAAAATAGGAGAAATAGGCTTAAGGTTCTGAAAAGCAGACTTGGTAGGGCATATATGATCTGTGGCGCCACTATCTAAGATCCAAAGAGGTATAAGAAAAGTTATACCTGAAGAAGTATTAGTGCATTGATGAACAGTATTGACAGAAGATGAAGAAGATTGAAATTGTTGAAGCAAGACAAGTAAAGCTTGACATTGCTCCTTCGAGAAACCAAACTGAGAGAACGATTTATTCTCTTCCTTGACAAAAGAAGAAGATGCAGGTGAAGGTTCTACTTCAATAGTAGAATTCCCCATTAATGAACTTTAGAAAGAAAAATCTATGAGAATAAGAGGATTAGATTTCTGAAAACGGAAGAATAACATCTGATACCATGTGAGTGAAAGAGAGAAAAGAAAGAATAAAATAACTTGTATTATTTATGGTTGTCTCATAAACAAGCAAAAACACTATTTATGGTTGTCTCAGAAAATATAAAGATAAAAATAGAAACTATTTATTAGAATAATAATTATTAACTATTAGAATAATAATAAAAATATTCTAATAATAACATAAATTATTCATTATTCTAATACCTAAATGAATGATTTATGTCAACAGGATTGTTTATATTTTATCATAAAAATGTATGAAGATGTGATGGATTTAGTATGGATAAGGTTTAATCATTTCAAGAAATTGATATAATTATGTATTAAAGTAGTTTTCTTGTTTTAGCAGACTATGTGTTAGTGTATAAATGTGTAGGCAGATCAAGTTCAACATCTGAAACCCAAATTAACTTTTAAAAGGATGAAAAACTTGGTTTGAAATGGGTAAATTGAGTTTAGACATTGAATTTTGGCCTTTCTGCATTTTGCATAATCCTCTAAACAGATTTTCCCTATTTTGAGAAAGAACCAATTTTATTTTAAGAATGATAACATGTGTGACTATAAAATTTTATGAGAATGTGATAGTTGGATATGAGATGGCATTGATGTCTGTGTAACTTCTTTTGAGAGGAAGTGTATTATTTGATTTAAAATAATCATGATTGTGGTAGTTTAGTATATATGAATTTATGGATATAATATGAGATATCCAAATCTTAGTGATAATCTAAGTCACATAGACTAAGATATTATATGGTGTAGGTAGATAGATGTTTCACTAATTATTCCAAAAGGGTGATTAGGTGAGACTACTCTAATATGGTGTTGGTTGTGTGAAGTGAAAGGATGATCCTGGAATGAAAAAGACCCAATAAATTGGCCGTGAGATGGCCCGTAATCCTTGAATTTTACATCAGGTGTTAGTTCTGAATATTTAAAATTCATATATTTCTGAAAATCAATATTATTGTGATTGTGTGTAAATGTATAAAACCTTAAGTAAGGTCTTACACTTGAAGTGTGACTTTATCTTGAAAAAATAAATTGTATGTTTGATAATTTTATATAGATTTTTTCATACTACTAACTTATCATTTTCTTTATTATGTGTTTCGTTTCATTATTATCATTACGTTTTATATATATATATATATATATATATATATATATATATATNACTCAAATAATAAGTAGATAATATAATAATTTCTTAAAGTGAAAATATTTTAAATGATGAAATAAAAATTAATTTTAAATATTTTCTTAATATATAATATATAATAAATAATTTATATTTTTTTATATTACATAATTTACGTGAATTCTTGTAGATAAATGAGAAAATTCATAATTATCATTACAATTTATAAGGAGGTAAAAATCAGTACAATTTGTAAAGAGATTTTTTTCCTTTAAAACGGTTGGTTCAAATTTAGTGGAAGAAGCTTTCTCACACAAGTTAATCAGAAAATTAAAAGTGTAAAGTAAACACAACTATTAATGGTTATGAAATAGATGTGATATAGATAACTTTTAGCTAGAATTAAAAGTAGATTAATTATATAATTTCCTTATTATTCAATATTGTAAGGTTTTGAACCGATTAACATCTCAGTTGAGTAAAACTGAGTACTTTTCATTTAATAGAAAAAATAGCAGATTTTATAGAACTTGTTTGAGAAAACCTAAAACATGAAAAGTAGGAATTGAGTTGAAAACAACTCTATAAGTACTCATGCAAATGCAACTATTGATCATTATAATTTTATACACCTCTATAGGAAATGGAAATATACACAAATTGGTTAAATTTCACTATAATATAATAATTGGTAATGCTTTCACTAATTTTTCAAATTATTTTGATTAAATATATCACTATCACAGTAAGTTTAAGAGAAATTTGGTTACAACTCATTTCTTTTTGTCTGTATTTTTCTAATTATTAATAATTAATTAATAACTAAATCCATACAGTAAATGATGAAGTGCATAGTTTACACTATCAATACAAGGTAGGTTTGGTAAATATTAAAGTTATCTGTTTTCTTATACATATTGAATTTGGGTAAAAATTACTCTTTCCGTTTTATTATAAATTAATATCCTTTTACATATAATAACATTAAATATATTATTTTTAAAAACAATTTTATCCTGTTGTTCTTGGGGAATGAACAGAAGTCAAAATTAATGTCTTGAGTTGTGAGCAATTCTTTTTCTTTTTCATGACTTGGTGACTTGTATTGCATGGAAAATCCCTACATTAGCCGTTATTGGTTCATTAACTTCTCAGAAAAAAATACAAAAATAAAATTCAGCAAAAAGAGTAGTTATTGGCTGGTGAAGTTTTCTCTTTAATGGGTCAAAAACCTTGACTAGTAACGCTAATCCTAATTATAACAACCCAGTCTTAATGGTTGTTGAAAACGTTTTTTTTTTTTCCTAAGATTGGTCAAATCAAATGTCAGGAATACATTAAACGTGGTTAAAATTAATTTCTTTTCATTAATAATTAACTCATTTTTTTATTAAAAATAGATTTTAAAATTAATTTATCATTATAAAACTAATAAAATTAAAATAAATTTATATTTATTAATTTGATCTTAACTTTAATTTATTTAATTTATATATAATTAATATAAGATGTTAATAGATTCGTTGTTACGTTAAAATCTTCTCAACTAAAAGATAAACTAGACATTTCAAATAAAAAATTTGATAAAATAGAATATAATATTAATAAATTGAGAATTTAAATTTAATAAAATAAAAAAATCAATTTTATCTATATTAAAATCTGTATACATAATTTTTTTTTATATACACATATAATTAAAAAAAACATAATACTGAAATAATAATCTCAAAAATAGAAGTTAATTATGTATATTATAATAAATTAAAAATTTGAATTTAAAAAAATAAAAAAATAAATATTATTTATATTAAAATTTACATAAAATTATAATGCTAAAAATAAAATAATAATTACAAATATTTAAAAAAAATAATACATAAAATAATAAAATCTGAGAATCTAATCGAAGTTGAAAATCTGATTACATATATTATAATAAATTGAGAAATTAAATTTGATAGATAAAAAAAATCAATCTTATTGAAAATTATAATACTGAAAATAAAATAACAGTTATAAAAATTAAAAAAGTCAAATAATTATAAAAATACATTAAAAAATATTATGATAACGAAAACTAATAATAAAATCCGTCAACCCTAATCAATTATATTATTTTTCGTTTTTTCTTAATTTCGAATGTGACCAAACCAAAGTACACGAAATAGGGTAGAAACTAGAAACAGAACATGAGAAATTGCAAAAAGGGATTCTCAATTTCAGGGCCTCTTTTTGTACTATAAAAGTACTAAAATACACAGCCACAATTGGACACTGCAAAATGTAATAATTAATTGAACAATGCAACACTTAAGTTCTCATTAGAGAGGAATCTAAAGTTCTAAACAGAAATAATCCATAAACCCATAGGTTCTTTATATATATATATATAGTTCACAAAGACTAAAAGCATTGAGCTTCAATTATGCTATATAAATGATTTGGGATGAATATGAAACATTAGAGGAAAGTGCAGGTCCTTTTCTTGCGTGGTTTCTTCTTTGGCTTTGGTGGCCTCAATGCAATCTTTATTGCAGCATCAAAAACTGTCTTCACATTCTGCAAAACACCAAAAAGAGAATTCTAACAATCGCTTCAATGTATTTTACTCACAATTGGGATTCAGAGATCATCAGTTGCTGAATTGCTGCATTAATTTGAATACTTAGAAACAAAATATTAATCTATATATGCCTTTTCAATGCAATTTTCTTCAAACAAATAAATAAGATTTCTTCGTATTACCACATCATACTATTCACTAATATAATGTGGCAGCATGGTAAATTCTTATTGAATGTTTGTGTAAAACAATATTATCAACTAAACTCTACTCTAGAAACAATGGTTCCACTAACTTCATCTTAGTATATAGCTTGGACTCACTTCAAAATATGGCTCAAAATAGTTAAAACCAATGTAGTGAAGGTATTTTACCTGCTGTGTTTTGGAGCTGCACTCAATATAAGTGACTGCACCAATCATTTTCTTCAATTCTTCACCCTGCTCACAGCAATCATAGTTAAATCCATTATATTTGCAAAGGAATTTCAGTTTAAGTATAGCCATTTTTTTGTTTAATTTGATGAGGACATGCCTGAGCAGTTGTAATTCGTGTGGCTCCGGGATGATCAATCAGAAATTGCTTGTCATCTCGTAAATCTGTGCATAATACATAAGATTTAAACAGAAACCTGTGTTAGGTTTGAAATCCATTGAAGAATTGCTTTGTAAGCAACAAATAGATGAAATTTTACAAGATAAAGTAAAAGTTGGAAAACAAAGTTTTTTTTTTTTCTGGGATTAATCTCTGTTGAAACTTGGTCTACCAATTAACCAAAATGTTCACTATGGATAACTTTAGTAACTCCTGGTTACTTCCTCTGTTCCTCTGTTTTCTGCCATGGCACATAAGTCACAACATTCAATTGGATATATGTTGGATCAATGAAGAGTCCCAGGAGGATTGGTACAGGGTGAATATAAGTAAAATTTAAAGATTAAAATTTGAGAAACAGCTCAAAGATTGTCTTTTGATGCACAAGCTGAACACCTGGTATACCCCCAATTTTACATTTGTCCTTAAAAACAAAAAAGTTAAACAAAAAGGTAAAAAATATCATTACTTGTCAACCCATGATGATGATTGTCATGCTAATTCAAGGAACTCTCTTACCTTGTTTTGTTCCCACCAGCACTATAGGCACATTTGGAGCATAATGTCTCAGCTCAGATATCCACTGCTTGTCAAGAATCCAACATGAATGTGCAAATTTATTTCAAACATTTCACAATACAAATCTGAAAATCAAACTCAAGTTAGAAAGCAAGAGGAATCCAAGGTAAAGAGGAAAGAACCTTTTTGGAAATGTTCTCATAACTGGCTTTGCTGATGAGAGAATAGCACAACAAAAACACATCAGCTCCTCTATAGCTTAAGGGCCTTAGCCTGTTGTAATCTTCTTGTCCTACAATCCACAAATTACTCCAAATTAACAATTATCTTCAATCATGAATTGGCATTGAATGTGAATGTAAAATATAGAGCTTAACTTAAGAAAGAAGGGTGACCAACCTGCTGTGTCCCATAAACCAAGATTAACTGAACTACCATCCACGGTTACATTAGCACTGAAATTGTCAAACACTGTTGGAACATAATCCTATCACAGAGAAAAGCAAAGAAAAAGAACATTAGCTTCATAATTCATTATTACAAACTCCTTCAACCATGATTCACCATCTAATACATGCAATGCACAATCTGAACCTTCCATGACTAGGAAATACATTTAACAGAAACATACCGTGGGAAAGGTATTGCTGGTATAGGATATAAGCATGCATGTCTTTCCCACAGCACCATCTCCAACTGTTACACACTTGATAAACCTGGCCGTACTCATTGTCTTATATTTTTCTTGTAATCTTGCAAAATGCTCCTATGCATAGAAACAAGTGAAACAATATTTATGAAGGAGCTTGTGGTAGAAATAATGAAAGTGAAAGAAAGGAAGGGCGGTGGCTATGCCTTAAAGACCTAGGAGGAGACTAGGAGCAAGTCTAGCAGTACACCTACTTCAGTTCTGGCTCATTTAATTGGTCATATTTATAAATTGTAATGATTGCCCTGAAAAGCATTTCTTTTCTTTAAGTGCAAGGACACAAAAAACTAGATATGGTAGTAGCAAAGTAGGTATAGTGCTGGCGTTAGTTGGTTAAGTGTGGGAGAAGGGAGGTAATGAATGATGAAAAGCAAAGAATTTGCTTAATTAACCAATACACTATGATGGGGTTAAAGAACAAATTGAGGTATGATATGATGCAAAGCAAGTCAAATAGTTTGTTGCCATCTATTTGATATGTTTTTGTTCCTACTTGTTAGTTATGCTTGAATGGATTGATTGAGCCACCATTGGTTTTATACTTTTCTTTCTCCTGGGTCCACTTTTGTTAGAGAAATCCAAAAGTGAATTGCTTTTTACTTCACCTTGTTGCAGGATATAAAACATTTAACATCTTCAAAACATAAATGCATTTAACTGTCTTTATAAAAGAAGTATGCAGATTAATAACATGTTTTAGAAGGATTTAGAATATTTATTATGATTGGCTAATGTGAAAAAGAAAGAACAAAAACCAGTTATTTTCCTTTTATTAAGAATGTTTCAAACCTATCATGATTTAAATCAATCTTCTTTATCCATATTTTAGTTCTGTCATACTGTCTCTAATCATGAGCATTTTCTTTTACCCAAAGTGAAGCTTTTATAATGAGAATTATGTAATATTTATAGGGATAATTGATTCTTACATCATTGTTATTCTTCGTTAGTTCGTTTGGTTCGTTTTGACATAACAAAATGCAATATAAAGCACCATTGTTACATCATTCTCACCAGCTCATTGTTTAGGTTTTGTTTATGATATCTTTGAAAGTGAAGTTTTGGAGAGAGAAAAATAGGAAAGGAAAAGCTTTCATTTTCAAATTGAGAGTTATATAATATCTTTAAGTACATATAGAAGATTAATTTAAACACAACCATATCATAATTTTAAATTTTATTTGATCTTTCATTGAATTTCTGGACTATTTTAATTTATTTAAAAAAGTTAAAAAATTAATTTTAAATGAAAAATTATATATATATATATATTTTTAAAATTTAATAAAATTCATTTTAATATTAAATATAATAATTTAATATATAAATTATAATATATATATATATATTAATAATTTTTTTTATATTTTTAAATATAATAATTATTTTATAAAATGAGTCCATTCATAAATTTTTAAATCAATTTGTATTCAGATTAATTAAGAAGATAATTTTTTTGTTTAACCTAATTGATTTTTGTAACTTTTCGACCAACACATTAAACCTAATTTATTTACACTCATATATAAAAAGAAAATATTAAAAATTAAAGGAAATTATTATTTCAGCCTATCTCATTTTTGTCCAAATTAAATATATAGGAAAAAATTAAACTATAAAATTACTTAATTTTAATTATTTATTTATTATTTTTTTAAATGATAACGTTTATTCATTTTCATGTCACTTTTGTCTTCAATTTTTCGTTATATTTTATCTATCTTTCTTTCATTTTTTGAAATCTGTTATTATATCTTCAAATCAGTACATAAAGTAACCTGTAAAATAAAAATATATAACTATTTATGTGAACTTAATAAAATTGTTGTAGCTTGAATCAGGATTATCAAATTTCTTGTCTTAAAGGATTACTTTAAGAAAAATGTAAAAAAACTCACAGTAACATAAAAAAAAAATAAAGAAATTTTAAAAAAATGTATAAGAATTTATAATAAGAAAAAGATTGAGTGTTAGTATATATAGTTTTAATGTTCCATTACTAGCTATGTGTATTATTGTATAAAAATTATAACATCTAAAATAAAAATTATAAAAGAAAGTCATTAGATTTGAAAAGGTAAGAAACTGTAAATCTTCATTCTTCCTTTTTTTTTTCGGATTGATTTCAAATTTAAAAGAAAAAAAACCAAGATCCTTAACCAAATTAATGTACAAAATAAACTTATTTAAAAAAAAAAATCAAACAATCTAAAACAATCTAAAATAAATAATAGGAAAGGATTCATGTGAGTTAGTTCTAAGTGTGAGTTAGTTGCAACATGAGTTACATCTAATATGAGGTAGTTCTAGTAAAGGATGAAAGTGTTTGATAAAGTTTCAAAAAAAATTATAAATAAAAAAATTTAATCTTTCAAATTTTATTATTTCAAAATTCATTATTTTTCTATAATTTTTTTCTTTATAAAATTTCTTCTACTTTTTATCTAATTTTTCTTCTTCTTCCTTCATCTCTTTCAAGACCCAAGTACACATTTGTCTTAATGAGTAAAACCTTTTGAACCGATTGAAATCTCTATTTAGGTAAGTTCTCAATACTCCATTTTTCTCTTAGGGTTGGAAAGGGTGGTTGTTTTGGGGTTCTTAGAGTTCTTGCATGCGCCTTTTCTTGCTCCCAAATAGTTCTATGTTAGTGTGAGCCCTTAATAATATGGTTGATTTGGTCATTAGGCATTCTTGGAGCAATTGGGATTTTATCCTTGGTGGAGGTAACAAACTGATTTAGGGGAATTCCTTAAGGTAAAGGAAGCTAGTTGATTTTCTTAAGACTTTTTCTAAGTTTGAGTTGGTAGTTAGATTTTTGGTAGAGTAGCTTGATCCCAAATCTGATATTTACCCAACTGTGAGAGTTTGAAATTTCATTGTGCTGCTACCCAAATTGAGGTTTTTGTGTGCTGAAATGGTTCCTATGATTTTGGTGATGTGTGGAATTGGAATGACATTGTTTGAAATGATAAAATTGATGATATGTTATGCTCATTGTGTATGCTGAAGTGAAAGATTGTAAATATTAATGAAACTAGATATGTCTATTGAATTTATGAAGTTGAGTGGAAATGTGTTTATGAAAGTTATTTTGTGTAAAAAGTATAATTCATTGTTTTTTACCTAACTTTTATGAAATGAGTATAAAATGAATTGGTTTTGAATTTATAGGAGATGGAAAATTGTTTTAAAAGCTCCTAGTTTGGGTACAGAAGTGAGTTAGATCTTCTACATAATCAATCATCTGTATAAAATTCATTGAGCATTGTTGAATCCGTTGAGCGGATTTGGTTCTAGGAGTCTAGAGTGTTCTTGGATTTTAATCCGTTGAGCATAGAGGAATCTGCTAAGCGGAATTTCGCTGTGTTGAGCGCATTAATGTCGCGTTGAGCAGATTTATCCTAGTTGTAGGGATTTCCCTCTAAACCCAATCAGTTGAGTGGAGTTGAGTTTCGCTGAGCGGATCATCCGCTGAGCAGAACTGGGATTCGCTGAGCGGATTCCCTTATTCCAGAAAAGATGCTTTAAGTGAGATTAAAGTACAAATGTATTGATGGATGATAAATGTGAAGTGATATGAGAATGATAAGCATGAAAGTAGGCATGAGGCCGTGTATGTTGAGGAGAGAGTTATTATTATGAATGGAATGTGGTAGCTTAATATGTGTGGATTTAAGGATATGGTATAAGGTATTCAGACCTCAATGTGGATCAAGGTCATGTAGACTAAGACCATATGTGATGAGAAGTCGATAAAAGTCTCGTTAGTTATTTAGAGGAAGCATTTAGACGGAACTACTCTAATGTGATGTTGACTATGAGTAACGAGGAGATAACGTTGAGGTGAAACAGACTCAGTTAGTTGATCGTGATCATGTTTTGTTTTTGGTACATCAGGTGTTAGTCTGAGATCCATCACTATTAGAAAAATCAAGATTTACATCGGTTATTTTTAGTTATTTACATCGGTTAACCGATGTAAATAAGGCCGATGTAAATTTAAAAACAAATTTACATCGGTTATAAAACAACCAATGTAAATCTTTGTCTCTCTATTTCTCTCTCTTTCATCATTCTCTCTCTCTCTTTGTGACGCTTTTCCCTGCACACCGAACAACACCATCCACCACCCACCACCCACCCTCGCTTCCTTCAACCACCGCCTTCACTCTCATCACTCCTCACTTCCTACCATAACACAAGCCTCAACAATCCCTAATCTTCCTCTCCCATAACCCCAAACCCTAGCCCCTCTTTCATGATTCGCAGTTAGGGTTATGGAACCCAACAACGCTAATGTTTTTCGACCTTCCTCTTCTCCCTCGTCTTTCCCCAACTCCAGAAGGATTTCTGAGTCTAATATCATTCAGGCTCCGTTATCGGCGCTCTTGGAATATTCCAACATTATTCCGTCGCGCTCGCCCAGCCATCACAATCAGCCCGCCCCCGACGCCGTTAACAATGACGACGAGGTTTCGATTAGGATCAGCGGCCCTCCTCCTACTGCGGGATTGATCGTCGGACTCACGCATTTGCATAAGGCAACATTTGCCGTTGTCGTTGCTTCTCTTGGTAGTTTTCATAAGGCAGCATTTGCAAGGTGCGTTTTGAGTTGGTTTTAACGGATAAACGTGAATATTTACATCGGTTCTTCTAATAACCGATGTAAATATTCAAAAAAATTCAAAAAATTTACATCGGTTCTTTTAAGAACCGATGTAAATATGAGATCAGTTTTTCTTTTATTTACAAAAATGCCATCGTGTTTATATTTACATCGATTTATCTAATAACCGATGTAAATTTAACGATGTAAATTTGCAATCTTCTAAAAAATGTCAATCCTATTTGTGATGTGTGAATTGAATTTTTTTTATGTTTAAAGTCTTAGATGAATACTTATATATTGAAGAAATCTCATATTAACTATAAATAAAATTTAATTGTAATATATAAATAAAAAATAAATTCTGAATGACCATAAAACATCTGCGCATCATCTCATAACCCAAAATAAAAAAAATCAAATTTTCAGTCATTATGTTTATATTACGATATAAAATTCTATGTTTTTGGTTTCCAAATTCCCACTTTCAATATTGATTTTGTGTGTTAAAAAGAAAAACAAATAATTTAATAAACAAAACATATATATGATATTTATAGAATTCTAATCATCATAAAACTAATTTAAAAATCTTCATAATATTTTTATTGAAATATTGATCACCTTAATAATACATATTGAATAATGAACTACATGTATAAGGGGTGGCCATTAAAAGTTTTATGAATATCCTTAAAATTTTAAAGCAAATATTGATAGAAAATACCAATACAGATCATATTTATCTATAACTTGAGATGTTAGGTAATAATGTAATTTATGAGATAAAAATAAAATATATTTTTAGTTGTTGAAAATCTTTAATAAATTTACCATGACGTGTAATACAAATTGGAGTGAGATAATGACTTTGTTAACGACAGGAACTTAAAATTAGAGTCTTCAAGATGAAGGTATGAATTGACGGTTGACTTCAAGAAGAATAAACTATTTGTAATATTTCTAAGAATAAAAAATATATTTAAGTCAAAATAATAATAACAATTTATAAAAATCATCCCACATTTTTCGTGTATGGCATTTGCAAATAATAATAATAATAATTAAATACGTTGGATTTTGTTTTTTCTTCCAATAATTATTTTAATCTTTTTGACTTTAATAATATTTTTATTTTTTGTTCCTGAAAGTTGTTTAAATGGTGTTTTGAACATTATAATCAAATTTTCTAAGTAATGTTTCAAAAAATGAAAAAGTTATAAAAAAATATAAAATTTATAATTTTAGTTATATACTATAGAATTTTAAAAAATAATTAAAAATTTAATTTAATTTTAAAATTTATTTAGAAAATAAATTTATACTTTATTTATATATTATATTTTTGTTTCATTTTCAATGTAAGATTTTTTTAATAATATTTATCTCTAATGTATTATATTTATAAAGAAAGAAAAATGGTAGCTAGATTTGAATATCAACTTGTAAAAATTCTCATGAAAGCATCTATTGAGATATGTTGAGATGATGAACATTATATCTGAAAAAATACAAGCATATTAGCTGTTCCAAATCAAAGAAAAAGCAACCAAGTTCAGCTTATGCCAGCTCAAAAAGGTTTCTGATTTTCTGTTTCTCAATGTTTGATCCATAAGTAGTAGACGAATATATTCCTATTCAATGCATAAAGCATACAAGATATACACGGGTACATATAAAAAATTTGATCAACCACACAAGTCAAGAGGAATGCATAAAAATAATATTAAAATTCCATTATTTGAAGAACTTCTTCAAGTCGAAAATCCTGAAATCTTCCACAAGCTTGTTTGATTCCTGCATTAACGCGCAAGCAAAACTGAGCTGTCAAAGAGCCTCCATACTTCAAACATATTCTTTCTATATCTTAACTCACTATATATTCCTTCTTTTTTTTCACATTGTGACTTCCAAACATGGCTATTCATGCAGGGATTCTTGAGAATGTGTGGGCCAAAATCATGAGCAGTGATAGAAGGGTTGATTGTGATGCAGCAGAATCTCCTCACTCTATGAAAGAACAGCCTGATGGAAGAGAAGGGTCAATGGAAATTCTGGAAAAGCTTCCAAGTTTAGGGAGATGGATATCAATGGGGGCTGATTTCTGGGAAGAGATTTTATCGAGTGTTGTTGTAACTGCTGCAGGCAATAAAGAAGATTCTGGTGACACCATTATGGACATTGGAGGTGCTACTAAATCCAAAAAGAAAGAGGTAGAAGAAGATGGTGTGAGAGGAGAAAAAGTAGTAGTAAAGCACTATAGAGGAGTAAGGAGAAGGCCATGGGGTAAATATGCAGCAGAGATTAGAGACTCATCAAAGAAAGGTGCTAGGGTTTGGCTTGGAACATTTGAAACAGCTGAAGAAGCAGCTAGGGCTTATGACAAAGCTGCTTTGAGAATTAGGGGTCCAAAGGCATACCTCAATTTCCCACTTGACACAGCTTTTGAAGCACAGGCTTCAGGAATAGGCCAGAAAGGAACTGGTTGGGACAAAGAAAGGTCTTGCAATGTTAGGAAGAGAAAAGAAGAATTTGTGAATAGAAAACCTGTGACTAAAAAATTGGCAACAATGGAAGAAATGCTAGAAAATGATGATGTTGATGCTTTTGTGTTTCAAGACTTGAGGTGTGATTACTTGGAGAATTTGCTTTCTACATTTTAACAGTGATTATGAAGAAGAAGAACCAATTTAATTATCACTCATATGTATATCTAAAATCTAAAATTCATGTGTACTTATTTTGTGTAAATTCACAGAGTATATGTGGATGGAAAGAGGAAAATATGAAACAGCATGATTACATATGGCATTATAATATAGTTTATTTTCCCTCCCTCCATGCACATGGGAGGAGCTTAAGGCTCCCTTAAAATTTATTTATTTATTTATTTATTTATTTATTTATTTATTTATTTATTATTATTATTATATAAATAAAGAAATAAATTTTTATGATTTTATTTTCTATAGACTATTAAAAATATATTTTTAAATTTTTTTAATGTTATTTTTAAATTTTTATAATTATTATTTTTATAAAAAATAAAACATCTAAATTGTTATTATTTTAAAAAATTCTATAATCATAATAAAATCATATAAAATATTAAATATAAATTAAAAATAATATAAAATTATAATTAAATATCTTTTTTAATATATAATTTATATAATTAAATATATTATTTTATATAATATAAAATTATATAAAAAATTATAAATAAATTTAAATATCTCTAATTAAAATAATTCAACGTATACATAAAAAATATTTTCATGCTATCAAGAAAATAATTTTTTTACTTTTAGTATATATTATTAATTGAGAAAAAATTAAATTTTATTAAAATAATCTTAGCTGTTGATATAAATATATTAAAAAATTATAAAATATTAGAAATTAAAATATAAAAAATTTAAAAATAAAAAAATACTCATAATATTTTTCTTATAATAAAAAATTAAGGTAAGAATTCTTTTGTTATTTTTCAATAACATAATTATTTTTTATCTATTATTTATTAATTAGTTATTTTAATATTTTATTTTAATGTTAAAATATTAAAAATAAAATCAAATTAAACTCTAATATTTGGATAAAAAATTTCACAATTTTTAAGAAATTTAAATAGATAATAAATTATTTTTATTTTAAATTATTTAATTTTATAAATATTTTATTTTAATAAGGTATTTTAAATTTATTGAATTTTAATTTTCTTAAGTATTTAAATTCTCATTAAATATAAAAATTTTCTTAAATAGATCAGGTTTGGGTGTGAGTTAAGTTTAAATTTAGATTTAGGTTAGGTTTATGATAAGTTAAGTTCAAGTCCAAGTCTTAGTTGAATCGGGTCAAGTTAAGTTCAGATCCAAGTCTTAGTTGAGCCGGATCTAAGTTCAAGTTCGAATTAGGGTTGGTTGAGAAGTTTGGTTTGAATCTTGGCTAGACCTGGATCTGGGTCAGGCCCAAGTCTGAGTATAGATTATCAAAGTCAAATTTAGTCACCACATGATGACCTCAATTGAATGAATACATATTAATCAAAGTTGAATCTAAAAAGTTCTAACTGAGAATGAGTTAAAGAGTGAATATGAAAATAAGAAACTTAGATATAGGAAAAGAAAAAATACGAGAGATTTTCTTAAAAGTTAATAACAATTATAAGACTGATACTCACTTTTTTTTAATCAGTTAAACATGATTAGCTTTTCTTTTTATAATGTTAAGTGTTATTTATTTGTATATGTTTTTTATTTTTTTTATCATTTACTTAATTAAAATTCTTGTTATGCATATTGATGATAACATGTGAATTAAGGAATAATTATCTAAGTTAATTGTTATTTTTTTATATATTTTTCACATTTTTTAATATATATTTGTAATAATTTTTTTTATATTTATAATATAATTTTTATTAATATATTTGTCTACAAAACATATATATTAAATTTAAATAAAAATATATTTAAAAATAGAATTAAAATTATGAAAATTGATTCCATCTTATAAGATATTGGTAATTAACTTTATAAAAGAAATTAATATTTTTTTATATATTCAACCAGTAGTTTTCATATTAATATAACTTTATATTAATATTTAAATAAGACTATTGGAATAAGTATGAGTAAGAACTCTTACATGAATAATATATAACCAGAAAAATTCATAAATTTATTGTTGGTGTCTCCCTTTTAAGAATCTAACCAAGACTAATGTAAGAAAATTAACTCATTTATTTAGAAGAAAAAAAAAAGAGAATTGAATAAATTTAACACAAAAATTATGTAAAGTATTATAAATATTGTTGATGTTAATATATTATGTTTCTGTCGGAATTACAATTTTATCTTGATGTAACTATATTCCTACTAGATAAAATTTTAAATTGAAGAATCACACCAAACATTTATGATAACTTTTTTTTCTAAATTCAATGGCTTTTGCATGGCAAGTAACAGTACAAGAACAGTGAATACAACATGTAAGTAAAGTAGAATGCATGTTTGGTTTGATTTTGGATGAAGTGAAACTCATATCTATAATTCACATATGAAATTATTATAAATAACTTGTTTGCATCCAAAAAATAAATTCTAGGTTAGAAATGGAAAACCATACACTTACACACAATGCAATCAATGCAAAGCATTCAATGGTTGCATATGTAATTGACACTACCAAATAAGAACTAGCAAGAGTGAAAGAAACTTAGCTAAGGTACCAAGAATAGACATAGCCAAGTAGTAGTTAGATTCAATAGTGTGGGTGGATCAATGACAAATTAAGAAAGATGTAGTAGCTACCAAGTTCACATTATTTACTTGCTATTGCAAATATATACTAGTTGAAATAATATTTTAAAATTTGACCTCAATATTCACAATAATAAGTGATGGGTCTAAGATGGAGACAATTGATTTAGGATTTGTTTGGTGGTAGGAAATAGATATGCTTTAATGAGCTAAACTTTTAGGTGTTCATTACTATGATTTTGGGAGGCTAGAAAGTCACACAGAAGTGTATGAAAATGATTGGGAAGAATTTTCTATGAAGTCTTTTGAGAGAGAAAGATATGAGTTTTTTTTTTTTTTCATACTTTAAATTAATTTATGTATAAATTAATTTGTAGAAATTCTTTCATTTTTTTTTTTAATTTTTGTATAGGTTAATTTTAATTTATAAAAAATTAATTTTATTTTTTTCATCTTATGGTATATCAAATTTTATGTATCTGATAAGGGCTAACATATTCTATATAAGTATTCTTCTGTAATTATTCTTCTGTTATTATATGCCATCAGTAAGCATTAATATTGTAACGATGGTAAAAATTCTAACCTTATTACTTTTAACTACTAAATAGGATTAATAATAGATTTATTATCTTTAAATAATAAGAAAATTATTACATTCTCCCACTAAATTCAAACCCTTATCTCATTAATCTAATGAATTAATTAAAAAAAATATTATACATGATGATAATTCGTATTATTTATGAATTATTATAACATTTAAATTCTCAAATTTTATGTTTAAGGTGATATAATAAAACATAATAAATAAAAAGTTATGTTTATTTTTTTTCAAAAAAAATATATGTAAATAAATTATATGAGAAAGTATTAAATTGAATAAAAGTTTTTTTGGTAAATATACTTACAATAAAGTCATATTATAAAATTAAGTATTTAAAAAAAATTGTAAGTTTTCTTTAATTAAAGGATTAAGAATTATAATTCACAACTAATATATTTAATAACAATTAATATATTTAATAATTACTACTGATGTATTTAATAACTACTCTATGGTTATTCCTTTTATTAAATATTTAATATTAATATGCTTATTTTAATTTTCATTGTTTTTAATTATAAATAAAAACATATTTTTTATAACAATTTTAATGATTTAAAAATAAAATATACAATTCTAAATATAATTATAAAAATTTTCAATCACATACCATATGAGATAGATTTAAAATAAGAAATGAACTAGACTTTAGTAGCGAAATACCATGTAAGATAAATTCAAAATAAGAAATAAACTAGACCTTAGTAGTCAAAGTAATAATAAGATCTTCTTTGTATTCTCTAATATACAAAATCTTTCCAACGGTCAAAATATGATATCTTTCCAAAATTTCAATAACAAATATAATGGTAAGTTTGGTTTAAATGTAAAAAAGGATAAGACTTTTGACCCTAAAAAAATATAGAATATTTTTCATGTGTTTATGCTGAAAGTGATTTTGAGGAATTGTAATCTTTCATATTAAATCTTTCTAAAAATTTGTTGGTATAAGTCTCTTAAGACAAATTTAAAATGTTCTAAGATATTTCTCTATGTTTTTTAATTCTTATAACATATGATGTTTTCTCTCATATATTTCATATTAAAGTTCTTTGATAGAAATTGTTTCACCTTATATAACATACCCTTATCATTAGTTGTAAGAAAATATTATCCATATATAAAATAAGAAACCAAATCTTACTCCTACTAACCTTCTAGTATATACATTGATTTATGATGTTCTCTTCAAAATCAAATAAATATATATTTTCATAAAATTTTAAATATTATTGGTGAGAGACTTGTTTCAATTCATATATAAATTTATTAAACTTACAAACAAAATACTCACCATCATTTGATGGTGAAAACTTTCAAAGTTTTTTCAAGTAAATATTTTCTTCTAAATCATCATTGAAAAATAATATTTTCATTTTTTACTTTCAATGTTATATTATGATTCTTATAAATACACTACATAATCAATAAGAATTGTTGATTTTTTAATTATTATAAATAGATGTATTGCTTCCTTAACTCTAGTATCCTTAAATTTTTCATTCATTGTAAGGTATGAGAAGCATTGATTCCTCCATATTATGATTAACATTAATTAAATAAGATTCATAATAAACAAAAATAAAATGATTATTTTTTTAGTTAATTCTTTAATTTGATTTTTTCTTTATGACTAAGTAAGAAGGAATTTTTATTTTGTAATTAATTTAATTTTTTTTATATTTTAGAAGCAGTCAAGTTCACTCTCTCACCATCTTCTATTATAAATATTTTCTCCTATTAAATACACATAATTAATAATTGATTAATAAAATTTTATTCTTATGTATATTTAAAAGACTTCAACAGGGTAACCTCCAAAGTATTTAATTGAGGTATTTTAAATTATATCAAAATATACATAATCACTATAAAAAAAATTTATTATCTATAAAATATTTTCCATGAAGTTTTTTTTTTGGAAAAAAAAATTAATTATCCATTAAATATTTCCCACAGATTTATTTTTATGGAAATTTTTTATAAATTTATCTGTGAGAAATTTTTTATAAATTTGTTTATGAAAAAGTTTCCCATGGATTTGTTTGTGGAAAATTTTCCATGGATTTTTTGTGGAAAATTTTCTACTAGTCTTTTACCTACAAATTTGTGGTGGTGAGAAATTTGTGGATAAAAAGCTAGTAGAAAATTTTTCACAAAAAATCCATGGAAAATTTCCAACAAACAAATCCATGGGAAATTCCCACAAACAAATCCATGAGAAATTTCCCACAAACAAATCCATGGAAAACTTTTTCATAAACAAATTTATAAAAAATTTCCCACAAATAAATTTGTGAAAATTTTTTATAAAAATAAATCTGTGAAAAATATTCAATGAGTAATTAATTTTTTTTTTATAAAAAAATTCCGTGATAAATATTTTATGGGTAATAAAATTCTTTTTGTAATAAATTAATTATTATTTTTTTTACTGTGATGTTTATTTTTAAAAATATTATATATAATGTTCTGATTGATCTATTTTATTAAAATTAATTTATTAAATATCTACATAACATATAAAAAATATAATTACACTAGTTCTTGTCCTTCCAAGTTCCCAATCAAATGAGATGATGCATCAAATTTTCTGAATGTGACATTAAGAGACCAACAACTCTTTTTATAGACATTTTCTAGGTTTTCTACCATCAAGAATGTAGTTAGTAGTGATAGTTATAGAAATTTTGACCTTATAATCCTAAAATGTTTGAACACCAAAATATGAGTAATAATAGATTTATTACCTTTTAATAATAATTTTATAGTAATTAATTTCTTCTAAATTTTATTTACAACTTGTTAATTTATAAAAAATTATTTTATTTCATTTTATTTTTCTTATTTTTCTCTTTTATAAGTATTTATAGAAAAAATTGTACAAACATATCTTAATTAAATATTGAAAAATTATTAAATGGATTACATCTAACTATCATGTAACAATCGTCTCCAAAATGTTTTTTTTTTCCTTTTTTTTGTCTTAAAAAAATTTGTCCAGAGAATAATTTTTTTTATTGAAATGCATAGAAACCGATTTTAAATCTAATTTTTAGTTACAAAACAATCTCTAACAAAATAAAATTAGACACTCATTTCAGGTCTCTAAATAATATTTAGAAATAATGTATAAAATTAAAAAATAATATTAAAATAATGCATTAAATATAAAATAATGTAAGAATAACTTATTATTCTCATCTAACTTCAACGTTATGTCAGGTTATCATTATATGCCCGCACATCAATTTCGATATATTCGATGAATCACGTGTACAAACATTAATGACACTTTATTACACTGAAAATTAAAAACTTTATTTTATTTTTAATCTCAATTCAAATGATAAAGGAAGGTTCACTATGAATAGTTTTCAACATTGCACCTATAATTGATAAATTAATTCAAAACTATATTATCATACGTTAATAACGGTTTATATACTTATTTTCATTAATTTGATTTAGATGAAAATTATAATTTTGAGAAAAGAATTATTTTTCCATATGTATTTTTATCTAGTGATGGGTGATATTCTATATTTATCTTTTATATTAGAGTATTATTTAGAATGGTCATCAAAGTTCAAATTATTGATTTTTTTTCGAAAAAAAAGTTAAATCTGACTTTCTATTATGTTTTTCAAGCAATTTAGCTCTTTCTACTTCTTTTCCAATTCTCAACCTAAAAAAAAGAAAAAGAATCCAAAGACAGATTATCAAAATCTACGAAGATTGACCTTTTAAAGAATTCATAGGTGCCTTCTAGAAACATTCAGCAACATCTCCCCACCTCACCAAACTTGGTCTCACACCCATCTTAGAACTTATCATTACAACCTCATTCATAGTGTACAGTATGTTTATAACAATATCTTTCAAAAATGATTATTAAAAAACTATTGTTAAAAAAAATATTATGATATTTTTTAACTAAATTAAATATTTTTAATGATGAAAATCTCATATTATTATTATTATTCTACTAGTTCATAAATTATTCATTCAATTGATTTTGCTAGTTGATACTTTTTGTCAAGGTTTTTCACCTTACTAGCCCTTTTTTTTTTTTAATTAGTTTTTCATTCTTTTGTACAAAAAAGTAATGAAATACAATAAATTTTTTCAATCTCAATATTAGATGATGATAAATATACTATTTTTTATTATGTTATCATTAATTCTTAATTTGATGAATTGAATATTTTTCTATTATTATTTTTATTTTCTATTATTTTATTTTTCTTGTACTTATATTATTGTATCTTTTATAACTTAATATACTTTCCTTTTTCTTACATATATTACCTTTATGAGAAATAATATGGTATCCAACATCTAAAAAGTACTCTAGTCCTTTTCACTTTTTTATACAAAAGTTTATTCTTTCAATAAAGTCGTGACATATACAATAGTATTACAACAATAATTTTTATTTAAATAACCAATATTTAGTTATTGTGTGTTTTTAGATAATTCTCTTATGTTTTAGAAATAAAATAAAAAAATCGATAGTGTCTATTCAATTATTGATTATTTTATGGTTCAAATACTTATTTAATGATTTTTATATTAACTTTTTTTTCACTTGAGTATCAATTTATTATCCATATTATTAAAAATCTCACATTTTATAAATAAACTAAGGATATGTGACTTTATTTAATCAAATTTTTGGAAAATCGCTTTCACCTTTTTATTAAGACTTTTTATCCAAAACCACCTCAAAATATAATATACACAAAAATAATAATGTACTATTTATAATTCTTAATCTTTTAAATTAATTATTTATTATTATTATTTTTATGTTATTATATTTTTATTGTTATTTGATTTTTTTATTTTCTTATACCTTCTCTTGTCGTAAACTCTTGTATTATATATATATATATATAGAAAATTTCACATTGATGAATAATAGTATATAAATAAGATGTAAATCTCACTTTCTGAATTGGTTTTAGAGATGAATTAGGTTCATAATCACTTTTTACATGGTATTAGAGTCAGGTTAACAAGATTGTTGGACCTATATTCGGTCACTTATTAATATACTGTACATAAGTTGACAGGTTGTTGGAACCAATATATATAATATAATTAGATTCATACATTTTCATTCTTTTATAAGTATATCTTATATTTGTGAGAAGTAATATTCAATAAGGTAGTTGTGAACTAATTGAAATTAATAAATGCATATGTGGATGTGTAAGATGATAATATGCTCTGCACTGTAATACTTATTTATTATTGCTTATATCAAAGTTATAAATACATGAGCAGGGGCGGAGCCAAAGGGGGACCAGGGGCCACGGCCCCCCGAACATTTTAAATTTTTTTTTATTATTATATAAAATTATAATTAAATTATGCAATATATTATCTTTGACTCCCCTAATATTTTAGATTTTTTTTATTATATAAAATTATAATTAAATTATGAAATATATTATATAAAAATATTATATATAGATTAAATCTAAATAGAATATCTTTAATTAAAAATAATTAAATATATAATCTCATATATAAAAGAGAATATTTTATCTATTATTAAAACGACTTATATTTGTGAGAAGTAATATTCAATAAGGTTGTTGTGAACTAATTGAAATTAATAAATGCATACGTGGATGTGTAAGATGATAATATGCTCTGCACTGTAATACTTATTTATTATTGTTTATATCAAAGTTATAAATACATGAGCAGGGGGCGGAGCCAAAGGGGGACCAGGGGCCACGGCTCCCTGAACATTTTAATTTTTTTTTATTATTATATAAAATTATAATTAATTATGCAATATATTATCTTTGGCCCCCTAACATTTTAGATTTTTTTATTATTATATAAAATTATAATTAAATTATGAAATATATTATATAAAAATATTATATATAGATTAAATTTAAATAGAATATCTTTAATTAAAAATAATTAAATATATAATCTCATATATAAAAGAGAATATTTTATCTATTATTAAAACGATAAGTTTTTATATTTGTACTATATATTATTTTAACAAATATCATCAATTAAAAAAATATATCAAAATAATATTTTATATTATATGCATATATATATATATTAGAAAATTGTAGAGTATTAGAAACTAAAAATTAAGAAATTCAAAATCAAATTTAAAATAATCAAATATATAATCTTATATATAAGAGAAAATATTTTATCTATTATTAAAAAGATAAGTTTTTATATTTGTACTATATATCATTTTAACAAATATCATCAATTAAAAAACAATAAAAAAATATCAAATAATCTTTTATATTATATGTATATATATATATATTAGAAAATTGTAGAGTATTAAAAACTAAAAGTTAAAAAATTAAAAATCAAAACAAACAAGACGTCAATTAAATTTTTCTTATAGTGAAGAAACAAGATAAGAAAAATTCTTTATTTATTATTTTTGTTCATTATCTATAACAACAACAGAACGTGCATTTTCTATTATGAAGATTATTAAAAAAAGGTTTCGGAATAGGATGAAAAATAATTTTCTTACCGATTGCATGCTTGTTTACCTTGAAAAAGATATTGTTACAAATTTTAATACAGATGTGATAATTGATGATTTTTATAATATCATGTATATATTTGATCTTATATATAATTATTTATGTTGATTTTAAATATATGTAAATGATTTATAATTTATTAATAATTTTATTGATTATATTTATTTTTAATGTATATATATTAATTATTTTTTTAATTACTCCGGTTTAGTCTCGGTCCGGCCCCCTCATCTAAAATTTCTGGCTCCGTCCTGTATATGAGTTTTATTATTGAAAAAAAATAGTTGCGAAATTATATTTATATAATAATAATAATAATAATAATAATATAATATAAATTAAAAAATAATAATATTGTTTTAAATGCTCAAAACGACAAAAACATTAAAATAAAAATATTGCTTTATATCAATTTCATCGTAATTTTATATTTACTAAGGATTTATTGACGAAACTAAATACAATGTATCAATCCTGGGCACATTTATTACAAGGTTTGAAAAACTGCAGTTCAACTGCATATTCTCGTATTTACTTTTGGTTTTATTAAATCTGTAATTTCTATTGAAACATGGTAAGCTAAAGAAATAAGACTAGTTTGAAATTTTTAAGAAAAGATATTATCAAAGTGGATACTTGCAGAGTGGGTGTGACATGTTTTGTTGGCATTCTTTAGCACAAGAATCTCAGGTCAACCAGATATACATTCATTTTTAATCCTAAATAAGCTATGACAACATATCCACTATCAGGTATTTTTCAATTTAAGTAAGATTTTAAAAAAAAATTGGCATGCAAAAGATTAAGGTTTATGACGAGAAAAAAATATAAAGATGATTGATAACTTTGAAATTTAAATATATATATATATATATATATATATATATATATATATATATATATATGTATATGTTCAATAATAATGAAATTCGTGCATAATATTAATAATAATAAAAAACTAATTAAAGAAAGAAAGTATAATACATAAATGTATCCTTATACTCTTTAATTTTCCTTTTATATCTTCATCTTTATCTACCAAATGCAAATGATATCAATTAATGGGAGACGTTGTTCTAACTCAATTATTTTCTCAACTTTGGATTCTGAACATGTAACTTTCACAAATATTTGAAGAAAAAATATGTACAATAGATAATAATTATCACAAGATATCTATCTATCTCTGTATATATAATATGATTGTGTTGTGAAATATGTAAACATTAACTAATTTATCAAAATAGATAGTCCAACAATTAAATATGATCACCACCATGCCCATCATGACTATTATAAATGGCTATCATGACCACACTATATATATAAAGGGGAGTTGCTTTCAAAATAATGTTCAGTGAGTTTCTTCTAACTATTTTTAATCTAATAATTAAAATAAATTATTTATTAAAATCATAGTATTAAGAAAAAAAAATAGAAAGATAAAAAATGAGAAATAATTATCTTAAATTACTCTAAAAAAATTTTAATTGTAAAATGAAAATAAATCTATATTTGACCAAAAAAAGTAATTTGATCACTCCAGTATCTACAGACAGACACAAATATCTCAAATCAGAAGAAACACTCACTTTCCTAAGAAATTAAAGGTTGTTAAAGAAGGTGCGAAACCATGGAAATGTTGGGTGGATTCCTCAACCAGAGTTTACCCAAAAGTCTTTATGGAATGAACAAATTATGAAATATTCCATAATTTAGAGGGTTGTTTTGGTCCTAAAAAATTGACACTGTGTTTCACTCCACAACTTCCACACAGGTTCATATGGTCATATCTTGATTATTAGGGTTATATAAAGATAGATCCATGTAGATTGAAGACATTCCAGACTTCATTTTGTTGTTTGAATCCTGAGAGATCTCAAAAAACCACCTTAACTCTTCCTTCTGGTCCCTCCTTCCTACCGCATCTACTATCATGCAATTCTCTATCTCACACTCCTTTCTCTTTCACCTTTTCCTGCTTTTCTTGTCATGTTTTGTGGCCAAAATTGAAGCTTCCAAAAAGCAAGTCTCAGCCTTGTATGTGTTTGGAGACTCCACTGTAGACCCGGGAAACAACAACTTCATAGACACTCCTTTCAAAAGCAATTTTCCACCCTATGGTACAGATTTTGTTAACCATCTTCCCACCGGAAGGTTCACCAATGGAAAGCTTGGCACTGATTTTGTTGGTATACCAAATTCTTTCTTCATTTTCTTTGCATGTTAAGGATTTAACTGTCATGTAACTTTTCACTTTTCATAAGGGGCATGCATTTGCCAAAAGTGATTTCTCTTAACTTGATGCATGCATTTGCAGCTTCATATTTAGGCCTGAAAGAGTTCTTGCCACCATATTTGGATCCGAACCTCAGCAACCAAGAACTTGTAACTGGTGTCAGTTTTGCCTCTGCTGGTTCTGGCTTTGATCCACTCACTCCACATCTGGTGGTATAATTCTTTATTTCTCTCTACCTTCACCTACCATCATCATCTTTCTCCATTTTGCGTGTTTTCCCATTGTTATACAGTGTAATTTGTACATAAAATATAAAACAAAAGAAAAGTAAAATAAATATTTTCTTAAAGAATATGCTGTATCATGTGACATTAATAGCACAGACATATTTTCGTACTTTCTGTTAGTGAAAACATTTTTGCTTTCACTATGATGTGCTAAAATGGAAACTGATACATATGGATTGTACTCTCAATAACTAAATTCTTCTGTTGTTTTTTAATGGCAGGATGTAATTCCAATACGACAGCAATTGGAATATTTCAAAGATTACAGAAGGAGGTTAGAGGGTATGCTTGGTAAACAAAGAACTGAATCTCATATAAATAATGCTTTCTTTTTCATCAGCGCGGGAACAAATGACTACGTTATTAATTACTTTGCGGTGCCAACAAGAAGAAAGAGCTACACCCTTTTAACCTACAGACAGTTCTTGTTTCAACATGTTAAAGATTTCATACAGGTTTGAATCTGATACATTTCTACACATTTATTTTATAAGATTTCTATATTAATCCAATCTTTATATATAAACAAGTTCCATTTGAATAAAAAAATGTGAACAAAAATGTGCAGTTGCAGGTATTCAATTTGCTTCAATATTATTTGGCTAATAGCCCTACTACACTACTTTATGAGAAACATACACAAGAAAAACTCAAGCATTTAATGAAAGTTGCTAATTATCTTTATATAATTTTCATTCTTCTCTTTCCAAATAAATTTTTATTTCTATATATTGAAGATTTTTAGATAAATTTCACAAC
Organism: Macrotyloma uniflorum; assembly: GCA_016859785.1. Lineage (NCBI taxonomy): Eukaryota > Viridiplantae > Streptophyta > Magnoliopsida > Fabales > Fabaceae > Macrotyloma > Macrotyloma uniflorum. The sequence goes on from BDMB01000027.1 coordinate 2,622,697, forward strand.
AGAAAACAAGATACAAATTGTACTAGTTGTCAAAAGTCTAATAAAAAAATTACAATTACTCCTCCCAACAAATGTTGGGAGGATAAGGTAAAATGATGAAAACGCTTTTCAATGCTTTGTCCTTATAATTGCTATTGAGAGAACAAATATGATTGGAGATGGAAGGATGAAGACAAAAATATTATATTTTCACACAAATATGAAAAATATAAGTGTTATTTTTTTTACAAAATGAAGAATAGAAGGTTAGTAGTCAGTAATTATTAGTTATAATACTGATAAGGTAGCTCAGAAAAACAAGGAAGTATCAAGCAGGCTAATCCAACAAAAACGTTGAAATCACAGATTCCACATCATTCCTAACCCAAATTGATAGAGAGAAAGTTGGTAATTACTGGTTTCAATTGATCAAAACAAATGTACATTAACTTAAACTAATCTATGCTTTTGTTTAAAGAACATTTCACTTTTCAAATTTCCAAAACATGTTGCATGATTATGTTATTTATGGATTCACTTTAGCATGTTTTAATGTGAAACAACCACACTTAAGTTAAGAAAAGAATGTGTCACACAACATCATGAAATTTATGATTAGAATAATTAAGTAACTAATACTGCTTGTTATGATTAGGATTTATGGAAAGAAGGTGCAAGAAAGATAGCTTTTGTTGGACTACCTCCAATGGGGTGCTTGCCGGTCGTGATCACAGTGCATTCCCATAATGTGCTTCTTGAACGTAGTTGTGTAGAAATGTATTCTGCAGTTGCAAGAGATCACAATACAATGCTTCAACAGGAACTGTTCTTAATGCAACAAAACTTCTCTAATGTTCCAGCTGGTGCCAAAATCTCCTACGTCGACATATATGGACCCTTGGACGACATGATCAAAGCTCATAAATATTTTGGTTTGAAGATTTTAATCCCTTGATTGGTCATTGATTCACCATATTATATTACCTAATTAGATAAGCTTAAGTAATTCATTTTCTTACATATGTGTGTTGTTGTAGGTTTTGTTGCGGTTAATCATGGTTGTTGTGGCACTGGTTTCATCGAAGCAACATTTCTGTGTAATCAGTTTTCATTTGTGTGCTCTGATCGATCAAAGTTTCTCTTCTGGGATTCAATACACCCTTCGGAGAAGACATACTATGAGCTATTTAGGGTTTCTCGTCCCATAATCGATGCCCTAGTCAACTGATGCCCTTAGTCAACGGCTAGAATAGAATCCTCTTTTCTATATTATGTTTTTATTTTGTTCCTTAGTTTGTGAAGTTCGAAGTTTATATAATAAAAAGAGGGTCTTATAATTTTGAATCTTTCATAAATTCTTACTTATTATGCAGATAACTGAATGGTTAACTTCAAAATTTGTCATTAAAAACATAAAACTATGTTATTAATTAAAACTTAAAATAGAAAAGTGTGCTAGAGTATTATTTTAATATCATATACTTTTTAGAGATTTTTAAAAATATATTAAAAAAATAAGTTGATAGAATCAATTAAAACATTTGGTCTATTACTTGAATTATTAAGTAAAATTTCCAATGATAAGAATTATATTAGATTTTTCTCTTAAGATAATATTGTATTAAATATTATAAGTTGAATAATTTGTGATATTAAATATTGGTTTTTAATCATACTCATAATATTATATGCATGTTCAGAGTGGTAGTAAAATAAGGGGGGTCCATTCTATTGATTGATCTATGCATTGTGTGTGCATAAATATGTATGAGGCTGGGGACCTATGCCATAAATGAACAAGAAGACATTGGGAAAATGGAGGTTGAGGGCAAGAATTTAAAAAAGGATATGCTCTTACCTTCAATGCCAGGGCCCCATGGGAATGGCAATGGAATCACTGTGGAGTTACCATCAAAAGGTAGACAAGCTCATGACCTTTAATTAATATGTTTTATACCACCAATAAAAAATATATAAAAAAAATTAAAAAGTTTCAATTGAATTTGGGAGTTTTGTAAATTCTAATTTATAGTTATCTGGTAAAAAAATATTAAAGAATTTATTTTTATAAATAATTGTGTTCAAAATATTAGAAAAAGTATAGTTTAGTAGTATATGAGTAATAAATTAAGTATGTGGATGGTAAAGAGTCCACATGCATGTTAGATGAAGCAGTGGCTATAATTAAATATTTTAATGATTACAAAACTTATTTAATATTATTTTTTGAACTTTTCTATATCATTGCAAAGAAAGAGCTGTGATTTGAGTATAAAGATATAAAGACAAATATATATATTTTTAGTATATGTTAATTCGTTGTGCCAGTATATTAATTAAAATAAATAGAGATTAATCTATCTTATCAAGGAAATAAGTTGGTGAGATGCATCAAATAATATATAATGAGTTTCAGACTTTCAATTTCCTTGAATGGTTAAATAGTTTATTGTTAAAATAGCTTAAATTCACTAAAATTATATATAAAAAAAAAATTCAAGCATTCAAATGAAAACAGAAATGTAAAAAACTTAACACACACAAATTTTAGATAATTCGTATTCTACATCCACAGTTAATTACAAAAAGAAACATACAACAAGCTTACAACACAATTATTTCACTCTTATATACTCTCTCTTACTTACCCAAAAAAAACTTACTTTTTTTATATAATATTTACATTGTAACTAATTCTAAAGATTAGAGTAAAAAAAATCTAGATTGGACAAGAACCATCAAATCATTAGAAAAGTGTACCAACATAATAATAAGAAGTGCTAGATGAAATTATTCACTAGATGAAGAATTGGTTGACTCATAAAGTAGATGATCCACAAGCTTGATTCTGAAACAAGCTTTTTTAATCAACTCCAACCAGTGAAAAAACTTACTACATGGAAGTACTTTCGGGATCATGTTAGGCAAATTATGATATCTAGATATTTTCTCTACCTTCACACAACAATTACGTCTATCACAACATGCAATTTGATAACTTGATATATGCAAATGTATAGGTAATGGATTTTTGTTAGTTCATCTAGTTTCAACCATTTGAGTCTTGAGAGGATATTTACTTACCATTTGAGTCTTGAGAAGATATTTATTTATAAGTATTTATCGGTCACAGTCAATAAATACTCGTTATCATGAACCTAAAACAGATCTTTATAACATATCTAATACGATCTTCGTTAAACTCGCTCAGATGATAAGGTGATTTAGATCTACTAAAAATAATCAATTACTAAACTATATTATAAATACTCGTATAATTCAAGTAAAATAATCATCTAATCATTCTCTAATCCTATTCATTATAGTCTTATTGACTTGACCATTGGAGTGTAATCGCAAGTATACCTCATTCGATCCTACACAATCAAGAAGTTTATGAGTCACTTAGAGCACGAACATCATCTTGGGGTACTCTCCAACCTTGTAAGTACATTTTAGTGACTACTGTGGGATCGATGTATTCCCGAAATCGATGGCAATAACTAAGAACATGACAAGTTAGGAGGAGATAGGGAGGTCAGTTGAGGCTCCCCTCTTGACCCCATGTGCTTGATGGAGATAATGTTGAAGGAGTTGGAGGAGATAAAAAGAGGGCAGAAGATAAGTGTTGACTAGATGGGTCAGTTGAGAGAGGAGAACACCTAGATGAGACGAAAGTTGGAGGAATATGAAGGGTTCTTCTTTTGCATAGGGGGCCCAAAAGCATCTTAGTCAGGCCAAGCTCCCCCTACCTCAATAATTCTCGAGGTGGCAACTTCCAAGCCATAGCCAAAATTTCCCGTGGTTGTTAGTAACCGTGTAGACTCTCGGCCTATGACGGCCAATAATTGGGTAGACTCTCAACCTATGGCCCCCTTGCCGGCCTCCCAACCAACTAAGGGCAAAGAGCGCCTCCATCCCTTTGTTGATGGGATAATGGACGCCCCTCTTCCAGCCTCTTGGAGAGGACTTATCATGGAAATCTATGATGGCACTTCATGCCCTGACGACCACCTGCACACTTCCAGACCCACATGAACCTATATTTCACAAACGATGCAATAATGTGTCGGATCTTCCCAACATCATTGAAAGGGGTAGCATTGAGTTGGTTCTATACTCTCCCCACCAACTCGATAGACTACTACCCTACTTTACGAACAACCTTCACCACCCAGTTTACAATAAGCGGGTCACACCCACTGACCGACCTTACTCTAGTTGATGTCAAGCAAGAAGAAGGGGAGTCCTTAAGAGCATTTATCGACAGGTATTGCAAAATATGCTTGCAAATTCCAGAGCTTGAAGCACCTGTAGCCTAGCACCACTTAGTCGCAATCCTCAAATCGGGACATTTCCTGGAAAACCTCTCTAAGTGTCCTACCAAAACATTAGATAAGGTGATAATCAGAGCCACCAAGTACATGTAGATGGAAGAAATAAACGAGTACCGAAAGCAACCCGCTCAACCACCTCAGCCCCCTCCAAGCAGAAAGGAGGTGGAGAGGATAGATAAACCACAAGAAAGATAAAGGGGCAAGCGTAAGTTCCAGCTAAGACCAAGAGAAGGCCGAGTGTCTCGATTCTCTCATTATACTCCACTCATAGTAAACCATAGACGAACCTTCGAGGAAGCGTTGAATGTCGACTTGATTCAAACACTAAGAAATGTGCTCACACCACCTAATGCCGACCTCTGCAAACACTGTTAGTACCACAAAAATTATGGACACTCTACATATGAATGCGTGGCTTTAAGGGATAAAATTGAAGAATTGATACAAGTCGGACACTTGAAGAAACTAGTGAAGAGGGATGAAAGAAGATATATAGGGCGGAATGAGGATAGTCAACCCAAGTTTCGAGATGGTTATTGCAGGTCCAAACCGAAGGGCACAGATAGAAGGGATGAGAGTTGAGAATAAGAGCGATTCCTGAAGCCAGTCCAAGGGGTCATTAATACAATTGTCAGGGGTTTTGCCGGTGGAGGAGCCTCCAATTCGGCCAAAAAACGTCATCTCAAAAACATACAATTTATCACCGCTACAACCAACCTGGCATGGCCAAGAATGCCTCCATTACCTTTATTAATGTCGATTTCAAGGGGATAGACCCCAATAGGATGATCTCATGGTCATCACAATAGAGGCAATGAACTTTGCAGTGAGGAAGACGTTATCCAATCAGGGCAACTCAATAGTCATCCTTTACTAGCACACATTTCAGAAAATGGAGCTATCAAAAGAATCATTACACTCCTACAAAGATCAAATTGAGGGATTTGCAAGTGAATGGGTGATTTTAAGTCATCTCTTTATTTAATTCATAACTTATCTCTTTATGCTAAGGTGTGATTTTAAGTTTATAAAATAAATAGAAACTATGGGAAAATGATAAATATTGTAGAATCATAAACATGAAATAGTGTAAGGGTTACCAATTAAGCATTTTCTCTAGTACTTATGATTATATTTGCAAGTCAAAATTAAATGCTAGAGTAGAAATGAAATGATAACAAAATTGCATGGGAATATGAGTAATAATGATGATTATTATAAGCTTAGTTGGCAATTCTGATTGAGAACTTTATTTTTTTCGATTTTATATTTTTTTATATAAGGACATCACAGTTAAGATATTTGTAAAGATTGTAATATCATCTTCTTCTTTTTTTATGAATAAAGTGCAAGATGATGTTTTTGTTTCATGGAGGAAAAGGAAGAAACATTTTTTTGTTCTGAGTCATTCTAAAAAATCAATATATCGTAGGTTAGTGTTTACCTACTTATTCATTAACAAACTCCTTTAAATTGTTCTTCATATCTCTTCTTAGAATTTTTTATTCAAAATTCAACACCTATTAGCGAACACAAGTTCTTTGATTTTTTAGCAACTTTGTAAGTAATCTTTTCTTTATGGAGATTGAATATTGTAGTTATTTTTGTTCTGGTTAATTATATGTCCTATAATTTCTAAGTACAGCAATGTTTCAAAATACATTTGATTCATAACTCAATATAATTTAAGTAATTTTTATAATAGTTATTTATTATGTTTTCAAGGATGACCGTATCAGATAGGTGAAGAGCTGAAAAGCATAAGGTCTAATCATTCAATTATCTCTCATAAAAATTTTTCTTTAGAATACATAATTTATGTTAAACATTCTTTTCTCATAAACCTATGTTTCAAGCTCTAATAAATATTGTGTTAAGCAAAATAATATTTAATCAATGTTTGAGTTTTGATTGAAAATTATTCACGAGTTAAGAAATTTGTTTATATTATCTTAGTTTTATTATAGTTTAATGATTGAAATTGATTAATATAATTTTATTTTATTTCAAGTGTTAGATATTAGAAGTGGTGTTCCATTATTGTTAACATAAGATGATTGTTGGAAGGAAATAATGGTGAAGAAAATAATAAAATTTTAAAAGATGCTAATTTGTTTTTAATTATATAATTAATTTAAAACTTTGTAAAGAACTCTAGTTTTATTATATATATATATATATATAAATATAAATATAAAAGTTTATGTTTTTTTTTATAGATAAACCAATTTATATTAGTGTAAATACTTAATATATTAATGTAAATTTCTCTTTTATTTACCTAATATATATGTTAATATTTTTCTTTTACTTTTACTTAATGAATAGTTGATTATGAATTCACACAATTATAAATTATTTTATAAATAAAATAAATTTTCTAAATATAATTATAACAAATCAAACTATTAATATTAAATATATAAAATTCATACGGTGAAAATTATGTAATTAAAAACATCAATTTTTTTAATATAATATAATGATATGAATAATGGTGTTTATATACATTGTATTTATATAATAAAGTATTTTTTTATCAAAATTATAATATTTTTGAACTAATATTATTTATAAAATAAAATTTTCCTTTTACATTAAATAATGAGTATAATGGCTTCATTTTATATTTTGTGACAACAAGTTTTATAACGATAATAATAAGCGTCACAAATTAATATTAGTAGTTATAAGTAATATTATTTATCAAATTAATTGTCATCATTAATAAGAAATCATCTTTTGCTTATCGAAGAAAAACTTTCTTATGTGATTTTTTTTATAATAGTAACACTTAATGTTCGAGACAAAAGTATCACCATTTCTTTGTTGGAACTTTGATCATTGTCTCTCAATCTTACTTTTTTTTCTTGAACGTTCTTCCTTTTATTCTCAATCCTTCACCATTTCCCAAATCTTTTGACTCTGTTCTTTCATTTAGTTACTTAGAACTCATAGTAGCTTAAACTTCATAAAGATTATCTTCCACACAATTAAATTTCTTTAAAGTAATCAAGTGTTCGCAACGAACAAAAAAGACTAATGTTTGATCTTCATATTCAATCTCAATATCAAATAAAGAATCAACTTGTTAAACTTGTTCATATTTTCACTTATTTCCTTTTCATTACTATCTTTAATTAATATAACATGTTTCAGATAGAGACGGTTATTAAAGACTTCATCATGCACAAATTTTTAATCTTTGACCATAATCCTTCAATTATCCTTTTTTTTGATACTTTTCTAAGAACTTTGTTTCCAAGGCTCAAGATAATAACATTATGAGCTTTCTCTATAAGTGCTTTCTTATTTTTTATCTTCCATAATAACATCAATCTTGGATTCATCGTCTAAAGCTTCGAAAAGACCTTGTTAAACACAAAGAGCTAGCTTCTTTAATCTCTATTTTGATGAAATTGCAAAAGTCATTATTGAATTTTTCATGTTCAGTACACTAATTTATTATGAGAATAGCTCAATTTCAATAGAATCACCCATGAAACTCAAGAACCTAAATGAAAACAAGAAAGAATCACAATACACACAAAATTTATATTATTTGACTATAGTATTAACGACATCTAATCTACATTCACAAGTAAAACACTATGAACAATATTTATAAGCAATAACTTACAATTACAACACAAATTTTTCACTCTCTACTATATATTCTCTTACTTACAATAATAAAAGATTTACTTTGTTTATACATAACATTTATAATGTAAATAACTCTAATAAAATACCAACTAATTAGAGTTAACAAGATCTAAATTGAACAAGAACCATCAAATCACTAAACAAAGATATCAATGTAATAAGAAACACTAAACGAAATTGGTAGACAATCCATAAATTGGTCAACCCATAAATTGGACAATCTACAAGCTTATTGGTAGAGCCAATATAAACATATTTGAAGACTTATATAAAAATTTTACAAGCATGAAGAACAATTAATTTCTTCAATAAAAATAATATCTAGGAATCTTTCTATGACTTAGTCAAGCCTTGTAAATATTATTCTATTCACTCTTTGATTATTTTGCAAGAAACTTGAGCTGAATCATTTGCATTCCTCTACTTTAGATGTTGAGTTTTATAACAAACTTTATACCTCGTGTGAGTGTACAAAGCCTAAAGAAGCTATTATGTAAAGATTAATTGTAAGTGTACAAAGTTTGAAAAGGCTATCATATGAAAAAAAAATACTTAGAACTATACAAAGCCTAGAGAGGCTACTATGTACATAATACTTGTGAGTGTACAAACATTTTTTGTGAAGAATACTTTGGGTTATTACTTGAAAAAGAAGTAAGAAGAATACTTCAATGGAGATTAAAAGTGGTTATTGAAAAATACTTATAATCTGTTGTGATTAGTGAAACTTGAAAGTTTTCCAAGAACTGGATGTAGTCTTGGAGAATCAAGTAAAAATAATACTTCAATAAAAGTTAAAAATGGTTATTGAATAATACTGAGAATTTCTTATGATTAGTGAAACTTAGAGGTTCTTTAAGAATTAGATGTAGTCTTGAAATAATACTTCATTAGAGAATAAAAATGGTTATTGAAGAATACTTTTAATTTATAGTGATTAGTGGAATTTGGAGTTTCACTAAAAATAGATGTAGTTTTGAAGAAACAAGTAAAAAAGAATCATTTAGTTGAGACTAAATTTATTGTTGAAAAATACTTATAATCCATTATGACTAGTGAAATTTAGAGGTTTTTTAGGAACTTGTTATAATTCTAGTAGTTGAAGCAAACTAGTTATAAAAGTCATTGGTACATTTTGATTCCTCCTTCTTTAGTCTAAAACCTTTTACAAAGGATATTTTTCTTCTTTGAAAAAATAAGAGAAAAAGTTTTTAAAAATATAATTAAATCATCTTTCTTATGTTACTCTTACACTGGCAATTTAGTATTGTAGTACAATCTCTAAAGAGTTTAACAATGTTGTAGGTGTTACGGGGAAAAAATTGAGATGGCCATGGAAGGGATATACATGACTAGAGGAGCATCTCTTACTAGAACTTCATACCTTCAATATGATGATTACACCTATTAGAAGGACAAAATGAAGATGTATATCAAGTCCACACATTATTGTTTGGGAAAAATTATTACAAAGAGAAATTTCATGATGACAAACCCAAAATCAGAATACACTTAAAAAGAATACATCATTCAAACTTTTCATTAGTATAACATGTTAGGACAAATAATAACTAATTAAAGAGAAACCTAATACAATAGTCAATGATAAATAATAAATAAAAATGAAACTTTTTTAAAAGAAACTAATTAGTTAAAAAAAATAGCTTATATAAATGTATCAATTACTTATTCATCTTCCATATAAGAAACTTGTTGTATTGGAAAAAAAAATTGAGAAGTTGAAACATTTGACTCACTTGATTTTACTTTTATAAATTTAACAAACTATTCATAAAATTTTTCTTAAAATATTTAATCTTTTTTCCCAATTATAAGAATAAATATTTTTATAAGAAAACTCAATTGTTCCAAACTTCATTCTTAGATAAAAAATAATTTCAATAGTACCAATCTCATAATACTAATAATACTAATGTTAAGATCTGGTAAACTTCTTATTCATTTGCAGTGTCTTGTCTTTAATCAATGGATCATTACTCATGAGTCATAACAAACTCACATAAAAAAATATTCAATTTATTATTCATTTTAAAATTAACTTTAATATTAATACCTCCTCATTTGAAATATACATTCCTTGAATACAATCTTTCTTATCTCTAATGCTCTTCATATTTTATACTAATATTTTTTAAAACACATAACCATTTCTAAACTCTCTCGAACAATAAGATTATATTCATCCACACTACACCTCACATGTAATCTCCATTACAAATAAAATAATTTACAAATTAAAATATTTTGTTCATAGTGATTACTTTCAAGTCATTGGTATTATCACTATTTAAAGTTATAGAAAAAACTCTTTTATTATTCTCTAACCAAGCAATTTACCAACTTAAAAATAATAATAATCTTATTATTCAATTTCTAATTAACATTAATAAAAATAAAAAATGACATAAATATACCTTATGTAATACAACTCAAACATACATATATCTAAATTTAAACTTTATTAAAGTTTCAATTAGTGTTATTTAAAAAATATATATATATTCTAAGATCAGATATAATTGTATTCCAACTTGAAATTCTTAACCTCAGATATAAATACATGAGTAACTCTTTAATCAACTTATAAACAAAACTAAATGACAACCTAGATATAATTCTTGAAAAAAAATTCAACTACCTGATATTAACCTATTTTGTGGACCCCAATCTATCATCAAACATCATACTTGTCACCTTTACATTATACAGATGAAATGGCTACTCTTACACCACAATAAAAATATTTTTGTCTATAATGTTTCTATAAAACTTTCTCTTTACTAATTTTTGCCAATTTTATTAAAATTGTCCCAAACAATATTGTAGTCGTAGGTTTTTATACTTATTCTTGTATTTTTTTTTATCCTCTACCTAAATGAAATAAACATGTTAGTTAGGTATGCAATAGGGGTTAACATTGAGAGATTTTCACCAATGGAGTAAACAATAACTATATAAGGGAATACAATTCCAGTTCCTATCCCAAATTTTAAGATTAAGGGTTTGTATGTCTTTCTTAATTATATGTTATTAAATTTTCCTATTTCTACCTAATATGAAATTTCAACTCACTTATCACAACAGTATACCTTCAACTAGGTTAGTGTGGATGAAAGTTGTTGTGTAGATTAAAAGTTATCGTCACTTATCTTGTTACGATGTGCAATTGAATGAGAGAGGATACTTAACAGAAGTGGGTTTTGAGCCTAACTCAACCTCATAAAACCGGCTTATGAGGTGAGGTTTGCCCCCACTTATATACATTAATTTGGCCATATCACTAAGCAATGTGGGATCTTTAAACAATACTCATAATAAAATGTTTAGAGATTTATTTTTTTGAGTGGATCAAATTATAAAATTTATGTTGTTATGAATTTTAACAATTTGTTGACCCAACCTAATTCAAGAGAGAGTGTTGTTTCCTCCTTGAATTTAGAGAGGGTGTTCTTTCCTTTGTTTCAAGAGAGGGTGTTATTGTTTCCTCCTTGAATTAAGAGAGAGGTGTGATTGTAATTTCTTTCCATCAGTGAAATAACATTATTGTCTATCTGTTTTCTCATCTTTATTTTAGTTGCGTGTGCTTATGTTGTACTCTGATATCCAACAGTGGTCTCAGAGCCAGGTTCGTCCAGCCCACGAGGAGTAGGTGAGGGATCCTAAGGTGAGGTGGATCCTTGTATCGAAAGACGGTAAAGTTAAAAGTAAACAAAATTCATCACTCGGAAACTCGTGATGTTTCTGCTTGAGGGGGAGTGTGTGCCAATGTGGAGGAACTCACACTTGAGGGGGAGATTGATGGAGTTCAAGGTGAGTTAGAATCCCACATTGGGTAGAAATGGGAAGGTTGAATAACATATAAGAGAAAAAGACACACAAACTCTTAGCCTTAAGGTTTTGGGTAAGAAGTAGAATCGTATTCACTTATATAGTTGTGGTTTACTCCATTGGTTAAAATCTCCTTCGCAGTATTCTTTTCCGCAATACTGGATAAAACCGTATCTGTCATTGCTAAGTGCAAATTCGCAATAGCACTGTCATTAATTACTTTCCACCGTGCATCCGAGATTCCTAGCGGTCTCTCCTCAATTGCTTCTATACAACTCTCCTTCCTCAAAATTGCCTTCATCTTCAACTTCCACAACGAGAAATTATTCCCGTTGAACTTCTTTATCTTATATTTCGTCGCCATGGTTTTAAACCGACTTATGCAATCCTCACATGCACTATCACACTACCGCACTATCCAGTAATCCAACACTATTCTAGCAAATCTAGCAGCGAAAAACAAACCAACTAACCTGGTAGCAAAACACAAAGAACCTAACTGAACAACACAACGAACCAGCTGATACCACTGTTAGGTATCAGAGTATAGTACAAGCACACGCAACTAAAATAAAGATGAGAAAAACAACAATGATAGGCAACAATGTAATTTCATTAATAAAAAGAAATTACAAACAAACCCTCTCTCTTAATTCAAGGAAGAAACAACACCCTCTCTTAAAATAAAGGAGAGAAAATTAAACTACTGAGAGAATCTTAAAGGAAGAATTAATTTATTCTTTTACTTTTTCTCTCTAACAATAGAAAATAAAAAAAGTGAATGAGATGATTTACAGGAAAACACTGTGTTCCTTATATAACTACAAGAGCATAGACCCAAGTAGCATTCTCCCGATGTGAGACTTCACTTCTCACAAAATATATATATATATATATATAATCTATAAAAATTAGGAGATATTTTTTTATAATATTTTTTATGTGATTATTGTATTTGTATTTCCATAAAAAGAATTATTTGTTTAACGAATATTTTTTATATTATTTTTAATAAGACTATTTTATTCTGTATCAAATAAAATAATAAATTGTTTGATATAAATGTAAATTAATAATCACTCAAATAAAATAATTGTTTTCAAAAACAAAACTCACACCACTTTCATATCTTATCTGTTTGATTAAAGAGTCTCTAATTAATAATTTGATTAATTATTTTTTTCTAAATAATATATATATATATATATATATTAACCCATTAAGTGGATTTCTTTTTTAACAATTTTTTTGGTATTACTTTTAATAAGATCATTTTATCGTTTATCAAATAAAAACAACAAATTAGTTAATATAATCATTTATAAATTTTTAAAATAAAACTTATATCATATTCATGTCCCCGGGTTTTAAGACTCCACCCTCCTTCTAATTATATAATTTGATTAATTAATATAAATATTAATTTTAACTTATTAAAATAATGATAAAAATCAACATTTATATATTAATTTTTTCTTAAGGTTTCTTCTTGTCTCACATTAATGTTTGTCACATTTTGGCGGGAATAAGAAGCAACTTTTATTTTATATATATATAACTTTTAAATTACAGTTTCATTAAATTTTTTAAGTTTTCGCAGAGCCATATCAGTATGAAAAAATAGGTAACCAGATTTCACTTTGTATGTGAAAGGAAATATAGGCAAAAGTGGGAGAGAAGATGGAGAACCCTAACTGTAGTGAAAGATGGAACAGAACAGGCATCGATGATAACATGCTGGCCATGTTTGATGCCTCCGAAACCAAGGATGCTAACCAAGATGCCCTAGATGACAGTAAGAATTGCACCTTTTTTTTTAATAATTTTATATTTGGGTTTTCTCTCTGTTTTTACTTGACCTTCCACCTTAAATTGATGTGCTTAAGCTAATTGGATTTTTGGGTAACAGGAAAAATGAAAACTTGAGTAGAATTTGGTTTTGGTTTCTTTCAAATAGAGCATTATGCTGGGATTTGTCTTTTGTTTTTTTACTATTTTTATTGGTTTTGTTCTATGGCTCATATATGCAGGGATTGCTTTTCTTGATGCTGTTCGCGCTTCTTCAATTGTCCCTGAACATGGAAAAGCACCCACTTCGTAAGCAGGTTTTGTTTGAGAGTAAATTGCATTTTGTGTCTAATACTGTCTACTAAGGTTGATATTTTACTTCTCAAGAAAGATTTTTGGGGCAGTCTTCCACATGCTGAGGACAGGGAAATCTTTAGAAATGATTGTGGGAAGTTATAAGCTTCTGGTAGATTTAGACAAGGTACTTGAATGCAATTTGAGACACGACTTTCTATTTCATATTCATAGGTCGTGAATGTAACTGATAACCTTTTATATGTGTGATTTCATTTTGGGTTTAGCACTTCCCTCGTGTGTATTTATCCCAATCGTCATCTAACTCTTCATCGAAATTGGTTGTGGTTAAAGAGGTAAAAATGAGTATAAGCTAACTTAATATGTTGTTGTTGTTGTTCTATTTTGGGTTAATTAGTTTAACTTATTTGCAAATATAAAATATTACCTGTTAGGCATGGTCCCCGTTTATTGATTGCGTGGATAATAACAGCACTGCTGAAGCAGGTGACAAAGAGTCTAGTGGACCTCTTGACCCCTCTGTGAGTTTATTTCTTCTGTATTTTCTCCTTCCTGTAGTGGTTTTAGTCTACAGCAATTTTGGTTGTCATGATTGCATTTTCTTTCTATCCTGATGTGAGCTAAAATAATAAAAGTATTTCTTAACCTTTCTTGCCAAATTTATTGCTCTAATGAATGCATTTCACAATTCAAAGTGCAATAATTACTTATTTTTCCTTAACATTTTCTCTTTCTCTTATTTTTTGGAATATTCATATTCCGTTCCTTTTTTTATTGTTACAAAATTTATGAAAATCTATGAAGGGTCTGTTTGTGTGATTTCTTTGCTATAGTTGTATATAACTTTAACTCTATTAACAACAACTTGTCTCTGTCTACAAAGTTCCAACTTCCAAACTGTTTCTCAAAACATTTTGAAGTTGCGGTGCACATGGAGAAATGTACCAGTAATACAGTATATCACTTCTGTTCACCTTTTACGCGTTTTGTAGAAATTTATTCTATTTTAAAGTTATCTAATTCTGCCACTTTACTTTAGGTAATCTATACTAACTTCTATTTGTTGCATAATATTAGAAAGGTTGTAGACACATTTTCAATAGCAGTTTTATGATTGATAAAAAAAAGCACCGCAGTTCAATGAACTAATAATATATATTTTTAAATTTATAAAATGTTGTTTATAAAATTCAGCATCCACTAGGTTCTCTCAGACGTATTTCTGTTAAATTGCATTTTGATATTGAATTCTTACCCATTTTTGTTCATTATGTTCTCCACTTCCTTAGAGCTTTCATCTCCTGATTGAAAACCTATCTAGGACCAAATTTCAAGCAGCAAGCATTGAGGTTAGTTCACCAAAATTGTAAGATCTAATGATCAACATTTTCTCTTTTTACTCTCAGAAAGAGTCCTCTCATTTGATACGCTCCCTGTATGGGTGGATGGGTGTTTAATATCTTTACATAATATTGTTGCAGTCCTTGAGGAACATGCTACTCTTTCAGTACCTTGTCATTGTTTTTGAGAATGATTTTCTACCTCGCAACGGTATGTATGAAGTTTAACTCAGGTCTGCTGTCACCATGCCTTAATAAAGTACTTATTCTAACTATTTTGTTGCAGCAAGCTTGTACTGGAGCCTGCAGAGGGAGTCTTTGCTCAGCCTGCTACTGGTATTTGTTTTTAAGCCAAATGTATACTGATCATATTATGTAAAAGAAGATTTTGTTTGAGTAACCAATCAATAATTCAAATGTTGATTTTGGTGCTAACTGTATGTGAAAGCTAATACTCTTCTTTCCATATGCCCTGTTGATGGGATCTTTATACATCTTGACTCCACTTTGAAAGCTTTCCTTTCCCTTTTGGTTTTTGCCGAAATATATATCTTATTTAGTTTTGGCAGGGATCTAGGAAAATAAATTACAAAAGCTTGATGAAGGATTGCATGGCAATTATTTGTCAACTATCTCAACTTCTTCAAGGTGAATTCAGTAAACATCTAGAGCTTCAACAAAGTTCTCAATCTAAGTTATCCAAAAAGTGTCATATTGCATTATCTCTTGCTTTACTTGGAGTATTAAAGGACACATGTGTTTCAATGGAGAAACTTCTAGTGATGGTAAGTTCCTGAATAAATTTATTCATTGTATTTACGTAAACATCAAACAAGTGTTCTGTTTTTTCTTACTTTCTGAGTGATTTTAGATTATGAACCTTGATATAGCAAGGAAAAAGGCAGATATGGAAGGTCACACTACAAGAGCAGACAGTCCAAGGTATTACTTGTAATTTTGTTTGTTGAAGCTTTGAGTTGATTTTCTTGTTTCTTTACAGGCCAATGCTGTTTACAAGTTACATGTAAATGTAATAATGTTGTATTTTGGTGCGTTTGGTACAGAACACCTTTGATGGACATAATTCTGGATGAACTAGCTTACAACAAAGATAGTGTCCCTGTTTTTTTTAAGGTGGCTCCCAATTATTGTCTCTCTGCCCTTTCCCTCTCTATTCCGCTCACCCACTTCTCTTTCGTTGCAATAACTGTCTGTATATTGGGCTAGATGAAGTAATAATACATAGGATACGAGGGTTTACCAGATAGTACGCAATATTGGTTGACTTGACACTTCCTACTTGTGTAGTTACTTTCTAAGTTCCCATTTCAAGTCATTTTTTGAGGGAATTATCTAGTGGATAATATTTCTTCTGCTTTTCATGGGAATGGCTTCAGATCTTCGGTGAACCAAAGTTGAAGTTGGAAATAGTTGTGCAGTATCTGTGGAAATACATAACCAAGGTAATCCAGGTGGACTGGTTGAAAATATATCATACTTGCATAATGGTATATTTTCCTCCTTCTGAAAGGGAGGCTCTATTAGTTGTTGGCTAGTAGCTTTTGATAATCTCTAGATTTAACTACCTTTGTTTTATACAAAATTGCAGCCTTCTATTCGCACTCGTAAGACAAGTGATTTTATTGAAGATTCAACATTTGGTGGGGCTTTGAAGTGCTTTTCAAATAAAACTAGCACTAAGAGCTTAATGAAAAAAATTGGTGTAGATGTAATTCAATTCCTTCTGGCCCATGGTTTTCAGGTACTTGTCTCTATTCAGCAAATCAATGTGCAAATATATTAATTTTAACGAAAAAGCTATCATAGAGAAAGGAATATAAAGATTGAGGACTGTGATACTAACTGAGAATAGTAGGGGGAAGAAAGGTCTTATAGACAAAAAGAAATTTACAGAAAATAGTACAGACTAGAGAGATGTCTCCTCTATGAATTTCTACTTTCACAAAAAGCAAAGCTTAATCTGCAATATAATAAAAGATTAAACAGTTTTTCCCCTCTTACATTCTATATATTTAACTGCCTAACCTCTTAGCATACTAACTATGATAACTATCCTAATTAGTGATCCGTACTTCCTAAAATTGTTAATCCTCCTAAAGAAGAAACAGAGACGACAAGTGAAGAAGAATATCACCTTGGCATAATAGGGAAAGAGCTTCCTTAATCCCAAGGGTGGGATAGCGACCACATTGATAGCTATATATCTCATAGTATAGGGAAGCTAACTAGATGTTTGCCATCTGATGTTTTTCTGAGTATGAAACCTGTAAATTTAGTACTGGGGAAGCTAAAGTATTAGTTCATGCTCCTTGAAAAACTAATTCCTTTTTTAAATGGAATTTTACTGGTTTTCAGGCTCAATTGTCAATATTATCAAAAGGAAACGCTGATGCCAACATTTCTGGTGACATAGGGGGAGTCAGTACTCTTGTGGATTTGTGCCAGACTTTTATCTCTGCTTTTGATAGTTTTAGAAGCACGGATGCGTAAGGGTTTTAAGTTGAAAAATTGCATTTACAATTAGTTATAATACTACACTAATTTAAGTATTTCTTTCATGAGTATGACCAAAACTTTGAACTGATCCTATAATTCTTTTATTGTTTTTGGTGGGTGGAGGAGACCCGTGAAGTTTTTATGTTTACAATGTTGACAATTTTCTAATTTCCTCAGGAATATGGAGATATTGTCAATTGCAAAAGAGGCACTATTTACTGCGGCAACTATTATCTCCATGAAATCATGGGAGCGTAAGTAACTTCATTGACTAGTTCTGCCTGGTAAATACAGGATCAACTCATTCTGACATATAAAAGCTGCTTTTGATTTGATAAATTCATTGTATATTCAGAATTGATGACTTTGTAGCCAGTTTTGTTATATAGCTGCGGTAGTGCTATTGCATTGCAGAATTCCTCGGTTCTTTCTACTCCCGCCATTGGGGGTCATGGTTGCGGCGTCTTGAATCCCCATCTCATCTCCAACGAGTTTTCGGCCTATTGAACTTTTTAGTTAATGTCATTCCGAGTTTTATGCAATATATATTTATTTGCATAGAACAATTTTGTATACATATATAATTGATATATATTTCAACCTTTATGCAACTTCTGCAAGTTGCCCATAACGCTATCCGCCATATAACATAGCAGATTGTAGGCTTTCCACCATTTTCTACAATCCACAAACAATTGCTAATACTAACATCAATTGAATGCATGAGATAATGTGCGAAATTTTGCATCTAGTCTGACTGAATGATAATATACCAAACCATTATGATGATTTCAGCTTGGCTTCATAAGATCTTCGTCAAATGATATCTAGAAGACATTAGTGTGACCCCAGATATGCAATACTCATGTTCAATGACAAATTTAATTGCTGAAATATATTATAGTGAGAACTGAATGACAATCAAGTGACTTCGAACGACTCAGTGTGTATATAATAACCATGAGTAATTCAAGGCAAACATGTTTTAATAACCATCGTTGTTTCAGTCTGTAGAACTGCTTTAAGTTTGAATTTTGAGCTGTTGGTTGTACATATATTGTTGGTTTCAATTCCTAACAAGAATAACATGTTTAATTGTTCATGTGTCTTGAAATATTAAAAATGCTATGCGTATGTTCTTTTTTTTTATTTATTTACTTCTATTTCAGTCTGCTGCAGCAGTGTATAGAAGAGTACAGCCTCCTTTCGGCTTCCTTTCGGCTTTATGGTCGCAGCTTAGGTTCTGTGCTGGGCCTATGTAGCTTGTAAAAGATTTAAGTGTACTCAGCTCTAATAAAAATAGGACTTTTGCTTCCTGTACCCTCATGTTTTCCACATGCACTCATTTTTCTAAAATCACCATACCATCCTTACTATATATTTCAATGTGAGGTACATTTTCCTGATTGTGACATTTTTCGATAAACACCACCCGAGAGCATATTATATGGATAGAGGAATCCAGAATTATGATAAGTGTAAATTTTTAACATTGACTTTGTTTAACCTGAGGAAATGTTTTGAAATGAGTTATTTAGAAATATTCCGAATTGAGTTATCAGAAAATATACAAGTATCTTTATTTTGGAATACATTCCAAAGGTATTAAGATCTTATTTTAATTGATGTGTCCATACATCTTCAGGTTTGTCTGAAATATAAAATAATTAAATGAATATAATTGAGATATTAAATGGGATAATTTATGAACATAAAAATATGGAGGATCAAGATTAAAACAACTTACTTGATATTGATTTTGTGGAATCATCAGTGTATGTTCCAACTAAACAGTATTTGGACTCAACTGG
This sequence comes from Macrotyloma uniflorum, assembly GCA_016859785.1. Lineage (NCBI taxonomy): Eukaryota > Viridiplantae > Streptophyta > Magnoliopsida > Fabales > Fabaceae > Macrotyloma > Macrotyloma uniflorum. The sequence goes on from BDMB01000027.1 coordinate 2,642,299, forward strand.
GCATTCTCTTCTATCATTAACAAAGTTTCAACACTTATCTTGGACTTTAAGCTTTCGTACAAATTCTAGTCAAATCATTGTCACCAATGGATGTTTATTATTTTCTGTTTTTATCATGGTCCTGACTACGTAAGCAATAACACTAATTCTAGGCAGCACCGAAAAACAAATAATAGTCTTGTAGCTAAAACAAATAAATAGTAACATTGTACAGTCTTATGCCAAGTGAACTAAATGTTCTACAAAAAGGTATTTCAAACTTCTATGTCAATTCAGACAATCATTTCCAGTTGTACTGACAATTTTCTATTACATGTGAAATAATCAGAAAAACAACATTTTCAATTTCCGCGCATATCGGCCAAAACAATTTTCATCCAAGAATCCTTGTTTAAGGAAGTCATGAACAATAATTCATTCTGGACAAAATAGCATTGGTTTTCTTGGTGAAGATAAAACAAAAAAACCAGTTTCAAACCAATTCTCCTAACACAGGAATACTTTTAAACTAGTAAACTACAACATTGAGTACAGGAAATACAATTACACAAACTGAAAAAGAAAAAAAAAAAGATTAATATTAAGAAATGATAGTATCTGAACAACTATTGCATTTATAACTGCACAAAACAATATTAAACAGAATAAAAGTTCCTGCAAAGTTATCTGGTATGAGTTATAAATGCAAGAATTGTGTATATCACATGACACTTGCTCACATATGCATGCTACAATCTCTTCTTTTCTCTCCATGCCTTTTTCCTCGTACCACTTTGACCAAACTCAATTTGTCCATGGCAGCCACAAAAGCTTGGAAAAAGTTGTGGTTATCCTTGGCAAAGTCTTGGACAATAGGCTTGGTTCGTGGGTCCAAGGCCAAAGCCTGGTCCGAGGCCAACAAGCCCATGTTTTTTTGCAAGTTCCCATAATAAGCATGGTCAAACAGAAAAGGCGTGGTGGCATCAAATGGGGCAACGATGTCGGAGTTTCCACCGAAGTTTGGACAGTACATTCTGAGTGCGTGAAGGAGTTTGGGGTCCATGTCTGGGTCCGGTTGGCCCTTGCCCCGGTAACTGTAGAGACGGCCCACAAAGTTCTTGCAATGGGCAAACCCAATTGTGTGTGCCCCCGATAGGGCTACTAGGTCCTTTGTGGTTAGGCCCTTTGAGTTGAAGAGTTTGATGAGTTCATCGACGGTGGAGTTTGCATGAGGGATGTTGGATCCCACTCTTGATGCCGTTGATATCTTTCCGTCCCATCTTCCCTTCTTTACTGGGTAATATGGTCCTCCTGCCTGTGAAATAAAATTCTAATTAGGATTATCAGATATACACTTTAATATCATATTAGTAAATTTAAGTCTTACTATATTTAAAAGTCTAACTCATTTTTATAAATCAACTTAAATCAAATCATATCATTTTATAAACTTTAATTCGACAATCAACACATCATAACGCCTTATAAAATTTTCAGTATTGGCATTCACCAACTTGTTTCTAATTACATAACCAAATAAATCCAAAACCAATTGGTCTGGTGAGCTTGTTTATACATCACTATTTTTTTTCTTAAGAAAACACAAATTGACTCTACTCTCCATCCAAATAATAGACCAACTTTTAAAAATCAATAAAAACAATACCAAGTTAAAATATTTATAACTAGTTTATCATCGATGATGCAGGATTTATTCATATATTAACATGATTTGGAACAGAAAAGGACAACATGAAAACTTAGACCTAAGATTAAGAAGCAGCGTTGTGTCTGGTGCCCAAATAATCCAAACATATAAGTACAAAAGTTCGCTGTTTTGTTGAACTCTATCATTGTGTCCAAATGATACTGAGTAATTCATGATCATATGAAAACAAATTTGAATTGACTTTAAGCATAATACATGAAGGCTCCACTCTGTTAAGTACTACAAAACTGTAATTAGAGACGCATAACCAAACACCCCTTGCATTGTCTTTTTTTTTCTGAAGGCAAATTTATTCTTAAACATAACTATTAGCTCTTTTGTGTTTGTTTAGAAAGAAAGAAAATAAATTGGCTATATTTTTTTTTCTCAAATTTCCTTTTCATTCTACTGTGTAAAGAAGCTCTTTCCCCCAATAATACCCAATTTCTTTACACGTTAATCATATAATATCCAATGTCATCATAAGTGGCAGACAGATAGCCTACAATAAATCTAGGACACCTTTTCACTTGTACTGTAAGGCCACACGCCTAAAATTCTATAACTCTTTTGGCATTGGAAGCAAAACTGCTATGTAAGAAACAGAGAGAATATGCATAAGTGAAAGGAAAAGAAAATATGAAGAATCACTCAAAAAATAGAATGGGAAAAACATAATTGGATTTCTTCATAGTTGAATAGCCCTTATAATGAACCAACTGTGGTTAGCTTAACATCTTTTGAAACTACACATGCTTTGAATTTGTATTGCATGTGAATTGATACCTAAGAAATCAAGAAACCAAGAGGCAGAGGTGAATGAAAAAATTAAAATTTCAGATAAATTAAGAGAAAATAGTTTAAATACTAACAAGGAAAATGTAGGTAAGGTTGATAGGAATGGCAAGGCAACAAAACAGCAACAACTTACCAGGTGAACAAAATCTCTGGCTGCAATTACAAGAATGTCCGCACATGAAACCACACCAGGGCACTTTCTCTCCACTAGTTCCTTAGCCTTTCTCACAGTTTCAAAACCTTCCACCTTCAAGTCTCTATTATCCACTGCATCCTTCTCTGCCAACTCCTTGCTTCCAGGCTTTGATGCTATTAAAATTGATGCATCACACCCCTGTACTCAACCATTCAAGAATTATTCATACTCACTCCCCAACAAAAGAGACCACCCCACACCACAAAATTCACTACCAAACATGGATGAATACTGACACATTTGTTCTAAAATCTTAACTGCTGGATCAAGACTAGAAAATAAGTTTTCCTTTCAGTTTTAAAACTGACAATATGAAGAGAACATCACATTTTGTAACAAACTTTATTATTGGTTAAAATTTGTTAGAAACTAGCAAATTATTACAAAATGAAGTGAGATCTACAAAATTTTGTGATTTAGAAAAACAAGTCTATGCATGCATGCAAGTGCAAAGCTGAATCGTTTGTTTGAGGGGTTGGAATTGATCTTACTCCTACAAAGCAATCATGGAATAGGAGGCGAATGGTGGCAGGGCCAGAAACTGGTGATTCTTTGAATTGTTGAGAGGTGACTGAACCAACAAGCTGTTCTACCTGGGGGCATGATTTGGCATAGTAATTTTCTGAGAGTTGGCGAGGTGGGCGGGTAGTGTTGGCATGTATGGCGGCTAAGCAAGATGAAGTTCCACTCAAAATGAAGAACACAATGAAAGATGTGAATAGTAGTGGAAAAGAAGTGGATGCAAAAGAAGGTACAGACATGAGTTTAGATGATGCGGCAGTTTAGGACAAAGAAAAGGGAGAGTGGTTTAAAAGATCAAAAGTGAAGGCAAGATTGAATGTTTTTCTGTATGGGAATATGGGATAGTTTGTCAAATCAGGATATGGGGGTTTAAATATAAGAGGGAATCAATTCCCGTGAGTCTCATAGAAGAGAAAAACGAAGCTCAATTAATTGCTGGTATCTAGTGCAGAAAGGTACTGACACCTCAAAAAAGAAATTAGGTAAATCAATAAGACATCCCCTTGAACATGTTTAAAGTATACTTGAAATTCTCCCACCTGAAAACGCCACATTTTTGCTTCAATCATGCATAATGGGTCTTGGTTTGGTCAATTGTATATAGGGTCTCCCTAGATGCATCATGTCCCTTTTAATGATACTTGAATTTTCTCTTGGTGGAAAAATATACAGAGGAAAACTGCGGTTTGCCAATTACCACTCACTGATTATTTTGAAAACAGTAAAACTAGAAAAAGATTAAACAATAATGACATAACCTACCCTTATGTGTATCTCAAGTTGTGGTAAAATATTGATAAAAAAATGTGATGAGATTCATTCACATGTTTGTATATCGTTCATGATTGTGGAGGTTGACTCTTGATTGATGGGGACCTCCTAGCTAGCCTAAAATATCAAACTTTATTCATTTTCTAACTCATAAATTGAACATTTTAACAAAGGAAGTTTGCAGTTAACAAAACTACATTGTAATCTAGCACAGTTGCAACAGTAAAATTTATAAGCACTAACAGTAATTCAAAAACCATGCCAAACTCATCCGTGACAGTGCCATATTGAGGACTTGGCAAGGACATTGAAACAAATACAGAGATGACATAATCTACAACTATGAAGGATATCAATAATTGCACAGTATGCTCTCTAACTATATTATAGTTTTGTACACTCCTTTTAATATTTCGGACAAAATTAGTTTCAGAGCCAAATGCACAGTAAAACGTAATAGAGTAAACAATAATATAAAAGTACCATTTTTATGTAGAAAGCAAAGGTGGAGCAGTAACTGGAGGGAAGGACACGAAAGAGTGAGTCAGTGAAGTGTGAACCCCACCAACATCACATTGGTGCAGCCATTGCATGAGTTATTAAATGCAAAGCATGTGCAAGCAAAAGGGGCACTAGATTAAAAAATAAATGAAGCTCTTAGGCAGTAATTAATCTAAATTTACTGATTTCTCCATCCCTTTGAGTGGATGTAGAGGAGCAAGTAGTGAGTTGCTTTTCCTTTTTCAGGTTGGTCTTAAGTAGGGGGAGCCTTTTCCTGTGAGTGCATTAAAAAGCTGGAGGACCATCTCACCAAATTCATTCATTCATTCTGTAAGCTTAGCATTACAAGGCTTACAAGGTACTTTATACACCAAGAATTATGGTCATTCACTGTGTGAAAAGTGGACCTGATTCAGCTTTTCAGTGGGCCTCCTACCCTCCACTTTCCTTTGTGGTCAACTGTTTGTTTCAATCTTACTAACTGCTTGTTGGAGTGTGATGTGAGAATGTCATGTTTGTGATCTCATCTTGGCAGTTAAAAATTCATTCAGGCCCATATAAGGTTAGAGCGGTCCATTTTTATTTTTTTTTAAATATTCACATGATACTTATAAATTATTATTAAATATAACATAGCGTATTCGGTTAAGCATCTAAAAGAATATTTAACTAAAATTAAACTTAAAAAAATATTTCTGTAAAGAATTTCGCTTAATATAAACTATTTATACTTAAAATAAAACGATAAATAAAAAATAGTCTTATTGAGTTACTTAATAATGTTAAAATTATTTGATATAAATAGGTCCTTAAAACTAAGAAAGACTTACGAGGTAATATTGAGAAACATAAAATAACACTTGTTGACAATGGGTTCACTCAAAGAGAAAGAATCGATTATAAAAAAATATTTTCTCTTGTATCTAAGAATGATTATTTACGAGTAATCATAGTATTAGCAGCTCATTTTGATTTTGAGCTACATCAAATGGATATGAGAACAACATTTCTTAATGGTGATATGGAGAAATAGATTTACATGAAACAAAATGAATGATTCTTCTTTAGTGATGGTGAAAACTTAGTATGTAAGTTTAACAAATCCATTTATGATTAAAACAAGCTTCATGTCAATGGTATTTATATTTTCATGAAGTTATCTTTTCATTTGGTTTTGAAGAAAACATCATGGATCAATGTATATACAAGAAGGTTGTGGGAATAAGATTTGTTTTCTTATTTTATATGTGAATGACATTTTTTTTACAACTAATGACAAGAGAATTTTATATGAGGTGAAATAATTTCTCTCAAAGAACTTTGATATGAAGTATATGGGTAAGACATCTTATTTCATAGGCATTCAGATTTATAGAGAAAGATCTCGAGGTATTTTGGATTTGTCTCAAGATACCTATATTAACAAGGTTTTAGAGAGGTTTAACATGAAAGACTGTTCGTTGAGTGTGACATATATTATGAAGGGTGATAAACTTGAATTGGGTAAAATGTTTGAGTGAAAACACATGAAAAATATTTCATATGCTTCAATTGTTATAAATCTTATGTATGATCAGGTTTGTACTAGACTTTGTAGTTAGAGTTTCTTGATTGCTACTTCTTTTATGGAATAGTAGAAAATAAACCTTGATTGCTACTTCTTTTATGGAGACTGTGTTCGTGGAGACTGTGTTCATTTTTTGTCTGGAAGTTACCTCACATGGTGTATGGTTGAAGAGTTATATATTTATGTTTAAAATTGTGGACTAAATTGTTAGGCCATTGAATTTTTATTGTAATAATTTTATTGCGATATTTATGATTGAAAATAATAAGAGTAGAAGTTAAAGTAAACACATTAACATTAAATATCTAGTTATAAGAGAACATGTTAAGGAAAATAAAATAGTCATTAAGTACGTTAGTATTGAATTGATGATTATTAATCCTTTGACTAAAGGTATGCCACTAAATAATTTTAAGGATCATATAACATAAATAAAACTTGGTTTTTATGATGTGACAATCAATAATTTTGTAAAATTTTTATTCAATTTGATGATTTCACATTTATTTTAAATTACCTTTAAGAAATATAATTTTATTTGACCTAAAATAAACATGATGCTTATTCATTAATTTTAAAAATATTTAATGAGAGACTTGATATATTGTGATATATAGAAGATAATATTTTTGTTATTAGAGAACCTATCATCATAATTTATATATTTAGTTTGATAATGAAATAAATAGGCTAAATGAGATAATGTTATCGCTCTACACACTTTCTATATTATAAAAAAATAAAATATGAACATGAGTTATGGAAAAAGCAAAATACTTATACTAATAGTATGTAACGTGATTTATTAGTCAAATCATTATTAAATAATTATGGAGATTTTTTAACTCTATCATAAATAAAACTTTATAAATATTATATATTTTTTTTAATTAATAAATTTATTATCTTTTATAATATATAATATTATTTATTTGAGAAAATATTTCAATTTATAAATATTATATATATTTTTTTAATTAATAAATTTGTTATCTTTTATAATATATAATATTATTTATTAGAGAAAATATTTCAATTTATAAATATTACATATATTTTTTTAATTAATAAATTTGTTATCTTTTATAATATATAATATTATTTATTAGAGAAAATATTTCAAACAGTAAAAAATATAATTTTTTTTATTAAAACCCTCACTTCAACGTGATTAGTCAATATTTTCATGTTTGCGCTTTATAATTTACAATGCCTTTAAAAAACAAAGTTTTTTTTTTTTTTTTTAAATTAACAAATCAAATAACTTAAATGTTAACATATATAACATTATTTAAAGAATTGTTAGCTAAAAAGTTTATAAGAACATCTTGAATACAAATATCTTCTAAGTTACGAAGAAACATTTTTTCAATAAATTTTTTTATTAAAATCAATATATAGACTTGATTTCTTCATATTAAGATTTATTTCTTATATAATAAACTATTTTTTAAAAATTAAAATTATTTTTTAAAATAATAAATATAACTATTACAAAATACATTTTTAATGTGAGTTATTTAGAATTGTTTAGAATTTCTTCTATTAAATCAAAACTAATTTAAGTTTTTTTAACACAGTAGAGACTACATTAATTTATGTTTTAAATGTACGAAGAAATTTATAAATTATTTTTATTAGAGATGCTATATAATTAATGTTAAAGTATACAAATTCTAAATTAATAAAAAATAATTTTCTAAATCTTACATTCTTATATTTGATAAAAAATTTATAATATTAGAACTGTTGCAAAATGTTGTAAGTAATTTGCAAAAGTTGTAACTTGTAGAGTCGCATGAAAGAAGAGGAAACATAGGAGAGAAGAATGCAGTGGAAGAAGAAAAAACAAGTGGCGGAGGAATTAATAAAGTAAGTAATAACTGTTTTTGTAATGGGTTTTAATTATTATGATTTTATGTTATAATTTTAATTTTTTTATAATTATTTTAGATATAATAAAATATATATTGTTATTTGATATAAAAAATATATGATGTAAAACATATATTATTATTAGATACATGTATTGATATTATTTAAATTGAATAATTAAATAAATTAGAAATTTTGTAAGATTATTTGAAAAATATTTATTATAAAATATTTTAAAGTTTTATAATAATAAAAAAATCACTAAAATAATTTTTAAAATATTGATTTAACTTAATTTAATTTATTTTTTAAAATTAAAACAAATCATATTTAATTTTTATATTTAATTTGAACTATTTTTTTAAAAATTAAACGGATAATAAATATCTTAAACTTATTCTCATTGCAAAATCCTAAACATATTCATGTAACATGATGCTAGGAGAGTGTTATATAAGCAAAGTAATTTTATTGTTTTTATTTTCTCTAGTTATTATTTTTAAATTCTTTTTATTATTTTTTTCAAAAAGTAACATTATGAATAATTATTTTTGTTAGAAATATTTCCTAAAATTGTCGTTGGTCTCACAAGGTTTTAGGCATAAAGTTATAATCTTTAATAAGATTTAGTAAGATAGTTAAACAATTGTGGTTTTTAAGTAATATATATAATATTTATTTAAAATATAAGTATTTTCTATAAAATTTATTATGTCTAAAAAATAATTTATTATTTTTGAGAAAGAATAGAATAAAAAAAAAGTGCTTTAATTGTATTAGTTATTAAACATTCAAAACCGTAATATCTAAATAGATCAATTTTCGCCACATAAGAAATAAAGAAAAAAAAAATCGTGGTGAGATTCACGACTTGAAAAAAAAAGAAAGAAATTGCAATATTATTCACAATTTTAATAATTTTTTTAAAATTAAGTTATATATAAAATTTTTAAAAAAAAGTTGAATATTTTGTTCTAAGATTAGTCTTTAAAAAAAAAAACTAAAGTCATAATTCAATTAGACCTTTTATTCATCTATGATATTTTTAGAAAATAATTATTTTATATATAAAATAATAAGTCATGTCACGACCGTTTGAGATATGTACATGTTTTTAAAGTTTAACCGAATAAAGTAAATATGAAATAAAATTATATCGAACAGGTAAAATAAAAAATTTGACATTTTTAATAAATTGTGAAGGTGTAAGGAAGGTACCGTTGCAAAACGACATGTCGTGTTTTGTAGTATGTAGAGAGGAAGTGTTTTTGGTTGGCGGAGAGATAAGAGAAGAGAGTCACTACAGTTATATAGAGGAAAGAAACTGTGTTGTGTTTGTTGGGTTGTGTTTGTGTTTGTGTGTGCAGTGCGGTTAAGGGTAACTCGTCCCCATCGAGGAGCTACTTGATTTTACCCACTGAATCATTCCCTACTCAACACTCTCTTCACTTCACCCTTCAGGTTAGTTACTCTCTTTCTCGCTATTCCCTCCCTTAAAATAACACTTCACAAAACCCTCTTTTGTTTTTCCCTTTTTATTTTTTCCTATTCTTGATTTCCTTCTGTAATCCCCATGGTCGTTGCAAACGCAATCGCCAAATCGCCAAATCGCCATCGCAATTGCAGAGCCTTTCAATGACTGACCCTGCCGAAGAGGCTGCTTACATCGAGAAGCTCTACGAATACGGGGAGCAGCTCAACAATGCCAAGGACAAGTCTCAGGTTCGGAATTCGCTTTTCGATTCCTGCTTTTATTGGTTTAGGGTTTTGGACTGCGATGTTCGAGCTTACAATTAGGGTTTTGAATTGCTCTGTGCTGTTAGCAGAATGTGCAGGATTACCAGGGCATCATAGATGCGGCGAAGACGAGTGTGAAGGCGAAGCAGCTCGCTGCGCAGCTCATTCCCAAGTTCTACAAGTTCTTTCCAGACCTTTCTGGCCCCGCTCTCGATGCCCATCTTGATTTGGTTGAGGCTGAAGAACTCGGGGTACTATTTTGCTCCGTTCACTATATATCATATAATTTGTGATTCTCTTTGAGTGTGTGTGTGTGTGTGTGTGGTGGTGGCTAAGAAATGGTATCCAGTTCAAAATGGAAAAAACCAAGTGAAGTTTTGTTCCTACTATCATTAATATCTTGTTGCTATGATACTTCTCTCCAAGTCTTAGTGATGGTTTTAAAACCAAACCAAGGTTTGAACTGGCAAGTCTTCTGGGTCATGGTTGTGTTGGTTCAACGGGCTAAATTAATAAAAGGTAGTTGGAGTGAAGATTGTGTGAAGGATACATCTAAACGAAAATAATGACATTTATTAAGTTTAAATTGGGAAGTGGAGAATAAAACCCTTCTGCTTTGCTGTATCTTAGTAGTTCTGTTTTCTCTCCGTGGATTACTAGTGAATCTGTATGTGCTGAGGTTTGTTTCCACTATTTGGTGTTTTTCTGTTGCTGCACAGGTTCGTGTGCAAGCAATTAGAGGACTGCCTCTTTTCTGTAAGGATACACCTGAGAATATTGGGAAGATGGTTGATATTCTTGTGCAAATTCTTGGCTCTGGTAAGTTGGGCTCTTTGAAGATTTTGCAGTGTTGAGAACATAGCCATGATTATGTTTCTGATTTTTCTTTTTCCCCTTTAATTCTTGTAGAGGAATTTGTGGAGCGTGATGCTGTTCATAAGGCTCTTATGTCCCTGCTGAGGCAGGATGTCAAAGGTACTGTCATATATCTTTACCTTTTACCTTGAGTGAAAATAATTTTGTCAGAATATTGTCGTGGTTAAAGCGGTGTTTGGAAACCCAGTTGCAGCCTTGTAACTAGAAAATACCATTTCCCAATGCGGCTTGATACATTGGCATTCCATTGAACTCAACTAAGTTCCCAACACACTCTAGATAGTTTCAATTTTGCTTAGGAACCTGAGCCCATCAACGCTAAAGTAAATTAACTTACAATTTTGGGTGTTGCAGTAGTATGATGATTGAAGACTGCTTAATTGCATGTTGTATATTTTTGTTGGAGATCTCACATTGATTAGAGATATGATCAAATTATAGTATATATGTGGGATACAAACTTCATCTTATTGTCATTATTGTATGACTTAGGTCTAAATCATTTTCTAAGATGAGATCTAAGTCTATCTTAATAAGGTTTGTTGGAGCTATCATGTTACCCACTATTGGGTCTCTATCGAACTATCCATAAATATCTAGTACCACACTTGAGATGTCTTCTCCTTGGGGTAAAAAGTTGCATTGGAGATTTCAATAAACTAGAGATATGATTAAATTATAGTATATAAGTGAATGCAAATTTCATCTTATAAATACGTTTTTTAGGCTTAAATCACTTTCTAAGAATAATCATGTAACAAAAGTATATCACCAATCTTCTAGTATGATCATAAACTGAATGAACTTGAATTCCAGAACTTTGTATCTCAATCTTCTTGATCTTGTAACCTTATTTTATACATTGAGCGTACATGCAATTTGATCTTTCTTCAATTCTTTCCCTTGCAGTTTGAATAATACTGGCCAATCTATCATCCATATAACTAGAACAAGAAAATGCATACCATTCTAACAAGAAAATGCATAACATTCCATATAAACTAGTCTTATCTATAGTACATATTCAGTGGGCATAAGATGTGCATTAAGAAATACTTTTTCTTTGAAAACGTTGGTTTTCGCATGGCTGAGATCCTATTAATGTTATGTGCCCTGAATAATTTGCTAGATTTGAAACTATGGGTGATGTTTCTCTTTTAATGCTTCCAGTAAAGACCTGCACATTGGTGGTAATAGAGCTTTAAAAATTTGTAATTGTAAAATTAATTGTGGAAGTCCAATAATTCTGTATAACTGTTGCATTCCTAACTGATGGTGCAGAGTTAGACTAATTGCTTTGAATTCTGTACTTACACACTTTATGCCAGTCAATGCTCAATCTTTTAACAGTTATGACAAATATGCTTTTGGTTGTCCCCTTATAGTTTAGTTTTCAATGCAGCTTCTTTGACGGCTTTGTTCAAGCACATTGGCAGTGTTGAAGAACCAAGTACTGATGATGTTATCCGTGAGAAAGTTATAAACTTTGTTAGAGATAAGGTAATCAGTCAAATGTTTGATTAATGAGCCGTTTATTTTATTGCATATTTAAAATGGAAGTGAATACTGAGTACTAAATATCTCCATTATAGGTTTTCCCTATCAAAGCTGAATTGTTGAAGCCCCAGGAGGAAATGGAAAGACACATAACTGATCTCATAAAAAAGGTATTCATTATTTTTTATGATTTCAGTTGTTGGTCTATTAGTGTTTAATTTGTGTAACGTAAGCAGTGTTGATATAAGTTGTTGTAATTTAATTGCAGAGTTTAGAAGATGTCACTGGTATAGAATTTCGAATGTTTATGGATTTCCTGAAGAGTTTGAGCCTATTTGGAGAAAAGGCTCCAGCAGAACGGATGAAAGAGCTTATTGGAATCATTGAAGGGCAAGCTGATTTAGATGCTCAGTTCAATGTGATTATTACACTTCTTCTTTTAATCCAGTTGAACACTGTCATTTTATATGTTAAAAGAATATTTTTTGTTTTAGTAAAATAATCTCTTGATTTTGAACTTTACTGCTGCTAGAAATTAAGTAATGTAGGTAGTATATATTTCGTTTTTGAGGTCTCATATAATGGGTTTTTAAAATGGAAACTTGTAGGTTTCAGATGCTGATCATATTGACAGGTTGATATCATGCCTTCATATGGCACTTCCATTCGTTGTGGTAAGGGCTGTTTATACTGTTTAATGTTTCTCGTATTGTTTTTTGTTAAGATTTTTATCCAACAGATTTTTTTTTTTCTTTCAGAGGGGTGCATCAAGCAGCAAATTTCTCAACTATATAAACAAATATATAATACCTGTTTTTGACCAGGTACTAATTCAGATAATTTAGTTTGAAAGAATAAGAATGCATTTTTATTATTTGTTCCACTCATTTAACATTGTTCCTTTTGCTTTGAACCTGACATTTATGCTTTTACTTTCTGTCTCTTGTCTTAATTCTTTATGCCTTTGGTTGTAGCCACACATTGATTGTTATTCTATAACATTTTGTAAGATACAAAATTTACAAATGTAACTGTTAAAAATAAAAAGGAGTATAACTTCAAAATGTTATATAATTTGGTTGCCAAGGCATGTCTTTTAGGTAAATTGAACATTTATAAGCATGAAATCTTATAGCCATGACTTAGTTTTATTTTTAAAAGTGTATATGTTAAAATAAATTGATAACATCAAATAATTTTCAAGTGTATGAAATTTTATATACTTGATCTATTTAACAAGACCTCTTAAACCAGCAGCTAGTTTAATGCCTGTAAAAAATTTATTAAATGGAGTAGCTTAAACAAGAGTTACTCCTGGAATAAGTGTGGGTGTGGGATTAAGAGTGGTCATCTGAAAAGAGAAAAAAAAAGTTGTTGCCTAAATAAGAGCCTCAAGAAAGGGTAGATGTATTGAACCTTTCAACAAGATAGTGCCTTCTCTATTCTCGTAACAGAATCAATTCTGAAAGGATATACCTTATTTTCTTACCTTACAAATATCAAAATTCTATTTTGTGGGACTAGTAGTGACAGCACGAGGTTTCTACCACTGTGGGGGACCTGGGTTTGTTAGATGCATGGTTATTTATCATTGGGGCATCATGGTAGACTGGTTGTATTGGCTCCCGATTTCTATTTTTGCACTTCTGCAATATCTTCCTGGTTCCTCACTCTCACAATCTCTGTTCTGCAACTTCTGATGAAGCAAAATGGTTGTGATGAGGTGGTGGCTGATGGTGAAAGAGGATATGATTTTTTGTGTTACTTGGGGTAAAAGGGGGTGGTGACTGGTGGGAGAAATAGGCTATTTTTTTTTTTGTTTCTTGGGGTGAGAGGGGGTGTTCGGCCCACACCCCAAACTGGCCTACTGTTCACCTAACAGTCCTACCCAATGGGGTAGGTTTTTCTTTTTAATTATTAATAATATATAATATATTATACTTTTATGATACTACAAGGCACTATCTTATTTAAGAATATTTAAAATATAGAATAATATTAATCAGAATACATATATGATTGAGTAGTAGAAATTATATATATAGTGGCCATTCTGCTATGTAGAGCCTTTTCTATAAGCAGAGAGGCCCTTTCAACGAATATAACCATGATGTGAAACAGATTTACTACTTCGCTAAGGCTTACCCTCTATGTCTATTAATGAATTATATAAAATAAAAATATACCAAGATTGTCCTGGAAGCAACAACATCAACTTCAGACGGAAGTGTTGGTTAGGTGGCACTTAACATGAAGTTTAAAACTGACTTTAAACTTTATCCAGTTCCAATGTTAGGTACCATCCACACTTAATTTTTAGTATCATTAAAATATTGAAGTCACTTGTAGCCTAATGGATTAAAATACTTTGTAGATATGTTTACCTGCCAACCTTTAGTTTGAAATGGGTCACTATGTACGATGCATGGGCTAAATTTTCTCCATTTAGCTTAACACCGGTCTCTAGATCTAATTCTCCAATTAACATTTTATTTGTAATAAATTGTGTGATAACTTGATGTGACATGTATCACTATTCATAGCAACCCTATGGTCTTGCAAGATATTAATTTAGACAACTCTTAATTTCTTTATATTTAGCAGGCACAGTTCAAAAAACATATTTCCTTTGGCTTAAGATATTATCTTGTTCCAACTGAATTACATAATTGGTCACCTGTGTAAAATTAATTTGTTTGACTTATTCAGATAAAATATAATTAAGGAATCTTATCTATGGTAATTATACTGGTTACCTTTTTAGATCTTGTATTAGCTGGTGAATGTTTTTGATTAATGGAATCTTTTTTGGATTATGTTAATAATTTTATTCAATTGATCGTTTGGTTGTTAAGAAACTTATTTGTATCAATTATTTTATTCCTTGTCAGCTTCCTGGAGAACGGAAAGTAGATTTACTCAGAAGCCTTGCAGAATTTTCACCTTATACAACACCACAAGATTCACGCCAAATGCTTCCTTCTATTGTTCAGTTGTTGAAGGTAAACCTTTTTGTTGAAAATTGGCATAATTAGCACATTCAATTTGTTGTATGTAGCAGTATGTGTTCTGTCGTGTCAAAGTTAATTTTTTTTTTAATTTTAGTTTATGGTCTTCCAATCGTGTTGTTGATTAACAGAAGTGTGATTTTGATGTGGGTAGCATGTTGTGTTAAATCCATTTTTTTTTCTTGAAGTGACTAAGACTTCATCTATCTTTTATATTTATAATTATAAATTCATAATGTTGTTCATATAGTTTCAGCTCTGTTCATGCTCATTGTCTGCTGCAGTATATCCAGCAAATTAATGCTTGACCACCAAAAGACTGGACTTCCGTTACCTCAGTCCTTCAAAATTATATCACCATCTGATCAAATTAATCTCCATAGTTTATTGATGCAAACCCAAATTTTGCACAATTATGTTCACTTATACAGTCAAATTTGAAGAGTGATGTATTAATGTTGTGTGAATGATCTTTGGAAATTAAGTCAATTTAAACACAATCTGTCAAGGATTAATGTATCAATTTGTTTAATATTCCATTTAAATTTAAATGATTAATAGTCGCCGTTTTCATTAAGCTGTTTACTTTGCTTTTTTCAGAAATATATGACTTGGAAGAAAACTGGAGAAGAGATGAACTTTACCTATGTTGAGTGCTTGTTGTACACATTTCATCACCTAGCTCATAAGGTAAACCACCTTACCTTGTGTTAGCTAATGTTTTGAGTAGTTATGTATGGTGCTTAATTGAAGTTGATGATGTAGGTTCCTAATGCAACAAATAGTTTATGCGGATACAAAATTGTTACTGGCCAGCCATCTGATAGGCTTGGAGAGGACTTCTCTGAGCATTATAATGATTTTACTGAAAGGTATTACCTTTCTTTTGATAAAATTATGTAGTCAACTATTCACCTATTATTTGGTTTGTATTTTTAATATAATTTGGTATAGTCATATATGCAAGTATTACAAAAAGTTTAGGAGGGGGTTCCCAATTCCAAAGCTAGAACATGCAGCTAATCTTGATGAAGGCTTAAAGTAGCACTTACAAGTGACCAACCAATGAAAGCCCTCAACTAGAATCAGTTCCAAGAACTTCCAAGTCTAGGGGAATATTTTTGTTATGTAGATAAGGAAAGTGAACCGATTATATGCATATTTTGACTTATTTTTGAAAAATGATACTTTTTCCCCATTTGGTAGTTTCCTGGGAGATCTTTCAAACATGAACTATGTGTTAAGACCTAAGGGGTGAAAGCTGTTAGTGATTTTGTTTGGATGCACGTCCTTCTATCATTTAGTTTATATCTTAATAATCTTCATCGGATTATGAATTATAAAGTAATATTTTGTGTAAACTGCGGTGTTTACTTGAACTTCTCTATGCAAGGTTGAAACACGTTTGTTGTAGAGTTAATAGTAGGACATTATCTTTTAATGCATTAGCTTAGTATTTTTTTTTGTTTTGTATTCTTGGGTAGTGTGTAGTAATTGTTTGAGCTTTGCCTTATTTTATCATGTTTTGGGGTTATTAGACTGCACAATTAGGATTGTTACTTTCTTCCTTGATATTTCCACCATTCTCAGGATATGGGTTCATCTATCTTTCAATCATACAAATTCTCTTATCAACTTCACTCTTAATAAGGGTGTCAATTGAGTCCAAAACTATAGCAATATTTTCTATATTTCAAAACATGAGAATTATACCAGGCATGCAATGAGCAATGAGGTCTGATTAAGATTTTATGATTAAGAGACTATATGCAGAGCATCAATATAAACTATAAACAAACTTCTGATGTGCAAAAAGGGAGAAAAATATATTTTTGGGAGCCTGAAACAAGTCTCCCTTAGGTACTTATTTATACAAAGATTGATATGAAAATACAATGACAAAAAAGAAAGAGTAAGCAATAAGGGCACATCTAGTATCCTAGGAGTAGCTAGGTACACATACAACAAATTTTTTGATAAAGCCTACTCTTAGCCTATTCTAACACTCCCCCTCAAGCTGGAATATACATATTGTATGTAAGGTTGGAATAAATATATTCAATTTGAGGCTCTCAAGGATTTTGTTAATACATTTGCAAGATGATCATTGGACTTGACAAACCCAATACAAATTTCTTTAGACAACTACTTTTCTTGAATCAAAATGATAGTCAATTTCTATGTGTTTGGTCCTCTCTGGAACATAGGATTGGAAGCAATGTAAAGAACAACTTGATTATCACAAGACATCTTTATTTGATGAATCTTACAAAATTTTAGTTCTTGGAGGAACTATTTTACCCACAGAAGTTATATTAAATTTTAGTAGTAGATCGAGCAATTACATTTTGTTTCTTATTTTTCCAAGAAAAAAGTTTTCCAACCAGTCTTTTGTATCTTTCTGAGTCAAAAAAAACTTCACCCTCTTTTGCCATTAATTTTTTATCAAGGTCCATAGGACTATTCATTAGTTTGCAACCAATCATATATGGTTTCTTTTAGGATATCTAGACATATTTCCTTTGTGAAAATAACAATATTATCCTTCGATTAAGCTACTCCAAAAAATATTAGAGACTTTCAAGATCCTTGGTTTGAAAATGATTGCATATATATTCTTTTAGTTGAGAGATTCTAGTAGCATCATTTCTTGTAATGACAACAAGAATGATCTACCTCATTGTGTCTCAATCCAAAGATTTGAACAATGTGGCTAAACTTTCCAAACCAAGCATTTGGAAATTGCTTAAGACCATAAAGTGACTGACACAACTTACAAACCAAACCACACTACCCTGGAGCAACAAACCTAGGAGTTTGCCCATGAAGAAACACATTTTTAATGTCCAATTGATGAAGAGGTCAACGATGGGTAGCAGTCATGACAAAGAAAAGATGGATAGCTGTTGTTTTGGCCATCGGAGAAAAAGTATCACTATAATCAAGGCGATAGATCTAAGTATATCCTTTGGCCACCAATTAATGCTTTAAGGCGATCAATTTCACCATTGGGTCCAACTTTAATGGCATATACCTTATGACAACCATTTCTCTTCTTAGATGGAAGAGGAACTAACTCCCATGTATTATTATGTTCAAGAGCTTGCATTTAGAAGTCATGACTTGTCACCATCCAAGATGATCAAGTACTTCTATCATATTTTTAGAAATAGTAATAGAAGATATAGAGGAAACAAAAGAAAAATAGGAAGGAGACAACCTGTGATAGCTAAGAAAATTGTAAATAAGATGTGGATTACGGGTAGAATGAGTACCTTTTCAGATAGAATGGGCCAACTCGAGTTATCAATATCAGGAGTTGTGGTATTGACTGACGATGAGAAAGACCTGATGAAGAGGACTCACCTTGAAGCATTGGACTAGTCATTTGGTTTTTTTGTTGATAGGTAATAAGAGGTGGTGATGATTGTTCAGGTGAATTCTATATGGAATTTAGGTTGTCAAGAGCGGGAGGAATAAAAGACTCTACTAATGGCACATGACATGTTGGACAAAATGAATATCTTATTATACAAAAGGAGGGAAGAAAGGAGTTTGTTAAAAAAAGGTGACATTTGTAGATATGTAGTATCTCTTGGTTTCTGGAGAGTAACATTGATATTCTTTTTGAAGGTGAGAATATCCCAAGAAGACACATTTGATGACTTTGGCTAAGATTTTATGTAAACCTGGAGACATATCATGAACAAAGAATACACAACAAAAAATATGGGGAGAAATATGAAAGTGGGGTTCCTTCGGAAATGAAATAGAGTAAGGAACTATATTTTCAAGTGAAAAAAAGGGCATTTTGTTAATAAGTAAACAAGCAATTAGGATAGCATCGCCCAAATGATGGACAGGTGTATTTGTACCAAGTAATAAGGTACAAGTAGTTTCCACCAAGTGTCTGTATTTTCTCTCTACTATACCATTTCGCTGAGGTGTGTGAGGATAAATATACTGATGTAAAATGTCATGTGAGCTTAAAAGAGTAGAGAAATCAAAGAAAAAGTATTCTTTGGCATTATCACTTTGTAAAATTTCAATTACTTTGCTAAATTGATTTTTGATTTCATTAAGGAAAGACATAAAGATAAATAAAGATTCAGAATAGTCTTTCATTAAATAAATCCAAGTAAATCTAGAATATTCATCAATAGAAGTAACAAAATATCTAAAACCAAAAGATGAGACACAACTTGGCCCTTAAAATATCATAATAGATGATAGAAAAGGTAGAATACATCTTGCTTTAGTCTAGAAAAAGAAGACCTAACATGTTTTCCTAGTTGACATGATTCACATTCTAAGACTTGAAGTCTACTAAGTTCAGGAACTATTTTCTTTAATTTTGACTAGTGAGGATAACCTAAGCTTTTATGTAAAAGTTAAAGGAGATGAAGATCCAAAACAAGATAGATGAGCTAATTCCGAAGTAGTATAAGCCTTTCGATTCATGTCTATCACCAATCGGTCAACCCATACCACGGTCTTGTGTAACAAAAGAATTGGCATCAAAGATAATTGAACATTTTCATGATTTGGTTAATTGACTTACAAAAATGAGATTGAGGGGATAGGTAGGAACAAGGAGAATATATTTTAAGTTTAAAGAAGTAGAAAGGGAAATTTGACCAATATCTTGAGAAGCAAATTTAGATCCATCGGTTAGTGTTATGAGATGAAGAGTTTTAGGAATATGATCAAAATTTGAGTTCATTGTACTAAGGATCATAACCATATAAAATTTGTCCAACTTCTTCATTTCTTCTACAGAATCTGTTTCTATGAACATTTTCAGTTCTTCAATAATAAAAGACATCATATCATGATCTACCTGCGTAAGAGATGCTAGCTTATGGGCAGAATGATAGAGGCGCAGAATGTCATTTGCAAAGATACTTTGAGCCTTATTCCAAAAAGTTGTGTATGTTTTAAAAGTTCTGAGCGTTTCCTATATATTGGGTTCCACACACAGCTTTGGAAGCCTAGCTTTTGCCACTGTTCAGAGTTTTGTGAAAGTAGAGTGGTCTCAGAGAGAGTGTGAGAAACAGTAGAGTGTGTGAACTCAAGAGTAAACAATAAGTCAAGGCACATCTAGTATTTTAGGAGTAGCTAGGTACAACTCAAAATAGTTTTTTAATAAAGCTTACTCTTAGTCTATTCTAACAGTCCAAAGCTATAGCAATATTTTCTATATTTCAAAACATAAAAGTTGTACCAGGCATGCATGCAATGAGCAAGGAGGTCTGATTAAGATTTTGTGATTAGGAAACTATATGCAGAGCATCAGTATAAACTATAAACAAACTTCTGATGTGTAAGTCTGTAGCAAAATCTGGTTTGATCCAGAAATGCTCACTCCTGTTCTTGACCGTCTTTATGTCATTGTAATATGGTTCTTACTTTTCCTTCATCTTGTAAATATACGGTAGTTTGGGAAGGATTTGGATTCTCCCTTGTTTAAAATTAACAGAAGAGTCCTAGTTAATAAATCTTAATCATTTATTATGTTTATTACTAAACATTAAAATAAAAACCAAATAAAACTATAAAAGAATAATGGGAAGCACGAGTGCCTATTTTAGTGGGATAATGAGTTGGTTGGTTTTTATTTCAACTGTGTATATTAAGTAATAAACGAAAAAAAGGTTAAATTTTATTAAACATGACTTCTGTTAATCGTGAACAGGAGAGAATCTAAATCTGTTTGGGAAGGGCTAAAGTAGATTTGACTGGTTGCAACTATTCCATTGCTCCGTAAACTTTTTGTTGTTTTACCTGTCTGTAGGATTTAAGTTTTTCGTTTTGTTTTCTGGTCACATGGTTTATTTTCTTTTATTAGATTGAATAATGTTGAGGAGTTCACCCGGGCTACAATCAAGAAATTAACTCAAGGAATGGATGAAAACAACAAATCTATGGCAGGTGCTAAAACTGATGAAGAAAAGGAAAAAATTGTGAGTCTACTTCTTGTTTGATGGTTCTCTGTCGTGTCGTTCTCTTATTATGACATATCATGCTTATATTTTTACATGATTTTGTAGAAAACTAAAAAACAGAATGCCACAACTGGGTTGCGGACCTGTAATAACATTTTGACAATGACAAAGGTAAGAGGGATGCGGTCCTTTTTACTTAAGCAAATAAGTTATTAAATTATTAGTGATTAATCGTCTTTGGTTTGTGTGATCAGCCATTGCGTGCCAAAGTGCCTTCCTTTATTGGAGATAAGAGAATCAATCTTTCTTGGAAAGAAGCAACAAAAACTGCATCATCCAATGCGCCAGCTGCTGGGTATGTTATCTTTTCCTTTCACTCTTAAGGATGTGTTTGGATTAAAGTGAATAGATTTGAAGAAATGAAAAAGGAAAAGAAATAAAGAGAAAGATAAAAAAAATTGAAGTTCTTTGAATTAATAGAAAGAGAGCATAAATGAGTAGGAAGTAAAATAATTTTATTTATTATTAATAATTTATTTATTATTATTTTTATATATTTTTTAATTTTAATATTATTTTTAATTATTTATAATTAATTAAAATAAAATAAAAAATATATATTATTTTAATTATTTATTACATTATTAAAATAAAAATAAAAATAATATTATTTTATATTTGAATATTAATATTAATAATTTTATTATTATAACTAATGTTATTTATTATTAATAATTATTTATTTTTTAATATAATTTTTGTAATTATTTCTTATAATAATATAATATATAAAAAACTAAAAAAAATAATTTTTTAATATAAATAATTATATTTAGAGTATAATCAATTATATAATATAATATTACATAATCAATTATATTTAAAAAGTAATCGATTATGTTTATTAAATTGAAAACGGAAGCATTGGACGACTTTCTTCTGTGTTTTATTCTTTTTGTACCCGTTCGTAAGCAGTAAATGCTTGGAAACAAACAAGTTTAAAGATTTTTTTTTTTTTAATTTTAAATAATTAGAAAAACTTTCTATGGAAAGATTGTGGAAACCCTGAAAGACTGCTTTAGTACAATTTCCAGATGCTAGAAAAAGTAGTTTCTGAAAAAAGTTATGTGAAAGTTATATCATAAAGCATTTTTACAAAACTATCCAATCCAAACACACCACTTCGATCTTTTTCCCTTTTAAGAGTGAGTAATTTGTTTCATTGTTTTCTTGAAAGTTGATCTTTAGCTTAATTAAATGTTCATGGAATATAATGTTTTTTTAAAGATTGGGATTGGGAGTTGGGACAATAGAAATAATTGAAATCGATCAACTTAACTGTTTCGTTTAAACTTCTGCAGAACAAAACGGCCTGCTAATGCTGCCAACGGGTCCAACAATATTGCATCAAAGAAAGGTCGAGGTGGTGGTGGTGGTGGTTTGCAAAATCAACTTGTCAATAGAGCACTGGAAGGCTTATCTGGTGGTGGGAGAGGGGGTATGAGGGGCAGAGGCCGAGGCTGGGGTGGTCGTGGAAGAGGAAGAGGAGGGTATCGGTAACTTCGTTGCATATGTGATGTAGAAAACATCAGATTTCTCGACTGTACCAGAATACGAATAGGACCTGTTGTTAATGTACTAAAATTCTTTGTCAGGAAGTTTTGATTATAGAGGACATGAAATTTTTATGTAGTCGTACTTTTAACAAAGGTTGTTTATGTAGAATTCTGAGTTATTGATCATTTTCGAATCCATTAGTTGCAAGCGGCAGTTGAGGACCAGCTGACGGAACTTATGTTCGTTGGTATGTATGCATGTAATTTAATTACGAGTGCATTTATGTGAAGACACACTATGTTACCCCTTCCAAGCAATCAGAAATTAAATGGCCAGGTTCTTTGTACAGTTCCCCTTATCAATGTCAATCAATCTTAATGCATTCACTTCCCCATTAAGCAATTTACAAGGTTCAAATTCTGAAGTTCAGTAAAGGTTTTGTTATGCTTAGAATCCTTCAAAAAAAAAAGTTAATGTGTAAGGTACAGAATCTGGATAAAAAAATGTGTCATGACTGAAATACTTTACATGTGATTTCCTAAGTTACCTTCCTAAATATAGAGTTGGGTGAAAAATCTTATTGTTGGTTATGTATGTAATATGGGATGATCAAGGGCTATGAATCGTAACCGTTGGTGGGGAAGACACCGTTATGATATCTGGTAATTGTGGAGTCATTGCCTGCTGATGCTTGTGTGTAAGTAGTGCGTGCTTTCTGCTGTAGATCTTTTTAGCTTTTGCAAGTACCCTTTTCCATCGGCTTTCATCACCAGGGTTGCCATTAAGTTCTGTCTCATCTTCGACTGTTTGACTAGATTTCCGCGACTGGATGGTGTAAAGTAGAAAACAAATAGTAGAAGTGACACCAGAAATTACGTACAGAACCCAGAAACTTCCAAGCCTCAAACTCTCTGTACTCTCGGAGGTCGAATTTTTGGAGCACTCATCTCCTTGGTTCAACCATTTGTCTTCTAACCTCTTCAATTCTCCTCGCTCTAAGAGATTCAGTATAGCTCTGGAAAAGTCTCTGGCCACTGGAGAGCCTTTCTGGAACATCTGCATCATAATTCATGAGATAGCTAAAGAATTAGCGGAAACATATTGACCACTTTTGTGAAAGCTACAAGGCACAGTCACACGCAAAGCTCGATTTCTTTTTGAGTTTTTCTTTTTATCCAGGGCTTAAGAAAATTTTATATTATATTATATTTATAGAAAACAGTTAGTTAACATATATATTGTAGTTATTAGACGAAATTCTACTGTGACTTACAAATCCCAGTCCTCCGAATTTGGTCGTAGGTACGAAGGCAGAGTATCCCTTGCAGTATTTACTGATATATACTTTTTCATAAGGTAGTTCGAGAAAAGCAGCTGCTATTGAATTGTTTTTGAAAGCATCTTTATAACTGTATTCATTATCAATCTGAATGATGTTCTCTGACTTGAATTCTTCGACTTTCTCTAGGTATGTCCTAACAAATGAGTCCCCATCACAACCAATTTTCATGTTATTCTTCTTCAGAAACTCAATGTCAGTCACATTTGGTCGCAGTCGTTGAACTGTCAGCATGGAAGAAAGACTAGCAGTGTAGCTTGAGTTAAGAATCAAAACTAGAAACAGCCATGATACCATCACCACACGAGTTAAGTCACTATAAATTTTCTCCCCTGCAACATGAAACCATTGACATCAATTTAGTCTAATGCAAATCAGTATTTCTCTTCCTTTACACTTCTTTCCATAACCAAAATTCATCATTGTTTTTAATTGAAGTATGAGGATGATACTTACTATGAGCAAAGAATAGAGAGGAGAAGGTAAACATAAGTGCAGTGCTGATCTGGCTTTTCCAATTGCCATGAAATTCAGGATTGGGTTTCCGCTCCAGGCACCACACAACTACCATTGTGTACATCAACACGGCACCAGTTGCCACCCACATTTGCCAGGTGAAGGGCCTCATGAACATCCATGTCGATTCTTCGGACTTTTCCGTAACTATCATTGACAACCCTGATTCTGCATATGGCACAGTAAAATCTACATATTGCAATCTTTCTTCTAATATGGTCACGTCTCCAACAGCAGCCTCAAAAGTCTTCAATTTCATCAT
This sequence comes from Macrotyloma uniflorum, assembly GCA_016859785.1. Lineage (NCBI taxonomy): Eukaryota > Viridiplantae > Streptophyta > Magnoliopsida > Fabales > Fabaceae > Macrotyloma > Macrotyloma uniflorum. The sequence continues at coordinate 2,666,953 of BDMB01000027.1, forward strand.
TATAAACCACATGACAAACATATAAGTATTAGGTTAGTCAAGCAAGAAAAGGGAATTAACAAGAACTAACATTGCATTCAGGATAAGTGGAGGCTTTATTAATTAATTTATTTATTTTGCACATTGTAAAGTAACTTGTTCATATAGGTGTGTGATGTGAGCAAAATATAAGCATATTTAACAATATACAAAAGGACAGAGTAGAATGAGTAAGAAGGCTTTACCTTGTTATAGACAAGTTGAACCAGATCGGCATAGGTTCCATTGATGGGATAAAATTCATATGGCAGATCATACCCCAAAAGGGGTAATACCTTCTCAAAAATGTCAATGCAGAATCCAGAGTATTTATATGAATTTGTAAGCTTGTCATTATCAACCTTGACAAACTTGGAAAAGGCAGTTCTTCCCGGAACCGCTATTCTCATTTTTTTTTGTCTAGTAGGCAGATTCCAGCCCTTTGGAATTCTTTTTAGTTTCCCTGGCCATATTACAAAATCACTTAAACTTTCTGTGTTCCTAGAAACACTATTTGAACCTTGTTCTGTTGGAAGGCTACTCATGAACCCACCTTCTGGAGTCCAAAAGTCTAACTCTCTGTAACTCTTCTTATATACATTTACAATCCTGAAGGTAGAATTCTGCAAGACCTGCGCCGCTTCAAATTGAATTTCTCCACTTAAGCCAACGAAATTGCTAGAAAGTATTTCTCTTAGCAAAGTCGTTCTGCCACTGGCCATTCTATCTATTGCTTGTGCAACAATTTTAATGCTATCATATGCTTGCAGAGCATAAAATCCCGGGTTGCTGTTATCCTCCTCAGGGTACCTGGCCCGAAAAGATTTCCTGAACTGAGCCTCAAAATTTTGATATTCACTGCTATGTTCAGAGTAGTAGGTCTTGATTCCTAAAGCTCCTTCCATGTAGGAAATAGCAGACTTGTTGACAGAATCAAGTAAATTAGTTATGCTCTCTGGGATTATCCAAGCTGATTCTCCATCCACAAGTCCCATTTGTGAAGCTTCTCTAAACAAATGAATCACCATTTCTAATGATGATTGCAGAACAATGAACACCCGGGATTGTGTATTTTCAATCACCTTAAACAGCTCTTCGCGAATAAACTCTCCAGGATTAGAAAGATAAGAAGGAGATGGAAGAGCTAAACGGTACTCGATCAGTGAACCAACAGCTTGGAGGGTCTCAGATAGCAGAGCTAGCATTTCATAATCTCCATCTTCATAAATGACTACTACTCTTTGCCAACTAAAAGCATGTACCATATCTGCAACACATTTTGCATATGCAGTGCCATTGTTTGCCATTCTTACCAAGGAAGGCCAGCGAATTGACATCAATGGTGGGGTAATGGTAGGAGCTGCAAAGGATATGACAGGAACTTGAGTTTTGCGTCCTAATTCAGCCACTGAAGCTGCCTCTGTCCATGTGTGCATCCCTATAATCACTTGCATCTTCTGCGTCATAATCATCCTTCTAGCTGCAAGAAATAGGTTCACATTCAATACCTCACATACTTGGCAAGGTTAAAACCAAAAAGGATAAAATAAAACTTAGATGTAGCTTTCTGATCAGAATTAAAGTTTCACCTCACACGCTTATGCAACCTTTGATATGAATGTTACAGAAATTGTTAAGATGAAATTCTAATTCTAACTTGGGAAGAACATTAAAAACATTTAAAAATTTATATCTAAGTTTTGTTAAAACCAAAAAAGCAGGAAAATTTTTATCTAGCAATTGATTGAAATTACTAACCAAGGGAAGTGGGTGGCTGAAAATGAAGAGCCAGCTTGTAGGTATTAGAAGTGCTATTGTAACTTTGAGCTGCAAGGTCCATGGCTACACGCTGTTCTTTCCCAATGGGGGAGTTAACATCAATAATTGCACCTATAGATATGACTTTGTTGTCTCCATCTGTAGCCTCAACTTGGTAATAATAAGTAATGAGAACAAAGGAAATGAGTAAATAGGAGAGCCAAATTGTTGGAAGTGCTAAACGAATAGTGGATTGGAAACTCATTTTGCTTTAATTAGTAATATCAATCATTTGTTGGCTAATCTTTGTGCATGGACTTGCTTTTCATATGGCTTAGTTTCATGCAATACAATGCAATGGAAAGAGAAGATATATAAGATTAGACTTGTGTAGAATGATACAATGGAGAAAGAGAAGATATATATAGCACTGGACTGGACCCCAAGATTCTTCTATTGGGGCTTGAATTTGAGTTTGATTTGGTCAATCCTGTAGTTTTGACTACCCACTAAAAAGACAAAGTTGAGTGTGTGAAGAGCGAGAGAGAATATACACGCGTTCATTCCTGGCCTTAATATTTTTAAATATTATTCATCACTTAAAAATAATATCTAAACTGAAGAGGTTTTTTTTTTTTTTCTTTTAAATTTCATTTTGTTATTTCCTCTCTTGTAATAATTAATGATTCTATTTATTTCCTTAATAGATTTTTTAATACCAATAATCTTGTTGAATAGTATCTTAATTGAGATATACATCTTCTTCTTATTAAACATTTTTAATGGTAAACTTCAAGAACCTATTACGCTTATTATCAGACTTGAAAATATTCTCAAATTCAAATAAAATAATATTGAAGTGGTCTTTGCATAATTTTCTTTTTTTCTTTTCAATATTCTATATGACTTTTTAGTAGCACAACTATGGCAATAAGTGAAAAAAATAGCAATAGTAGGCATTTCAACATGGAAAACTTATATTTATTTCAGCATTAAAATTTTCTAATGAAATTGTATGAAAATAGTTATATACTAATTGACATGGTTATATAAAAAAAAAAACTTGGTTTTTTTTTTAAATGGATTTATTGCTATTGTTAACAAGTAGTAACTACTGTTTTTTTTTTTTAAAGAATTAAAAACTACATGCAATAAAATCTTATATAGATTGAATAACGTATAAAATAATTAAATAAATTAACTTCATTGCTTGAAAAGGAATAATTAAATAAAATTAATTATGATACAATAAGTATTTTGTGCATTCTAGAAAGCTCTAAAAGATAAATTTTATACTAATTTTAATATGTATATTTTCAAATGTAGTTAAAATTTGCTTTAGGTCCACGTAAGGACCAAGTTGTGATTAGAAGATGGAAAGGGTTGAAACTTGGAAAAGCAATAATTGGAGCAGAAAATTGAACAGGAGAATAGAAAAGATTTTGCAAAGTTGCTCTGCACCTTCCTATATTTCAGACTTTGAATGGTAAGTTCAGTATACCTTTCTATGGAATCTAGATCTTAAATATTATTTATAACCACTTCACATTTACATATAGACCCGTTCAAATTTACATTTTTAAAACTTTATATATATCAACAAGATGACTTAAATATATTTTGTCCCTAAGAAATATAAATCCATAAATATATATATATATATCATTGTATTAATGTAATTTAATAAATATTATATTATTTAATATCTTTTATAAATATATATATATATATATAATTTTATATTAATCTAGATTAAAATTAATTTAATATTTATTTTTAAAATATAAGTTATTTAATTATTTATATTTATTTTTTAAAAAAGTTTAATATTAATAATTATAATGAAATGAAAATATAATTTAAGAATTAAAATAATAAAATTCATCTGTTATCGAAAGTTATATATAATATAATATAATATAATATAATATAATATAATATAATATAATATAATATAATATGATATAATAATATTAAATTTTATTTCTAAAAGCTGATATTTATCGAAAGTTTTATATATATATATATATATATATATATATATATTATTTTAAGAGAATGAGTGAATATGATAATTATATAACTATTATAATTATTGAAATATTTTAGATTTGATTAGATTAATAATTGAAATAATAAAAATTGGATTGTATTATTATTATTATTTTTATTTATATTAATTTATTATTATTATTTTATGTTTATAAATTTATTAATATTATGATAATTGTGTTTTAACACGTAAATAAAGTTAATAAATAAAGTTAATACGTTAAAGAAGAATTTTAATTTAAATTATGAAATATTACACCTGTTTATTATAATTATTGAACATATAAATATTATAATAAAAATAGTAAAATAATATGAATATTTTATTTGTTGAATCATTTACAAATTTGTTATTTTTTTATTGATTAATAATTTTTTTAAATAATATTCTTTTATAAATATAAAAATAATATTTTTAGTTAGTTATATTCATTTATTTAAATATTTATCAATTCAGATAGATTTTACCACAAAAATGATCTTATATAAACATTCTTGTATATATGCATATATAATCTCAACATTAAATGTGTTTGAATAGTAAAGTTAGATTTATTAAGATTTTGAATTTAATTTTTGTTGATAAAAAAGTGTTAAAAAAATATTTGAATAAAATGGTGACATGATTGGAAGAATATAAGTAGTGCCCCTCGTCACTAAACTCACCAAATAAAAATCCATGCACTACATATTTTCAAATTCATCAATATTTATAAACAACTTTAAAAATTTGTAAATATTACTAAAAATAAATAACTTAAAATAGTTTAAAAATACTCTAAGATTCATTAATTTTAAGGTGAAAAATAACTAAAAAATATAAAGTATTTATTGATTATTAATAATAAAAAATAACTTATCAAATAATAGATAGTTATATATATATATATATATATATATAAAAGGATATTTAAATAAATTTACAATAATCAGTAATATTGCTTCGTATTTATAACATGATAAAGAAAATCAAAATGTGGACTCAAAGTGAATTAAACTACCAATTCATTTTATTTATTGTTTTCAATGACAAAATTTTCATCTTATTTTATTTTTTCTTATGTTTTAAAAATTTGTATAAAAAATATTTTTTTATTACATTCATTAATTATATACAAATATTTAAAAATAAAAACAAAATAAATCAGAGTTTCTAATTTAAAGTAAAATTGAAATTGAAAACAAGACTTAGTCATTATTTTCGGTGTTTGTAAAATTAATGAATTTTAATTTTAGTTTTTATAAAAAGAAAATGGTTTTCATCATTTAAATGATTAAATTTTGGTTATTTCTATATCATAACACACGTTAATGAATGGTCAAATAATCATAATACTTTTCAATGATACACGTCACATATTTAAAAACAAATAATTCTTGATCCTTGAGACTGGATTTATGGTATCTATATGTTATTATTAATTTTAAATTATTCTTATTTAATTAATATGCATTAATATATAATTTTTTATTACAACATGTACATCAATAATATAAAGAACTTTTTAATGGAAGAATAGTACAATTTTTATACTAAATAAGATATATAAATAAGCATGATTAAAATAAAATATTTAATAAATAAATTTATTCAAATCTTACATTTTTATCATCTAAAAAATTTAATTATTATTTGAAGCTAAATTTTGAAATTATCAAAATATAATACAACGAAATTTTAATAGTAATTATCAAATTAAACAGTAATTTTTACCTTAGATATTAAACAGAGAAATAATTTACTATTATTACTACAAATTTTTTTTAATATCATATATATATATATAATAATTAATATTAATCTCAATATTAATTATTTTATAAATATTAAATATAATTATTTAGATTAATAATTTTTTAATATAAAAAGTTTCAATCCTAGTTTTTTTTTTTAAAACTTGATCTTTGTTAGTCTTCAAACAATTTAAATTGATATTGTTTTCAATTGTAAAAATATTGTTTATTAAATTTGAAGGAGAATGAAGGTGGGAGCGAATTCTAATTTTTAAATTTTAATTTTCAAATTATCCTAATTAAAAAATTAAAAAATAGTAAATTATGAGTAATTGCAAAATAATCGATTAAGCTTAATAAATATAATCGATTAATAATAATTCTATGATTGATTAATAATAATTTCATAATTGATTAAGCTCAACAAATATAATTAATTAACAATAATTTTATAATTGATTAAGTTTAATAAATAAATCGATTAATAATAGTCTCGTAATCAATTAACAATAGTTCCCATAATTAATTAATAATACTTTCTATAATCGATTAATGATTAAGCTTAGCAAATATAATCAATTAATAATAATTTCATAATCAATTAAGTTTAATTATATAATCGATTATGTGTATCTCTATAATCGATTGTATATTGAACTGTGTAAATATAACATAAGGTTATGTATTTAGAATAATCAAATTTTTACTGAACCATGCAATTCAGTCACAGGTATTTCACGAATAAGACCGTGAACTTATACTTGAAAGAACCTACAAGCAGGGGCGGAGCCAGGGGGACTAGAGCCATGGGGACTAGGGAGGCCACGGCCTCCAACATTTTGGATTTTTTTTATTATTATATAAAATTATAATTAAATTATGAAAAATATACCCCTTGGTCCCCTCGTTCCGTCCCCTTCATAATATTGCATGATTGTTTATATTGAAAACTGTAAAGTTCAATACAGATACAGATGTAATAATTGATGATTTTTATAACATGAAATATCGTCGAGTACAATTAAAAAATTAAATCTACCAGATATATATTTGATTTTATATATAATTATTTATGTTGATTTTAAATATATGTAAATGATTTATAATTTATTAATAATTTTATTTATTATATTTATTTTTACGTGATAATTAATTTTAATGAATATATATTAATTTTTTTTAATTACTTTGATCCGATCCGGTCCGACCCGATTCGATCCATTCCGGCCTTCTCACCTAAAATTTCTGGCTCCGCCCTGCCTACAAAAATTTTACAGTAGCATCATATGCAAGTGTAGAATTTTTCAGGGAGCAACTCTCTTATGCTTTCTTTATAAATCTATGCAAATCATCTTCCCTAATCCATTTACTTCCATCATTATTAATTTATTTTTATTATTTTGTTAATTTATTAACCTTATGATAATTATATTTTAATATGCAAACAGATAATAATATAAAAAAAAATAAACAGTAAATTTAAAATTGTTAAAAGAGATGGATAAATATATTTGGATTAAAACTAATATGCAATATGAATTTAAGTATTATTATTTTTATGTAATAGATTTAATAAACAATATAATTAGCGTTTATGTTTTTAATATTTTATGATATTTTAAAAAGTTAATGATTATAATCTGGTAGGTTAATATCCTTCTAGAAAATTTTATATTTGGTTCGTTAATTTTGTCTTTAATTCAGAGAAAAAATATTATTTTTTTCCCATCAAATTGACGCCATTTATTAGTATAAGAATTGCATTACATTTCAAATTTTAAAATTAAAATTAAACGGTTTGCAAAGGAGTTTAAGTTGTATGTATTATTGGTATAAAAAGATTAAAAAGTTATTTAAATGAATATAATAAATAATAAAAATAAAAAGTTACTATATATATGAATGTAGAAAATTAAGTTTTAAATATAATTTTGTCGTTAGATTCTACACAAAAGCACGTTTATTTGTCCACAATTACGCGCTTATCTAAACCGACTAAAAAAGGAGTTGAAAATCACATTCATGTCACTTCATGCTTATACAATCACATTTTTATATTTTTATGTCATTCTATTTTTTTTTGTTGAAAATTATTTTTAATCCTTATATTTGTTAAGAATTAATTCACTTCTCTAAATTTTAAAAATATATAGTTTTAATTTTTTTATGAATTTTATGATGATAAATAAATATTACTAAATATAAATAACAATTGAAATCGTATTTAATCATTTTATTAATATTTTTAAAATAAAAAATTATTAAATATTAAATTTAAATATATAAAAAAATTAAAATCACATATTTTTACTGAAGATCTGAATTGATGATTTGAAAAATATAAGGATAATATAAATATAAACATAAAAAATATATTTTATTTTTATATTTTTAAATTGATTAATTTAGTGGTTTACTTTTTAAAAATATATTATTTTATTTTTTTATATCTAAATTTAATAATTAATAGTGAAAGTTAATAAAATGATTAAATTTAAATATTTTTTAAAATTAAAAGGCAGAATTGGTCAATTTAAAAGCATAAAGATTAAAGATAATCTAAAAAAACACGGGACAAAAAATATATTTAATCCTTATACAATTTATTCTAAAAATTATATTTAAAATAATTATAAATTAAAATTATTTTGTTATAAATTATAAATAAACTTGGTTGATATTTATAAGAGGAAAATACTATTTTTTTTTAAAACTGTAAAAAAAAACTTGTATACATATTTCTAATCTAATCAATAACTAAGTGAAAGATACGTCTTAATTTTTATTTATTTATGTATATTAAATGTTTCTTACTAAAATCAAACAAGGAACATTTGAAAAAACACACAACACATAATTCAAACCAAATCAAAATCTTAAATTTATAACACAAAAAAAGAATAAAAGTAAAAGACATTAGATTATCTCTCACAAACACTTGATTTAATATCATTAACTTGATTGATGGGGCAAATGATATTATAAGTTATTGAGTTGTATTAACTTCACCACTAAAATAATTTGAGTCTTTGTTCATATTCATTACCTAATTTCTTTGTGATGAGTCTTCTATTTATGTTCCATAAGGTTTCACCTTCTTCATGTTAAAAAGCACTTTATCACTTTTTAACTTTTAAAAATAATTAAGTCTTAAGTTGAACAAAAACACCTAGTATTCACATTTAGAATCTCTTTTTAAAAGCTTATGATCATGATAAACTTTTGCCTTTTGCTTATAGTGCTTGAAAGACTCATATTTCTTTTACCTCATGAAATTGTAACTTCATCTTCTTCCTAAGGATTGATCAATTTTTTTGAATTTAAGAGCCTAATATATTTTATGTTCCATTTTTATAGGAAGATCACAAACTTTTCTATATACCATCCGAAAAAGAGAAAAATCAATTCAAGTCTTGAATGGCTAATTTTTATTGGTTATGTTTGTTGTGGTGACTTACAAAATGCATTCATATTTCTTATTATGACCTTAAGCTTCACTTTTAATGAAACTTTACCTAATAATTGGATAGAGTAATAATAAGCTCTCTACCAAACATTCAAAAGAAAATTCTCCATGAAATTACAAGTCATTTTTGAATAAAAATTATATTATATTTTATAATACTTATTTATTGAATAAATGTTAATTTCTATGGAATTATGATATAATTATTTGTATGATTGTAATTGATTTAAAATTTTATGGATGTAACTTAAATATCTAACTTAGTTAAAATTTGAAAGCTAGACTTTAGAAAAGTTATGATGCAGGAATATTAGAGGAAGTTGGTAGAAGAAAATTAAATTCCCATAACAATAAACTTGAGAGAATTATATCTTTCTCGGACCATTATTTTTATTACGTGTATTTCATTTGATTAGATTTATATACTTGTAAATTTCTACTTTCGTTTGAATAATTAAAAAAAATTATAAGAAGAAAAAGAAGAAAGGGAGAGAATATGAAAGAGGAGAGCCACACAAAAAACAATGGAAAGACAGAGAAAAAGAAAAAGAAAAAGGAAAATAGAGTGAAAGAGAAAGAAATGATAGAACAATTTGTTTTTCAAGCTCGAAATGGACAAAGGAAAATTTGGTCAAATACTTTACAACAATCTTATCATAAAAAACAAAACAAACGATATTCACACTTTTACTTTAATTAACGTGAGAACTATATTGTTTTTAAAATATTTTATGTAATTATAAAATAATTGTTATGATTTTATAAATAATAAATGGTCTCACTCATACTTTCACACACTATAATAATAATAATAATAAAATAATTGTAATTAAAAAAAAAAGTTAATAGTACTACTGCTATTACTACTCTCTTACTTTTACGGCTAGTATTAGTATAAATTTTTTATATTTTTTTTTAAATGCATCCGCATGCAATAATATAAGTTTCTTAGAAAATTTTAAATTTTAGGTATTAACTAAAATATATTTATTTTAAATATTATAATTAAAATTTATTTAATAATTAAAATTTTTAATTTAATTATTTAACAATTTTCAAAATTATAATTATCATTGTAATCTTAACATATTAATATATTTAAAAGATGAGTTAATTATTTTTATTAGATAGTTCAATAATATTAAATAAAAATTCAAATCCACTATATTAGGTAGATAATTTCTATTTCATCAGTCTTATTTCTATTGTCTTTCGGTTGATGAATTCTCTCTTGACTTGACATATGCTTTTGTGCAAGTACACAGATTATAATAGTTGAACATATACAATATAACAAAGAGGGTAAGCTAATGATATAAAAGAACTTCTAAAAATCAATAATCTTACAAGATATTCAATATAAACATATTTCTAAGTATAAGGGTTTATCTAAGACTTTACACATGATAAATGTCATACTCACAAATAAGACTGACGATTTCCGGAAGATTGTATGGATCTCAAGCATATAAGACTAACACCTACTAATGTATAAAATAGAATCTTGGGTTTTCATTACAACCAATCGACTTATTGAATTTGTTTCACCTCAAGGTTATCCTCATGCTACTCATAGTCAACATCACTTCAGGATAGTCTTATCTAGTTGTCTTTTCAGAACAACCGACAAAACCTCCATTGACCTCTCATCACATTTGGTCTTAGTCTATATAAATGACTTTGATCCACATTGAGGTTTAGATACTTCATACCATATCCTTAGATCCATACACATTAAGCTACCATATGTCATATTTCATTCACACTATAAATTTCTCCTCAAATAGTAACTAGATAGCCTCATACCCTTTTTAAAGCTCATCATTCTCAAATCACATGACATTCATCATTATTCAACACACCAAACATGAAATTCACTTTCAATTACCTCTTTCTAAAATAGGTAAATTTGCTTAGCAAATCCAAATTTCGCTTAACGGATGGGGTCTAGAGAGTAGTCTCAAAATAGAGACTGATCCGCTTAGCGTGAAAAGATTTGCTCAACGAAAATACCCCATCCGCTCAGCGAAATCACTTCATCCGCTTAGCAGAGGGCAATTCGTTCAATAAATTTCAACCCGAGAACATCCTATTCTTTGGAACTAAATCCACTCATTAGATTCAGCTTCACCAACGGATTTATGTAATAACAGATTATGCATATAGTTTTAACTCACTTCTAGATCTAAATTTAAACTTTAAACACAATCCAAACATTATACTAGTTATAAATCAACTTTTATCACCTTTGTTTGGTAAAATACTGGGTCTGAGAAGGTGAATTGACCTTTCTATACAATTAGTCCCACCAATAATTTTAACACAGTTACCTTTATTCAAAAGCATGCCCAATTCCAACATCACCCTTAGGTTCACAATTCAATATACATAACACACAATATATCAACAAGTGAGATCATTCCACACCATCAATTTTATAATTTCAAATAACACAATTTTAATTCAAATCAACACCATTTATCTAAGGAACAATGTAGTGAAATAAACCCCCAATTTGAACACAAACACATCTAGTTCCAACATCTTAACAGTTTGGATATCAAAGTAAGGAATAAAATTTTCTACCCAATCCAACCACCAACCAATAATTTATACAACACTCCTAGAAACAAGCTAATTTCCCTTACCTTAAAGTGACTCTTCTAAACAGCTTAGTGTCCTTCTCAAATAGCATATCCCTAAGTGTTCCAAGAATGTTTAATGATCAAAGTAACCACATTATTAGGAGCCCACACTAATATAGAACTAATTAGAACCAAGAACAGAAGCATGCAAGGACCCATGAAACCCCAAAACAACAACCCCTTCGTAGTTTATTTTATAAAATAGAATCCTAAAAACTTATCCAAATAAAGATTCCAATTAATTCAAAGAATTCTATTCCTCAAAAACTTCATTATAGTATGCTTGAATCTTGAAAGAGATGAGAAATTGGTCACAAATATTAAAAAAGACATATTTTAAAAAAGAAAAATTTTAAAAATGATAAAATTGAATAATAAAAAATAAAATATTTAATTTTTTATTTATATACTTAAAAATTTAACTAAATAATTTTCACATGGTTCCTTCTCATTTATCTAATTTTCATTAATTTCTTATATTAAGTTTTGAAATTATTTGATATTTAATATTTTCAATTAATAATCTAATATTGTTAAAAATTATTATTATATCTAGGCTACATTATAAATAAAAAATATAGTTATAATTATAAATTCATTATATATTCTGTAGAAAACCATTTTAATTTTAACCCTTAACTACTGCAATTTTGACATTGAAGTAACCCTGCTACCCACAACTGAAAAGCTGGCATATGCAAGAACAACCAAATTTTAGAAGCATGCTGTGTGAAAAAGATGGTGAATACTGGAGTTATTGTAATTTGTAGGATATAAGTCCATGTCATTGCCACTATGCTTCTTTCTTTCTATTTCCCTTCAACTTCCTCTATTTATCTCCAACCCACAAATCAGGCTCTTATCTTTCTTCAAGCTTTTTTTTCACAAAGAAATTTTTAAAATTACAGAAATAGAAAAAAAATCTTATTTTAAAGTATAATATAAAAAATGAAAAACTCCATAAATCTATTTTATTAATATTTTAAATTAAAAGTCTTATAATGTTCATCTGTGATTCATTTATATATTTTTTTTTCGAAATTATCCACAATTGATATATGACTTTAAAATTTTGGATATGGTATTTGATTCTCTTATGCAATTTCTATTAGAAAAAACTAATAAAGAAAAAAACATATCACCCTCATCATAAATGTAACACGTGCAATGGAGCATACAAAGTTTGTCGCAACCAAATAATAGGGACAATTGGAAGGTTGGGTACAATTTTTCTCTTATTAATAAATTACATTTAAAAATCTAACATTTACTCTTTTAAATACAATCTTCAGTGTTGATTATAACTATTAAAAATTATAATTTTTTTGCTGATCTTAATTATTTTATTCATGATTTTTAGTTTCTAATAAGTTTTAATTATTGTAAAACAATAAGGAATAAGAATTTCTAAAATATAAAAAAAATTAACAGATTGTATTTAGTGAATTTTTTTTATAAAAATTTGTGTGCTGAATATAAATATGATTTATTTAATAATGAATATTGATGTATTATTATTCTATTTAGATTAAATATTTTCAATTGATTTACAAAAGAAAAACAGTGTCCAACTTTACTTGTTAGCAACATGTAGTTTAATAATACTGTTTGGTATTTTAACTCCTTTGTATTTTAAAAAGAAAAAGAAAATCATTTTTGTTTGTGGAGTCCATATTTTATCTTCAATTTAATTGTAAATGAACAAGCTGGATCCATGTGATGTCTTTGTTAAAAAATCATTGATGAAAATGATGGCATTGAGAGACAATTTAAAGATAATAATGATAATATGGAAATAAAATATATTTGAAATTTCATTAAATTATTAAGGAAAATAGATTATTATTATTATTATTAAAAGGATACCTCAAGGTCCACAAAATGTACTTTCATGAGATAATCAAAATACAGCTGTCCTATTGAAGCTTTTTTTAGGCAAATATATAAACTTGACATTTTTAATATTCAAAATTAATGATTGAATGAGATGTTAGAGTTATCTCAAGTGCATGATCTGAGAAATAAAGCAAAATTCATAAAATATATGAGGTTTCATAGGACAGTTGGTTAATCTAATGGAATTTGTACCATAAAAATTTTCATACTAAAACATAGTTTATTTTGTTGATATGAAGTCAAAGTCTATCTCAATGTGTTAGTCTTCATCCCAAAAGATGAAAAATTTACTTTTGGAAATTCACTTTCATGAATAGAAAAACAAAGCCAAAAAAGCAACCAAGTCACCGTCAAGATTCTGTTGTCACAGTTTGTTCTGCTGTCGTTATAACCGTAGCTGTAGCCTCCGTTGTTGAATTTCTCAAAAATGCAACCGTGTCATGTAATATTACGTTACTCTCTCTGTCAGACTAAACTGCACGCCAATCTTCATTTTTTCATTTCTTTTTCAGATGTGGGCCTAGTAGTGTTTATATGCGTTGGTTGAGCCTTTGATTGTGTGAGACACGGGAAAAAGAGAGATTTTTCCTTTTTCTCTTCTATATTTTTGTTTTGTTTTCTTTCTCCTTGTAAATCAGAGGTTGTATTGGGCCATGGCAATCCATTTCATCCATATTTAACACCTATCTTTTGTTTCCTTCCTCTCTTTGTATTGATATTTCCTTCCTCTTTACTTCTGTGCTGTTATTACTGTCCCCCACTTCTTTTTTCCATCCAGAAATCTTGTTGCCCAAGTGAGGAAAAAAGGGTTGCCTTGGAAACTTCTCTCCTTGTTCTCTGGTATGCCATCCACCCCCAGGTGTTTTTTTTTTTTTTTTTGTTCTTGCCTTGTTTGGTCCATTTTCTGGATTCATAAATGTGATTCTGGGTGTCATGTTGGGTGTGTTGTGAGAACCAGATGGATGTTGACAAATTCTGGTCTTTTGGTTTGCTTGCTAGGCAATCAAGCATATACTTTCTTTTTCCTTTATTCATTTTTTAAGGAGTTTAGTACTTTAGTTGTTGATCCATTTTTTGTTCTCCTTGTGAGTCTGATGTGGAAGGAAAATCATTTTTTTATTATGAATTTCAGTTGGCTGGGTGATTATTGTTGGGATTTGATTATTTTTATTAGGAAATGAGGGAACAAACAGTTTTGATGCATCAACTAAACAGAATAGACTATAATAACAGCAGTAGTTTTGTTCAAAATGAGCAAATAATTTTGTTTCTCTTGCTGCAAATTATGATGCAGTCTGATAGATGTTTGGTCTCTGATCTTCTTGTTATTGCTGATAAAATTCAGTTTTACAGTGACTATCAAGACCTGTAGTAGTAACTTTGTTTCTATTCTAGTTGTAAGACCGAAGTTCTTCTTAGCATAAATCATAATATTAGTGGTTATGTGGTGATGTAGTTAACTAGTGATAAGGGAAGGGAAGAAGAGATTTTGGGAAAGGGAGACAGAAAGTGGGAGAAATAAATCAATGGAGGAAAAGTAGACTGAGGAAGAAGAAGGAAAACTTTTAAAATAATTTCAAGCCTCAATTCAAATCTAAGTCCGAAACTTATTAATCTTCCATCCTTGAATTGGCAAACCCAGCCTGCTTTATTAATCTTTATATTAGTCAAAAATACCCTACAACCTTATAATACTAAATTCCCAACATTTTACTTGCTCCATGCACCATAAAATCCTAGTATTTATTTCTTATATCCCAATATTCCATTCTTCCTATCCTTTCTCAATCAATATGATAAATGATATCATATAACGTTCTTGGATGAAAAACTCTACCCTTATATATTGAGCTTGGTTATAAATAACTTACTCGAGAATATATATATATATATATATATATATATATATATATATATATATATAATCTTGAAGAGACAAATGCTTGTAGATATAGGTCTAATGTTTTCAGTTAGTTATTTAGATATATGAAAAGACCAACAATGGAGGCACATCGCAGGAACTCCAACAGTCTTGCTCTTCTGTTTATGAACAAGGTGCAAAGTCTTTATTTGCTTAGTGCTGAACTAGTGTTTTTTATATTCCCAGGGTTATGTTAAATTGAAAGAAGCTACTTGACATCAAGAATGGGTTCGGGCGATTGGTTTAAGACAATAATTAGCTCAAGGAAATCAAAAGAAGGTAGATCAAAGAAAGTAAAGGTACAAAACACTTTTTTCTGCCGATGTTAGTTTCTTGGATTGAATTTTTCATGGATTAATGAGTACGAAAAATTCATTGTAAACTCTTTATTTTCATTATTTTCCTGGAAAATTAAATGAATATTTTTTAATGCTTTGAAGGTAATTTATCTTGATCATGCAGTATCACGTATACCTTATTTTAGCAGTTAAGGTTTTGTTATTTGGAGAGTGACTATCCATTTGCTATAAGGGATTGAACTGTGAGCAAGTTATCTTTAGACCCGAGTAAGTCATCGTACAGAATTGAAATAACCTACATGTTATCAAAGCAAAAAATACTTTGTGGATATAAATTGAAAAGCAGAGTTTAGATTTGTTCTACATGAAGTAATTCAAAGTTTTGGACTGCAATATGCCTATAAACTATTACAGCAACAAGAACCAACCCTTATCTCACTTTCTGAGGTCAGTTAACTTGAATCAGTCGATATCACTCAAACAGAGCTTTTAGAAATTGAAGTTTTATCTTGAGTCTGGCATCATGTTTATGCTGAGCAAATTTTTATTTTCTTTTTATTTAGGCTGCAGTAACGTCATTTCTTAGCATATATTGTTACATATTTTGTTTGAGGGGTGTTGTGACCTAATGTTAATATCCCCACAAATATTCTCACATTTTGAGATAGGATTCATGGAAAATAATTGTGTGCAGACTAAGAGTTTTAGAAGAAAAAAGTCCAATGGTTTAGCAAATGGAATTAAAAGCGAAAATCTAGAGTCAGCTGGAGTATCAATTGAAACAATTGCTGCAACAAGGATCCAGACAGCATTCCGAGCTTATAAGGTATGTCAATTTGAAAAATTGAGACAACCCAAGTCGAACCTAACTTCGATGATTTTAGCACATACTTAACAAAAGCACGTACACACACACACACACACATATATATATATATATATATATATATATATATATATTATCATTCAAGTATGAATGTCATGTGCTATTTTCTTACATGTATATCATTTATATTTATTGCTGACATGACATATGTGTGCATCATGTATACATTATGCACAAACCTTCTGTTAATGTCTTCTGCTGATTTGGTTTTATGATGCTGACTTTTGAATCCGTCAGGCTAGAAAATATTTACGTCGCTTGAGAGGATTCACTAAACTGAAAATCCTGACTCAAGGTTGCTCTGTTCAAAAACAAGCTATTACAACTATAACTCATCTTCATTCATGGAGCAAGATACAGGCTGAGATTAGAGCTCGCCGAATATGTATGGTAACAGAAGACAGGCTCAAGCGGAAGAAACTACATTCTCAACTAAAACTAGAGGCCAAGATTCATGATCTGGAGGTAATCTTCCCTGCTTCATGGTGTTCTGGGCTTGTACAGCTAAAAGGTTTTCAGTGAACATATTATGGATTTTTTTTTCAAACTGTTGCCAGTTTGTTGATCATTCTTTCTACTACTATGACTATATATTAATAGCCAAATGTATATATGGTTTCATTGGTTTCTCTGTTTTAAATATGCATATATGTGTAATTATTTTAAAGATCTCTTTATGGTTTCTATGTGATTTGTAAATGGCCAAATGCATTAAGTGATTGAAATAGTGTCATGAGTTAGAGTCTCCACATGAGTCACTTTGACTTCTGAAGTCTACTATCCCATAGTTAGAGGTTTAGACATTGAACGCATGTGCATAATCTCTCTCATATGTATAAATCTTTGGACATTACTAGCATGCCCTTACCACTATTATCACCTTTCCCTCATTTCGCCTTACTGAATCTTCAATATGAAGTTGTTTATTTCATCTAGAGACAATAGTTGCATTTTAGTTAAGCAATACACCTATTGTTTATAAAGAAGCTTGTATCTTATTGTAAGCATTTTTATCCTTGTGCAAACTTCCTCTTCTCTTTTCTATAATACCAAGTTGAGATTCTTAACGAGATGTCGTATAACATGCGTACTCATTTGAAATCAGATTCCAAATATTAGTTTTTCCTATTCAATTATATATGAAATGCTTGGAATCTCTTATCATTTTTAATAGTGGTGCAATAATTTCACCAGATACAAGAATTAGATAGAACCTTCTTCAGTCACCCTTTTTCTGACCAACAGTTTACACAAATAACAGGTGGAATGGTGTGGTGGCTCTCAAACCATGGAGGAAAGCCTTGCAAGGTTACATCTAAGAGAAGAAGCATCTGTTAAGAGGGAAAGAACCATGGCATATGCCTTCTCTCATCAGGTAGGTTAATCTTAGTAATGAGAAGTAGTCACATAATATTATTTCCCTTGGTTCTACAGAAAATCATATGCATATCTTATGAATAACAGTGGAGGGCCAACTCTAGCCAAGGTCTAGGCAATTATGAAGTTGGCAAAGCTAGTTGGAGTTGGAGCTGGAAGGACCGCTGGATTGCTGCGCGCCCTTGGGAAAGCCGTGTCCCCAGTTCAACCATTAGCCCCAGTTCAACCATTAGCCCCGGGAATGATCAAAATAAGATGTCAACCAAAGTTAAAAAGAATAAGAAATCATCAACATCAAAACAATCAGTTTCAATTAAAACTCCTTCAGCTAATGCTAAAGGGACTAAACCCTTAGGTAATGCACAAGGAACTACTAAAGCTAGAAGAAGGTTGTCTTACCCTGCTACAGAGAAAAAAGCAGTGCAGGAAGGAAAGCAATGAGTACTCAAGCTGATGCAAAGAACAGAATCATGCATATTTTGTCAAGCCTATGTCGTGTAACATTAGCAGTCAAATTGATTTTTTAGTGGTTACAGTTACGGTGTGTCTAAAGATAAAAAGGCAATCTGTTTTTCTTTATTCATTGGATTGCTTCCAATTTGTGCATATGAATGTGAGTGAAATTCTATGACCTTAGTGATAGAAAATGGACCAAAACAAACCAGCATGTGTGTGATTTGTTGATTGGTTTTTATGATCTTCAATATTGTATATTTAGTGCAATGCGGAGACGAATTATAGATAGATCAGCTGTTCTTTTTCCCCACTTCGTTTGTTGAAGTAGAAAGATTTTTGAAGCTGTGATTCTCTTGTTAATTTCTTGACGATGAATTTTATTATCATATTGAGTGGCTTATGGAATATGTTATTGTACGATAACTTGATAATACATAAATTTATTGTTTGAATTGTATTACTATTTTGTAATTATTTTGTTTTTCTTTTTTTAGTTTATTTTTTATTTATATCTATATTCATGTATATTTGTATATTTTAATGTGAGTTAAAGATAATTTTTTAACTTGAAAAAAAGTGACTGATTTTGAATATTTTAATTTTAAGGATTAAAAATTTAATTTACGTCTTATTGTAGGAATATTTTGGCACTCAAATATAGGATAAAAGCTTCATGTTATATAGATAAGTCACTCATATATGTGAGGAAAGAGGTCACATGTTACGTAGGCAAGTCATCTGAGCATGCAAGAAGAGAGACTCTATGCTATGTATGCTAGTCGCTCAAGCATGTGAAGATAGAAGTCTCATGCTACGAAGTCCCATACTACTAAGGCAAGTCACCCGAGCATGCGAGGACAGAGACCCTGTACTTCATAGATAAGTCGCTTAAGCATAAAGAAAGCGAAATAGTTTAAGGCAAATTATAACTTAAAACAATCGAATACATATGCAAAATGTCCAAGCGAAAACTAAATAACTTAAGGTAAATTATAACTTAAAACAATTGAATACGCAGATAAATCATCTTAACATAGCGAAAAGTGAAGTAAAGGAAAAATAACATAAAAAAAAGAATAAAATCAACCAAACAGGTGAGACGTTAAAAAATTAAAGATTAAACATTAGATAAAAAACAGTTTAATAGGAAGGGTGATGCCTTTGTTACAAATTAAATCATGATTAGAAAAATAAAAAGTTGTGCCTCTAATCCATATTTTTTACAATTTTTCCATCCACCACAATTTTACACAAATCGAATCTTGGGAGAATCACTTGCATATTTGTTCTATAGCAACAATAAAGTCATCTCAAAAGAAGATGTCACTTCATCCCTTAGGGATTCTTCCACGTCATGCAAGGATGTCTTTTCTTTCTCCAACCTCTCTATGGCAAGTATGACATTCTTAACCTTTTGGTTCTTGACCTCAAGAGCCCTTGCCCCATCGGGTAACTTCATCTCCAACTCGTTACACACTCATCTCTCTTACTAAGCCTTCATCTTTAACTCTTCTATCTCCTTTGTCAAGTAAGATACATCATGGACAATCCTTATTTCTTTAATCTTAGCCTTCAATTGAAAAGCCTCACTTTAAGCATCATCTTTATCTTGTTGTAGCTTCTTTTCAATAGCTTGAGACTCCTTGGCCGGCCATCACCATCAAGGTGATGACCTTATTTGAACATTTCTCAACACCACAACATGTATCCAGTATAATTCCCTCCAACGCCTTCTTGTAAACTTCGGTTAGATTGTGGGCAAGGTTATGAGTTGAATGAGGAAAGGAAGAATCTCAAAAAGACTTTCCTTCCTCACCACATCTTCCCTATTCCATTGAATACCAATCTTCCCCCATTGTAACTTCACGCTCCGAGTCTTGACTATCGGAATAGGAATGTTCTAAGGTCGCGGTCCCACAATAATGGAATCTTTCTTGGAGTGTTTCCTAGGCCTTAACCTTAGATAAAAAGTAGTTTGATCTAATTCCACTTCCACAATTGACACGATCTCTTTCCTTGACATTGACATTTGGGTATTTGCATAAAAGGAAAAAATTGACCATAAGGGTCCAAAGCACACATAAAAATTTGGAAGTCTCTAGTATAGTTGTATAAAATTTTAGATCTAGAGATAGATATTCGAACGACAATAACTTGGAAGTGTTAAAAGTAGTTTCTAATAACTTGGAAGTGTTAAAAGTAATTTCTAACTCTCAAGCTTTTTATAGTTCATCACTTCATCAACATTAAGTTCTCCTAATTGTCTACAGGGTTAAGGGTGTACCTTGGACATCTAGTACAAAGGGAAGCCCTTAAGCCGAGATGGATTATACAAAGGGCTCTAACTTTTATAAATTTGTCTTTATTCTTGTAAGAAGATTGGAATAAGGTCAACAAACCCTACCCAAAACACCCCTTTTACTAAAACGTCCTACTATTGACGTTAAACTAAAAAAAATAAAAATAAAAGAACATGTTGCAGTCGAAACTATACCGAAATAGAAACAAAGTATGTTAAACACTTGAACTAAAGTCTAACTGTGGATGAAGTTGGACAAGTGTAACATTCATCAATGTTAGTACATCCTTTTCAAGGAGCTTAGGGATAAGCAAATCCCTAACTTTACAAATAGAGTAACATAAAAGTAGAAAAATGTCATTTTCCCTTTGTTAGAAGTGTTATCTTTACAAATAGGCTCATTCTCATCTCACACCATGATGGTCACATTGCTCTCATCACTAGAATGAGTTAGAGATTGAACATTGTATAACTTCTAAAAGAGAATAATGGATGTATAATTAGAAGTTTTGAAAAGGATTTCTTCCTTGGCCTAGGGATACATCTCTATAGTTATAATTCATGAGAAGCAAACCCTAACTTAGGATACACAAAAATAAATAGAAACATCAAACCCACAATGCACAAACATTAGAAACACCAACTGAGAAAACATGATATGTACTTAGGAACAACAAAATCAGAAGGAAATACCAAAAATAATAATGAAAAAGTAAATATGGAACAAATGGGGGATTCACATAAAATGAGTTTATAGAAAGGCGAACTTGATGTCTAGCTATACAAAGATGCGGGAAAGAAGTTTATGCAAAGATGAAAGATGATGAACCCTTGAGATATGAAAGAAAGTACAATGATAAAAGTGAAGCTACCTGCATTGATGAAGGATATTGACAATGATTTCGCTTTTTAGACTCGACATTAGGAGGTTGTGTACTCTCTTAAATGAGATAAAGTGAGTCATATATCGATATCAAATAACTAATTCCAAATTGGTAGTAACTTCATCTTTCTTATTCAATATTTGGAGGTGTGTACCTTCTTAGGCAGGCTAAAGTTGGTCATATACTAATCTCAAAATACTAATCACCTATATAGCGATCTCAAACAATAAATACGATTATTTAACAAATTTACCAATCCTAAAAAATTAAGATTTTCAAATAATTTTTTTTATTTAAATAATTCCAATAAAACTAGTAAAATTACATTATATACATTTTTTACTTTATAAATTTATAAACACATTATTATTTTTTTATAGTAATTTATAAAAAAAAATAATCCACTAAAGAATATCAAATAAATAGTTTAGAAAAAGATTTATTCAGTGAAATAATTATATAAATATACAAGAAAAAAATTATACACTTTAAAAAAAAATGTGTATATTTAAGAGAAATCTCTTCATAAATATTTTTAAGAGATAAAAAATTAAAGATTCTCTAGACAAATTTCTCCATTAATACTTTTAGAAAAAATAAAATAAATTTTCTATAAACTAAAATAATTTATATATAAATTAGAAAAAAGATATATGAGAGAATTTTTAGAGTTTAGTTTACACATAAACTAATTTTATCTTATAAAACAGTTAATCTAAAAAGAAGAAAAATAATATCTCAAAAATGATTTTGTTCCATTGGCTCTTTGAAGAAAAGGAACATAATATTGTTTTTACTGCATGCAAACCACTTACACGGCTGCTAGGCTTCGCAAACGTCAAAATATTATGTCGATATCGACCACGAAAGTAGTTACTAATTTATATTATTCATATCGCATGCCACTCAACAAAATTTATACTTATCACTCAAACTAACAATCAGCCAATTAAATTCCAACACCGAGTCAACTTAATTCAACTTTCATAAATCATAACGATTTTTATATTAAATAAACATTGGTAGTACTTTTTAGAAAAAGATAATTCTCAGAAAATATTTTCAATCAATAATTTTGCAATTCATGCTAGACACAAATTTCTTGCCCAGCTTTTATTATTTTCTAAAAGAAAAAATACAAAAAAATACATCGTACATAGTTTAAGACAGTGTAATTAACAGAGGTTGGGTCGTTGGTGGTTCTGTTTTTTAACTGTGACGCATATGGTTTCCATTGTGAGAACATTACCAACAATAAGATCCTTATTACCCAGAGCATCATCATCATCATCTATCTCCAAAATCATGGATTCTTCTTCCAACGCTGGTATGGGAGGATCTCAGAGGCTTTTGGCGTTGGCACAGCACCTTCGCCAGTACAAGGCTCCGTCTTTCCCTGAAGATATTGTGGAGCAGCGCATTGAAGAAAGTGGTGGCAAGGTTGTTTCGCAGGTGGGTTTTCCGGAAGCAGCAACCCCAGTTGGTCAAAATTCAGAAAAATTCAGACCCAAAAAAGCTGCTGTTTTGATTTGCCTCTTTGAAGGGGATGATGGGGATCTAAGGGTCATTCTCACTAAGCGCTCTTCCAAGCTCTCTACTCACTCGGGTCAGTCTAAACTAAGTTTCTAACTCTTTTCTTTTCATGGTGTTAATTTTTTTTTTTTTTTTTTAAGTAATTGCAATTTAGGTTGTGGGATTGAGGGGGAATTATGTGTTGTTTTTGCAGGTGAGGTGGCATTGCCTGGTGGGAAAGCAGAGGAAGGGGATAAGGATGATGGGGACACTGCAAAAAGAGAGGCAAACGAGGAAATTGGGTTGGACCCGGAACTTGTCAATGTTGTTACTGTTCTTGAACCATTCTTGTCTAAGGTATTGTGTGTTCTGTTTGATACTTTTGAGTAGCTTGAGTGATTAGGGTAACTTAAGATGGATCTCTGTCCTGGCTTGCTTGTGGGTGAAAGAAAAATTGAGTGTTCTGTAATTATAGGAATTTTGATGTTAAATTTGTACATTTACCAATATTATTTCGTGATGGTTGTTTCATGAAAAAGTTCTGTGAAAGGGTGAGAGATGGAGGCTTAATGATTTATGAATGATCATTTGATCGAAAAAACTGAAATTGAGTGAATTTTATATTACCCTGTACCAGTGCAATGGAGTGGAATGGAGTTATCGAGGATTTTGTTAATAAATTATGATTGTTGTCTTTGTTAACTGTACATGTCTGTATAGCATAGCATAGTGAATGGATTTGCAATGAGAAAAATACACTTTGTTGATATTTAAGGATTATAACCCAGAGTTGTGTACCATTTCTTATTTTAGGGATTTGTATCTTAGAAGGACAAACTGATGAGCTTTCTTCACTGTCTATATTTATGAATGTAAGAACTAAGGAGTGTTAGATTTGAGTGATTCTCTTTGGCCTTGTTCCTTCCACGTTGGAAAAAAACCGCAGAAATATAGAGTTCCACTACTTGTGAAAGACTGAAAAGTATGCATCATTGCAGATCATTGAACTGAGTAAAGATTTTTAATAAGTTTGATATGTCTCAGGGTTCTTCATTGTCTTATTAGTTCTTAACTTGTTCTTTAATCTTAGACAATAGTTTCATATAAAAGGATTTCATACTTATAAACCAACAGTAGAGTATTTGCTCAGGCAGAATAAACATGAACAGAAGTGTATATGCTGCCTATTAGAGTGACACTATATACATATACATTAAAGACAATAAGAGCATTACTAATTTTTCAGAGGTTTGAGTGATGTAATAATATTTTGTTTGACATGTCTTGCATGGAAATAGGTTCTTATTTGTAATAATTGGTATATGAAGAATCAATCTGAGGAAAATGATTGGAAAATTTGTTTCATGATGTTGATGTTTAAACTCCCTCGTGTTAGACTGATTAGACAACTTTTTGTTAGTCTATTTCATTTCTCATGTGCTTCATATTATATGGGTAGAATGAGAAATTTCATTCCAATACTTTTAACTTGTCACTATTTTATTTGTAGCATCTCCTAAGAGTAGTTCCGGTAATTGGCATACTTAAGGACAAGAAAGCATTCAAACCTGTGCTAAATCCAGCTGAAGTAGAAGCAGTATTTGATGCACCTTTGGAAATGTTTCTCAAGGTCCATGCTTATTTTTTTTCACTTTGATCTCGTGTCATATCATTCTTAATATCACGTATCTGATTCTGATGTCATCACTTTATGCAGGATGAAAATCGGAGACAGGAGGAGAGGGAGTGGATGGGAGAGAAGTATTTGTTGCATTTCTTTGACTATGGTGTTGGGCATAAAAAATACCTCATATGGGGTTTAACTGCTGGGATCTTGATTAGGGCTGCCTCAGTTGTGTACCAACGGCCACCAGGTTTCGTGGAGCAGAATCCTAAATTCAAGGTTCCACAGAATGTATCAAATGATACTATAATACCTTGAGTTCATTATTTTTTGTATTTTGTCCTTGACATTTGTTCTTAATAATTCAAAAAAACCATGAAAACAAAGTTCTAGAATCCATAGCAAATGTTTATATTTAAGAAAGGAAGAAGGTACTAACGCATCACTTAGAATTTCATATTCCTTGTTGATACATCATAAAGTTGAGAGACTTGTGGACATTTAATCACTTAAAATAGTGTCAAGGAATCCTAGATGCATTTGCTGACCACTAAATTGTTTTTTCCTTAGTTCCTTAAGAACATTTACAATGCAAGGATCTTATAAGAATATTTTTTTATAAGAAACCCTACTTATATATTATGATTATGATTTATGATTATGATTTCATCATATTTTTAGTCAGTTTAGACTTTCAACACACTTTCTTACATTCACAATAAAGAATATTTTTTTATAAGAAACCCTACTTATGATTTTATCATATTTTTAGTCAGTTTAGACTTTCAACACACTTTCTTACATTCACAATAAAGAATGAGTGGTCTAACAAGTTCTAACAAATCTTATTAAGATAAATTTTAATATCATATTTAAAACCAGATGACCTAATTCAACTTTATAAACCAACTTGTAAGATAAGATTTGTAGTTAAGAGACAATTTAACTGTATTTTTAGTTGATGTGAAATTTCAACAACATCAACATATTCTAATAAAAAAAAATTGTTATAAGACCCAAGTTCTAAATCTAAGACCCGGCTTAAATTTAAGAATTTTGTTAAAATCTCTGCTTGGGAGATTCTCTTAATCAGTTTGACCTTTCTCCTTTCTCCTTCTAAGGGCCTTAACAAAATTCTTGGTCTTTTCTTATACTGTGGCAGACCAGTTGTTGGGTCCCCCACTGATATATAAGAGCAAAGTTGCTACATTTTTTGCTTGGTAGTTCGTTGAACTGATATGATTCCAGAGATGAACTACCTGGCATCTCCGATCCTAAATTACGTACATACCAGAGTGTTGGAAGCCCACTAGAATACAATAGATCATGTGATTTTTAGTTGAAATGAATTGTCTTCCTACAATTCTGCTGTTTGCAAAGTTTAGTAAATGGAAAATGACTACATAGATGCTTGTTGATATGTATGTAACATACAATGGTACAAGGTAAAACATTCAGCGTGATAGGCATGGGTTTCATGTAAGCAAGTATATGCAAAAATATCTTGTCAGATAATTTATATTGGTGGGTACACGTATTTAGATGAGTGGACAAAACATTTCATAATGTTAAAAGTCTAGCAAAATACCACTTTAATCAAACCTGAAAGAGGAACCGCATTTTATTTTTGAATGTTCCGTTCAGAATATAATGGGAAGTACCACTCTTACTCCATAGACTACAGAGTCAGAAGAAACTATAGATCCTCACACTGTATAATGCAAAAAGCCTGGAATTTCATTTGTACACAGGATTTCTGAATCTCCTTCGTCTAAATTTCAAGGAAAATGAAAATCCCCACCAAAAGGCTAAAATGTAAAAGACTAAGTGGTAAAATATTGAAAAAACACTAGAATTGTTATACCATGTTCAGCGGAAAACTTCATAAAATTTCTCCAGAACAAGTAAACCTGAATCAATCGATTCCAAGGGATCCTTTCGAAGACGGTGCCTCAAGCAGTTAGGGATGACAGTAGCAATATCCTCTGCACTTACTTTGGCTCTCCCCTTGAGGGCAGCAAGAGCTTTTGCAGCTCTGTTTGTCACTATGTCTCCTCTTAATCCATCCACATTCAACTCTGCACAAACCTTGGAGATTTTTACCTTGAGATCATGATCAATTTGAACAGAAGAAAGAAAACTCCTTGATGAGGCAATTTGTTGCTGGAGCTTTTCCTGCGCTTCCTTGTAAGAATGTCGGAATCCTTTTGGGTTTTTGTCAAAGCTAGCTCTCTCCTCCACTATCTTCACTCTTAGCTCAGCATCTCTAACAGTCCCTACTTGAGCATGCATTCCAAACCTATCCAGCAGCTGCGGCCTGAGTTCTCCTTCTTCAGGGTTTCCTGAACCAATTAGGATAAACCTAGCAGGATGCGAGACTGAAATGCCCTCTCTTTCAACCGTGTTCCAACCTGATGCAGCAGAATCCAACAATACATCAACTAAGTGATCATCCAAAAGGTTAACTTCATCAACATACAGAATTCCCCTATTAGCTTTAGCCAGAAGGCCTGGTTCAAAGGCCTTTACACCCTCAGTGAGGGCCTTCTCAATGTCAATTGTCCCACAGACTCTATCTTCTGTAGCTCCCAATGGCAAATCCACCATGTTAATTTTGGAGAAGACAACCTGAAGCTGCTCTCCTTTCAACACACGCGCTCTCACTTCAACACCCATGAATTCTGGATCTTCAGGGTCTGAATTATATGGATCACCAGCAACAACCTTGATTTCAGGAAGCAAATCAACCAATGATCTAACAGTTGTAGATTTCCCTGTTCCCCTATCCCCCATGATCATTACACCTCCAATCTTGGGATCAATCACATTTAGGAGAAGGCAAAGCTTCATCTCGTCCTGTCCCACTATAGCAGAAAAAGGGTACACTGGCCTCTGGCTCTCGTTAAAGGAAATTTTCCGAGCCTGGATTAAGTTTACAGAGTTGAGGCATCATCAAAACGGGAAACCCAAAAAAGAACCAAAAACAGAGGTACAAGGGACAAATTTTGATACAGATAAGTATAAAGAATTTTACATCATCAACCACCTTTGAAGCACAGATATTTTAACTTGCTTCGGAGATACATATTGATGAAGTGTTCAACCCATTACAAAAATTTATAAAAATCCAGTATGAGACATAGAAGCATGTATAATATAAAAACGTCAAATCATCTTTTCTTGATGGAAGAATAGAAATTGTCCATTTTATGGATAACTTCGAGAAAGGAATGAGATTGGTATTGTTCATATTTTTAGACTGCACAATATTATTTATGATGATAATGTTACAAATTTTATTTTGTTTTAGTGATGTCATTGTCTGAGAAGAATGCTCTTAATTTGGATTTTTACATAATTGCATTGTATATTTATTATACGAGCTTTATATTATACATATAGAATATTGTATATGTGTATGTTACTCAACCAAATAGAAAAAAAAAAAAAAAAACCTTGATATGACTTTTAGCCTGTATATCCTTTAGTGATTTGCACGTTTGACAAGAATAGAAAAGAGAGGATGTCCACACCCTACCTCATTTGTTTCAGGTAATTTCAAAAGAAAATCAGAAAAAGTTTCATTACATGTGGTTTATAGACACTCATAATTGATTATGATCACCTTAATCAATTATGGGTATTTTTTCTTTATATTTTTTATAAATAATAAATAATTAAAAAATAATAATATTAAAAATATTAAATAGAATTATTAATAATAAATAAAATTATTTTACTTTCATTCGTTTTTACTTACTGTGTGATCTTCTTTCATTTTTCACTTCTTTTACATCCTTATATCCAAATGAAACATTAAAGTAATTATTAAAAATTAAAACCAAAAATTTTACCTAACTCAATTCATGATTGAACGAAGACATAAAAATCTTGTGCATTTTAACTAAGCTTATTTTATTTGATACTGGGTTAAGGATGGGAGCAAAAATGACTGAGTAAAAACTATCAGGGATTCAAGGTATTTGGAGGCTACATACAGTGTAAACCCCATTGCCCTAACCTTTTCTTCATTTGACATTTCATCCTTTGTCCAATCACACCCTGTATGTGCAAATTCAATAGAAACAGAGATACAATGGTCCAAAAACTATGTCCCCCAATGTATGCTTTGCTAACAATGACTCATAAACTATACCAGCATTAAGCGTCCTTGGAAGAAGAATAACTGAAATTGTGGTCTCACAATCGGAATATCCCTAACATACCTGTTCTGAAGCGTTAACTTGAGCGGCAACAGCACACGCAACTGGGAACAGAGACCTTCCCTTGATGGCGTGAAACACAATTCCTCCGCAAAACTTGGGTCCACATATCTTCACTGCAAAGCCACAATACAAACAAAATAACCGTTCAAAATCAGATCACACTTACACCCAAAAACAAAGGTTGGGAATGAGACGATGTATGTACCTGAGGTTTGGGAGAGCGAATTAGAGGGAAGGGACTGGGAAGAGTGGAGTGGTGAATGGAGGAGGGCAATGGAAGAAGTGCCAAAGGTGGACGCCATTGTTTTGTTTGTATGAGCCTTCTTGTTCCGTTGTGATGTATTTCATTCACTATTTGGGTCGTTTCTCTTTCTCGTTCTTCCTACTTTCGGTATGGTACTATATGTCACTTTGTCACTTTTCATATCTAGCTTTTGTCGTATTTAAAAAAAGATGCTATGCACCATTTACTCATTAAATAAATTCATAATAATATTTTTTAATAAATTTAAATTTTATATATATATATATATATATATATATATATATTACTACCAAACACCGATTAATTAACATGAAGTTGTTCCAAATTAACCGATAGTTAGTTATGAAATTTTATCCACTTTCATAATTATAATAAAAATATTTTATGTATTAATTAAATTTTAATATTTAATTTATTATTTAAATGTAAACTTTGAATATTTAATATATATATTTTATTTATATGTAAAATAATTATAACAATGTTAATAAGCAAAAAATATTATTTTATGTAATTTATAGAAATTATGTAAAAATACTTAATATGAACTTTTCTATTCTAATTATATTATACTTTAGTTTTAGATAATTTACATATCAATATATTTTTTAAATATTAAAATTCATTTAATATATAAACCACTTACGTTATAACTATAACTATAAAAATAAAATAAAAAATTACATGAATTTATATCTAAATTAGTTTTATCTAATAATAGAAATTAATAAAATTTTAATACATAATTCTTTACATATTATATTTTTTAATTTAATTATACATTTTTATTAAACATAAATTATTTTATTTTAATCATATAAATTGTATAAAATAAAATTATAAATATTTAAATTAAATAAATAAAATTCTCTTATTTATAAATATGTATAAAATATAAACCAAATAAAGCTTTTATTCTAGTCATTTTTTTAAGGATGCTAATCTAGGCATTAACTGTAAAGTCTATGTGAAAGAAGTCATGAATTCCATTCATTCTTACTGGAACACTTTATTTTTCACAAAATTTAACAATATGCCTCACATTAGCAACTTATGAAGTGTAATCACCAACAAGTCACGACAAAGTTAATGGAATGACCACTATAAGAGAACCAAAAATATATTTTTAAAGATGAATCAAGAATACAATAATTTAATAAAATGCCCTAAATGTAATGTCAGTAATGGAATTTTTTTTTGTCAATAACCTCAATATTTTAATAAATAGCAAACCTTGACATTATGGAAATATTGCCACTTTCTTATTTAAAACTCTCGGTTTCATTTTTTTTTGAAGTCATTGTCCTTTAATCTAGTACTTTGATAAATTAATTACTAAGTTAAAAACTGAATAATGCAAGTTAAATTGGAATTTTATGAATCATGGTCTTCTAGTAAGTTAGTTTTTGTTCTATAGGTAAAACAACAAACTATTAACGAAGTTTATTCTCACTTTTATTGTGTAAAGAAGCCACCATTAAGTATTTCAAATAAATTTGTAATATATTGAATAACTAGTATTGATAAATAAATAAATATTTAACCGGTAACATCCATGACAAGCAGCTATTTAAAACAACTTATAGCATAAGGTATCAGACGCAGTATTATTAGTAATGATGCATATAACTCCTATATATCAAACATTTCATTTAACACTTCTAATTTTTCTTTCTTTCTTCCTATCAGTCCATATCATCTGTCATACCTACACTTTTGGCATCAATTAGGTTTGTGTTTTGCCTGAAAGTTTCTCCTGTAAACATACATACAGAGTCAGATCCGAAACTGATAGTTATATATCCATCTAAGAAGGGTCAAATATTTGGCGTCTTGACGACTCGAAGGGACAAAACCAGAGAGCACCTCAGCATACGTCACAAGTTCATCAAAATCGAAAGAATTAATCATCAAGGTTAACACAGTTATAAACACAGAATGTCCTTAATAAATTCCAAAGGGAAGGATTAAATTATACAGATGCTTCCCGCTAAATTCAAAAGGCAAGATGTGCATATTCTAGCAGTCAAGCTGATGCCCAAATAAAAAGTTAATTCAACAAAATTTATATCTAAATGTAAGACAGATATGAGTTGCTATGATTCATCTTTTTTTATGTTGTCACCAAAAGATAGACTAGGCCTTTCAGGTATTCAACAATCTCTGATCCACCAAGCTTTGAACTTCCAAATACTCTATCAACAAATGTGATTGGAACCTGTACACATTTGAATTGTAATTCAGCTATGCAGTGAAAATGAACAGGGTGATAAGCATTGAACAGGATAATTATTTTGAGAACTCTAAGCCGTATATGTAAGTATTTGGGTGATAAAGGTGTAGCAAAAACAAAAAGGAGAGGGGAAATGCTAAACTGCCGAAGCACATTATAAAAACATATAACCCAACCAGCTAGCATTCAAATTTCCCACATGAATTAGATGCATATAAAGATTCAAATATTAAAGTTTAGAACATCCTAATTTTATCCAATCAAATGCATATAAACTTCACTTTAATCAACTAAAATTCTAGAAAGATTAAGGCAAAATAGAAGAAGGAAGGGATACTTCTAATTCCACTGTTTGATCATTAACCATTTTAATTTTCAAGCAGTCTACACACAAAACACAGAACATTACGGGTATGCTTACCGCTCAAATATTCAGTGATAATATCAAATGAATCTTTCATGATTAGTTACATGTCACAACACTCTTAATCTATATTCAGTAATCTATGGAAGACCAACAGCCTACCTAAATAGGTAATTTGACGAAATGCTCAGATAACAGAAGACTACCTAAATATACACAGCTAGCATGTCTACATGGAAAGCACATGCTGATTGTCACAACATACAAGCATGAATATATCATCACCCATCACTGAATCCACTTCAAAACAATTCCAAGGCAGACCCAAAGGCACATGATGAAAGTGTATTATACATTTGAAAACACTTTTAGTTCCAGGACTCACTAACAAACATCTGTACTCCTATAGTTACATGTTTGACGTTTTTAAGAACAAAAACAACAAATTATATATCAAAAGAAATTAAACTAGTTATATCAAATAGTAAAGACATATACAAATGGCAAGCACATAAGTACCTATCGATGCTATTACATATATAAGAATTATGAATTGAGAAACTGTACCTCTTCAATATGGTATCCTTTTCTGGATGCTCTTACTATCATTTCCATTTGAAAGACATATCCTTTACTAACACAGCAACTAATGATATCTTCAAGCACTGATTTCCTATAAAGTCTACAAAAAAAAAACAATACATCACCCTCAAGCAGGGAACAGAGGAGCAACCGACACTCATGAAATAGCAAATACCAATTGTCAAGCTTTATACCTAAAAGATCCTGTCAAATCTGAGACACCAGGCCATAAAAGTGTTTGCGCAAGAACATTTGCTCCCCTGCTAGTTAGTTTGCGCATAAGATTCCATCCATGCACACCACCACCTTTAACATAACGAGTTCCTGTAACTATATCAGCACCAGTATCCAACTGCTTTCTGAAATGCAAAACGGAAAGATTAAATAGTGTCAGGTAACAAGAAAATAAGAAAGAACTCACTAGAAGCTTTCTTTACCTAATGAATCTTGGCAAATATTTTGGCTGCAAAAGAAATGAATAGATCAGACAAAGAGAAATAAATAAGAGAAAAAAATTATTCAGCAATTTTTAAACTAAAAATCCGATAAAGAAGGTCATCCAACTCTTAAGTTTTTAAATTTAAAGTCTGTTTGTATATGGATGGAAAAAGTTTTGTTGATGATTAAGTGCCCGTTTGTTTTAATGTTAGGTATAATTGACTTCGAACCACAGAATATAATTTGTTTGTGTACCCAAATTAATCTCTACAACATATTTTACATTGAAACATGAGCATGATGCAGGGAATTAAATCCTGGTGTAAAACAAAATAGGGCCAATATTAACCTCTGAAAAATTGCTTGGGGACATGTATTTTTAGATTTGGAATCACAATCGTATTGGAAAACAAAGAGGTCTTCAATTATTCTTAATAAATTCAAACTATCCTCTGGATGCAAATGGTAAAACTTACATGGTGTGACAGATCAGCATCCATGATGACAACAAAATTTCCAGATGCATGCTTCATGCCATGAATATAAGCAGTTCCTGCAGATTAATTACATCAAACACTAATTTCTCAAAAACATTTGGTGCAAGTATCAGGAACATACCTAAACCCAGCTTCCTAGGTCGTGCTCTTAACAGCTGGAACCACAGCAATAAGCATGGTTACTCTAAATGATACGAAAGGGGAGAGATAGTTCCCAGAAAATAGAATAAATCATGGATGAATAATTGTGTCTATATGAAAATTCAATTTGTAAATGTCACAGCTTACGAGTCGATCTTCTCCATAAACTTGCTGCAGTTCTTTTACAACATCCTGTGTACCATCAGGACTCCCATCATCCACGACAATAATTTCAAAATCAGCATCCCTAAATTGAGTAACAAAAAGTACTCATAAAGATGATTGATCATATGTACAGATGGAATAAGAAATAAATTTGTAATTTTTTTGCCAGGAAAAGAAGGCATTTTCTTGCTAAAATTCTCTTTGTATTTTGGGTTGAAATATAAGACATATATTACCAAATAATTACTAATTATTTGCATTCTACACATACACACACTTATATTATATTTCCCAAATCATAAAATACTTACTGAGAACTCAGCTTATAAATTATATGATTTATATCTATACTAATACAGAAGAAAAAACAATTAATTAAAAGGGAGCAGATATAATCATGCGATGGAGAAATTACCCAAGGTGCTTGAAGATTAGGTAAACAATGAGACCAATGTTGAGACGCTCATTATATGTAGGAACAATTATACTGTACTTGTTCTTTTGCTTCAGATGTTGCCCATCCATTCTAATCACAACTTGGACCAAATTCACTCAATGCAGTGAGTTCAACGAACTAACACACAGAGAATATAAGATACAGAACGATCAACATATTTATGGGTTGAAACAGAGGGTCTATGTCAATTGACTAATGCTTGCTAATAAAGTTTATATAATGTTTCGGGGAAGCAGTATTCATCACACCGTGGGAAGCATCAAATTGGCATGTCAATTAATAAAATCAATGATCGAATTCCACTGTTTAACAACATTCATGACGCAGTGAATAATTGAATCAAAACACCATCTCAGTAAAATTACACCACAAATAAATCACCGAGCATGAGTACAGAGACATAAATGCCGATATCGACTCTTAAATTCATCGAAACGAACCAAAATGACAAAGGCTCATCTTAATCGAAAAGATCCAAAAACTCAGTTGAAGAATAAAAAAAGAAATTTAAACTAGGTAAACGATTTTCTCGATCACTGTCTCTCTAACACAAACAGATTCCGTCACAGGATAATTGTGATTGAAGAAAGATAAAGCGAAAGTGACAGAGATGAACTAACCTAACGACGGCGGAGGACAAACACTTCACGAGGGGCAGCAGCTTCACGCGACGGGCGAAAAATTGCAATCAAAGGGCAGAAATCAGTGTCAATCACAACTTTTTATTTGTGATATAAAAAATAAAATACTAATATATTACTAAAACAAGGTGGCATGTGTTCCAAAAGAGTGATAACAGTTCTAAACACATTTTCATAAAAGAATATTTAAAAATAATAATTTAAAAACAGTTCTTAAAAGTGCTCTTAATAAAAAAAATAATAATTTAAATTTATAACATAACACAAGATAAAATACTACAACAATTATGTTTATAGAAAAATAAATAAATAAAAAACACAAAACTTAAATGTAATTTTTGGCTAATTTTTTTGCCGCCCATGTTCATAGAATTTTCGCATTAAATAGAGGCTTATTTTTTACGAGGTTTATATATACATCTACACAAATTAATGACAAAATTTAATTTTAATTGCAAACTAATATAAAATATTTAAGAAGTTGAACTTAAGTTTATCTTTAAAAAATTAGAATAAATTATACTAAGACTTATAATTAAATTATACTTACACTTGTTTTTTCTCCCATATGACCCCTTTAAAGTATATGTACAATGTTTATATAATTCAAGAAAATGAAATTGGGATAAATTAATGTTTTTAAAATAAAAAGTAAATTTCTCTAATTAAAAAAAAATGTCCATTAACTAGTGATGTACTTGACCTATTTAATAAATGTCCATTAAGGATAATATATGAGAATAATTTTGCCATTTACATTGTTAATCTCATTTAAATAGTCATTCCCTTCATTTTCTTCGGGTTACCCGCCTTTCTTAAGTTTGGACTCTGGAGTTAGAAGCCGTTAGTGCTAATAAAGTTAATTCGAACCAGCATAGCCTATTTCCATGTTCATTTTCTTTTAAGCTAAAAGCTGAATTCTCTCTCTCTTTTCTTTTTCTCATCACAACATCAAAAACATTACCACACTCTATCGTCATTCTCATTCTTTCCGTTGCGGAAATCGAAAATCCCTACCTTCTCTCACCTCCTTCATCTTCCGGATTCCCTCTCCATTGAGTTCAATACGCTTCACGGATATGTAAGTCGCGCATTTCTTCGCGAATCTCAACATTTCGTGCATGTCTCAGTTGCAATTGCCGCAATCTTTTGTTAAGTTTGAAGTCTATGAAGTTCAACTAATTTCTGTTACTGGAACACTCATAGATTCGTGTATACTTGATTTGTGATCAGTTTCTTTAGTTTTAATCAACTAAAGTGTAACAATGGAGCATATACCTCCGTTTATCAAACTGCAGTTGCTATATTTTTTTGGTAATGTTTACGATTGATGATCTATTGCCGAACGAATTTCGGATTTAGCAGGATTAGAGGAAAGTGTGATCTACAACTACAACGTTCAAAAATGGTTCATATGCTGGTTCATCGAAATTCGTTTTGTTAAATTAAACTCATCTTAAGTTAGAAATATGCTTGCTAGGATATCCGATGATTTAGTTTTCTCTATTCTTTTAATATCGTTAGTTGTTAGTGATTGGCATTTTCATGGATTGTTTTCACAAATGCTTCGTTGATTCCATTCTTTCTCTTCTTAGTCACAAGAGTGGCCAAGGAACTTGTATGGTTAGATATTTTTATTCCCTACTTTTTAATTTGAATATGGCAATTTTGTATTGGCTGTGGTGTGGATCAGAAACATTGGCAACCTTAAGGAATGGCAGAACAGCACAAGGAATCCGCACCTGAAGATTCTAAGGAGAAAAAATCATCACGAGGTTTTTCTCTACAATGTTTTTTACTTCTATGATATAGTGAATATTAGAAGTAGATTCTTTCTAGTTCTTTTTATGGAAACAAACAAATAACAGCATGAGAGGAAAGAGTGGATGATCTTGGAATTGATTGCGAATGACAGCACATTTAGTTATTGAATTGAGTTTACTAGTCAGCACTGTTTTGGAATTGGTATGTTGACGGTTCACAAAAGTTAGGGAAGCATACCAATTTTTTGCAGTTCACTTATAGCCTTTTAGGTGAAGTCCTTATCCTTCTCTGAATTTCATGTCACTTTGGATGGAAATCAGGACTTTGGTTTCTCCAAATGAAACACTCTTACTGCAAATCTGACCATAGATTATCTTCAACTTCCTTGGAAAATGAATTGAACACAATTATAAGAACCAAAGGAAAAGAGAATCCAGCAGAGTCAAAAACTTTCTTAAATATGTGACCTGAGTTCTTCACACCATACATAAGGGCTACTATTTTTTTTTTTTTTTTTTTTTTTTAAATTCATGTATTTCTTAATCCTAAATATTGATGCAAGATTCTTAGGTGCTTGCAACTTGTAAATTTGCGAGATTGCATTCTCCCTACTCCATGGGAAAACCAAATGTTTTCTTCTCTTTTTCTTCTCTTGTGGTTGAGTAAAAGCAACAATAGTTATATATGCAAGTATTACCCCCTTTTTTATTTACATTTTTCAATTCAAACAGATGATGAAATTGGAAAGGAATTTCTTAGCTCCTGGAAATCCATATCAATGGCAGATGATGGTGCAATTGACTTTGGCTTTGACACTATTTCTAAAGGAAAGAAGAAGAAATTTGACTTTGAAAAACTGTAAGTTTTCCAAACTTACTAAAGTTAAAAAGTTTAGGTTTTGGAAAGGAAATATGGACGGCAAGGGTGCTTTTATTGGTTTCATTCTGAATCCTTCTCTGTTTCATAATGCTTTTAGTTTGATAGGTTCAATATTTGCACTTAAATTGGAGAAGGGTAATATAAGAAATTAAATGTTCATTATTTTGATCTTTTTGTATATCTAGTCATTATGATGTTTTATATAAAAGAGAATTTCATTTAAGCAACAGATTACCAGGATAAATATATGTGCTTATGTAGTACAGTTTTGACTTACGAGTTTGTAGTTCCTAATTCGATGTGTTACAAATAATCATTGGTAGGGACATGAATTTTAATCTGGATGGTGAGTTTGACAAGATATCATCATTTAAGTTGGACATGTCAGATCTTGATTTTACATGCCCACCAAAGAAGAATTCCCAGTCTAAGGATAAGAAAGGAGAAGTTTCTGGTGCAAAAGCAGGGAAGCAAGATGAGTTTAATTTCAGCTTTGATTTTAATGAGTAAGTGGGTGAAAATATTTGAGGCTATAATCATTTAACGGACATAAATGTTATTTTTGGTTTCTGAAGCATCAGTGTGAGTGATTTTAAGGTATATAACCTATTCTTAAAAATTTTCATCTATTTATGGCGTATAGCTTCAATCTTGATTCGAGCTTCATGCAAGTAGATACTAACACCAACAGTAATCCAAGGAAAAAGGTAGTAACTAATGATGGGAATGATAAAGAAGGTGCTAAAAGGCCTAAAACCAATTATGATGAAGGTGCTGATGCATCTAATGATAGCAAGGCCATGAAATCCCATGCATCAGAGGGGCTGGAAACTCTTAAGGTTGAGACTGTGGTTGGTAGCCTAGGGAATATAGTTTCCAAACAAGATGGTTCTGTTTTCAAAGTTTCATCCTCTGGGCATCTTGACATGCAAGAAAGAGACTTACCTGAGAAAACAAATTTAACCGAATCAATATCTGAGCAAGTTATCGATATGTCACGTTCTCAGTCAGTAGGTCAAAGTGATTCAGAACAGCATACTATATCTGACCAGCATACAGAGGTTTTTTCATCTGGAACAAGAGTCAGTAATGCTTCGAGAGATAAACAAGAGATTAGTCACAAGACAACATATCAGTGTACGGAAATGTTTTCTTCTGGTATGAGGGAAATTAGTGTTTCCAGTGACAGGCAAGAGGTTAATGATAAGGCAACAAATGTGAAACCTGGTGCTGTAGACTTAAAATTGGATCATTCCTCCCCACATCACATCACTAATTCAGATAGCAGTGTTGGAGAAGCAATTACTCTAGATAGAAATGTCCAAGTAGTTACTAATGACCCTCTTCCAGAAAAGAGTTATACAAGTTATGAAAAGAATGATAAAGTCGATGCTTTGAAGAAGATTTCATGTGACAATGACAACAAAGAAACAACTTCAGTGTGTCATTTGGCTCCCACAAGCAG
The DNA here is from genome assembly GCA_016859785.1 of Macrotyloma uniflorum. Classification (NCBI taxonomy): domain Eukaryota; kingdom Viridiplantae; phylum Streptophyta; class Magnoliopsida; order Fabales; family Fabaceae; genus Macrotyloma; species Macrotyloma uniflorum. The sequence continues at coordinate 2,705,897 of BDMB01000027.1, forward strand.
GTAAAATTATTGCGATCATTTCATTATTGTCTTTATGAATGTTATGTTATAGTTTATTCAGTTATTAGCTGAGTTTCTGACAATTCTGATCTGTAAGGTAGCTGGCAAGAATTTTTTTTCTTCAGATATATGCTGTTTTCACGATTTCACTCATTTGATGCAGTAAACCTGTTGTGGAAAAGATGGTGTCGATGAAAGATAAAAAACTACATGATATGCAGTCAAGTATGTTCAGCATACCAGCGGGCAAAAGATCTTTAAAAGAACCTTCATCATCAGTTGGGACCAATGGTATTTCCCTTGGCAACAAAAAAAGTGCTGAGATGCTCCTTGGATCCATCACACAAGAAAGGTGTGTTATGTTTGTGATAATAGTTATAGTTATTGGTTGTACAATGGTAGAATGTCTCATTTATATATAATGAGGGAAAACTTCAGGTCAAATGACACAAGACTTGGAAGCAAAATAGCAGGTGATTCCCTCACGGATTCCAGCAAACTAATAAGGAATGCAGCAGCATTGCTTGGTAGTAAAGATGATCTTAGAAGTAATACCAATTCCAGGTAATATGTGTGTTCTTGAAAATATGTAAAACTAGAAATTTCTTACTTTAAAGTGACACTTTTCCACAAGCGGCATAAATGATATTTTGAAAGAAATGAGATTGTTACTTCCTTGAACATGACTGTTACTTCTGATCATGATCAGAGAGGGCATTGTTTCTAATGTTACACCAGTTTAGGAAAGTTGGCGGGAAATAAGCAATCATTTTGTGATGAAGTAAATAAAAGCAAGACCACAGTTCTAGAAGGGGCATGTCTACTAAAGATGTTAGTGTGTTGAGGTCAAACAGCTTCTGTTGAGTGTTGGCATTGTTTACTCAAGTTAGTGGTAGAACTAGAAATATTATACCTGAATTCAGATTGTAGAGAAATATTGTCTTATTGAATTGATTCAAATAACAGAGGGTAAAACTTGTATTTGTGCTGATTAAATCTGCTACAAAAGAGGATAATAAATCAGACATAATCTGGAAACAAAATAATATAAATCTTCCTAAAAAATAAATTTGATCTGATTCAGATTGATTCCCCTTAACTTCTTTCTACAAATCTGGACAGATAAATATTCTTAATATATTCATATCTCCATAATTTATTTTGAATCATAAAGTCCTAATATCCCTAATTAATTCACACCCTCAAGTTGGTGCAAAGATATCAATCATACCAACTTGGTGACTTGATTTTCAAAGGGCTGTCTCAATAGAACCTTTGTTAAAATGTCAGCAATTTGCTGATTGGTTGGGGAAAAGGGAGTGCAAATTACTCCATCTTCAGGCTTCTCCTTGGTAAAGTGCTTTTCAATCTCGACGTGCTTTGTTGGGTCAAGTAAAACTGGATTATGAGCAATACTTATAGCAACCTTGTTATCACAAAACAATTACAAATACTTATAACAACCTTGTTATTGGTCTCCCAAACTCCTTTAGACACGTTTCAGTCATAAGACTTCACTTACTCCTTAAACGATTGATCTAAAATCAACTTCAAAACTACTTCTAGCAACAATATTTTTGTTTTTTACTCCTCCACGTTACAAGATTACCCATAAAAATGTACAATACCCAAAGTTGACATTCTATCAGTTGTAGAATTTGCCCAATTAGCATTAATACGTACCTCATTCTCTCTCTTTTCATGCTATCCAAAGAATAAACCTTTCCTAGGAGTGCCTCTGAGGTACCTAAGAATTTTGCACATAGCCTTTAAGTGTTTTTTCATATGGGAAACGCATTAATTGACTCACCATGCTAACTGCAAAAGCAATGTCTAAGGATTATGAGCAATACTTATAACAACCTTGTTATCACAAAACAATTACATAGGAGAGCTATTGGTCTCCTAAACTCCTTTAGACACGTTTCAGTCATAAGACTTCACTTAGTCCTTAAACGATTGATCTAAAATCAACTTCAAAACTACTTCTAGCAACAATATTTTTGTTTTTTACTCCTCCATGTTACAAGATTACCCATAAAAATGTACAATACCCAAAGTTGACATTCTATCAGTTGTAGAATTTGCCCAATTAGCATTAATACGTACCTCATTCTCTCTCTTTTCATGCTATCCAAAGAATAAACCTTTCCTAGGAGTGCCTCTGAGGTACCTAAGAATTTTGCACATAGCCTTTAAGTGTTTTTTCATATGGGAAATGCATTAATTGACTCACCATGCTAACTGCAAAAGCAATGTCTAAGGATATGAGATAAGTAGATAAGTCTCCCTACCAATCTTTGCCATCTACCTGTGTTTACTGGAACACCATCTTTAACATCTCCAAGTTTATTTTTGACTTCTATAGGAGTGTTTTAAGGTTTGTGACAATTCATTCAAATTTCTTCCTAGAGATCTAAGATATACTTATGTTGTGAGACTAATGTTTGAGATATGATTTGATTATGTTAGAGATGTGATTACATTAAATAGGGTGATGTAATATGATTTGATAGGTATTAATTTTCATTGTTAGATATTAATTTGATTCTTATTATGTATATCTTCTTCGATATAAAGAAGAGTACTCATGTGTGTAAAAAACACACAATTGTAAGCAATTTTCACATTAATCTAAGACTAATATTCAAGTTGTATTAGAGCTCACATCTGCGAGCTAGATAAAATTGTTTCTCTTGTCCAAAAGGGTCACTGCTGACCTAGTCATCTTGACAACCACCATTGCTTTGAGGTTGGATTGTTGGCACTAGGAACAACAAGCCTTGATCTCTTCGACACTGCAAACCGGTGAAGAAGACAAGCCTCCTAGCTCAGCTACACTTTCGCTCATATTTGATGGTCTTACTGGTGCGTCTCCACCTACCACCTTCTTGGCCACAGTTCACTATGTGACTTTTTCTGTTGCACTCGTTGGCTCCTCCTCTATCTGTATCAAAGGTGATTCATCACTTTCACCTTCACGAGAAGGGTTGTTTGGCTCATTTGGTACTGTTCATTCGCCCCAAAGGCAGAACCTGCACCCAACATGTCCAAAAACCCAATTTCTTTTAGCTTTTTTGGTTTTCCTTCTATCACATCCGTAAAACTCATCAAAAAGACTTACATAGTGACAAGCGGCTGTGGAAATATGGAGATCTCGAAGATATTTTTATCCTCATAAACAACTATTTGCCATAGTTAGGTAAAGGAGAATAATAAATACTCTGATGTGGGAAGAGGGAGGGTAGATTCTTGATCTTTTGTAAGTAGGAATAGTTTCCTGTGTTGAAGGAAATATGCTCCTTGTGTAAAATAATGTTGTATGCTCTTTATCAATAATACTACGATTATCATCATTGGGTGCTGATTATCCAAATTCTGTTCATTTTCTTTCCTATTTCTTATATGTGTATAGTGCGAGACAGGATTCTTAGTAGCTTTTTCCCGAAATAATCATTCAAGAACATCGAACATCACTGAGTCATAGTAAAAGGCTCAAATTTTTTGTACGATTGAGGTGGGAAAAAAGCACGATGATGTTTTGCCAATCTTTATTAGTACAAATTTGAGGAAGCAAATATTTTAAATATCGGACATTAGGATGTCCTAATCAGCAATGCCATAACATAATTTCTTTATTAGAAATAGAAACAAAATTGAAACAACTTTGTTGGTCTTCCTTTATATCCATGGAGGTAGTAAATTAGAGACCATTGTCTTGCTTAGCACCAGTAATCATCTTCCCCGAGGATACTTTGCTAACAAACATTAATCTGACAATTATGCTCAAGGTTAATTTGCTAATAGACACAAGATTGTATAACAAACTAGGGACATGTATGACATTTTACCGCTATGATTAAAACAATCTAAAGATGTTTCTCGATATGAGCTTTGGTCCTCACCATGATCATAGACCCCAATTTTTTTATTAAAATTTAATAGTCCCTAATTGTTCATCAAACTTGTTTCCTTTCCTTTAGAGCTTGGAAGTTTAATTTATTGTTGAATTAGAAAGAGATGTATTTATTATTTGTTAGAATTATTACTAAGATAGTTGAGTTTCCTACAATTATTATTTAAGTAGTTGATCTCTCTATAATTATTATTAGGGTAGTTAAGAAGTTCTCTATAAATAACTCAGTACAATTTGAATTAAGAAAATAGAACTATATTTTTCTTTTCTTCATTGTCTTTTCTATCTTTTTCCAGTTGGTATTAGAACTCTAGATCTTAGGAGCTCTACTTCCTCATTCAAACCCTAGCCACATTAGTTGCTGATTCTTATTTTTAGTTTGGGTTGCCTGAAATGCATCCAATCTTTTTTTGGAATTGCCTAAAGTACTCTCAAGTTAACTATCCTACTACCACCACCATTGTAGTTGCCATCGTTATCATTGCTCTAAGGAGACGGTTTATATCCATTCATGACTAGTCTTATTCAACACTAACTTTGTCGCTTATTGGCTCTTATGGAGTTTGCAAATCATCTTTTAAGTACTTGTTTTTTAACCATGACAAGTAAGAACTTTAATTCCTCCTTTAGTGTTTCAAAAATTGTATGTGAAGATTCTTAGATTTTGAACTTTGGTGCAACTGACCATATGACTCATTATTCTCCTTACTTGTCATCCTATGTTTCTTGTTTTTGTAATCATATTACTGTTGCCAATGGGAATCAAGTCCCAATAATTAGAGGTGACAATATTTCTCTTCTTCCATCTTTTAACCTTAAAGTGTCCTTCATGTTCCAAACCTTTTTAATAATTTTTTTTTGTAAACAAACTTACTCATAACTTCAATTGTTCTATAACTTTCTTTCCCTTATGATGTTTTTTATGATCTTGTCATGGGGAGGACTATTGGAACTGTTAAGAAATAGGGAGGGTTATATTTTCTTAAAAGCTTGAGAATCATGAGATATATCAATAATAAAGTAACTCCCTCTCCCTCTTATCACCAATCTTGCTTTACTTCTAAGTCCTCTCAATTTTGGCTTCTCCATCTTTGTCTTGATCATCCTTCATTTTATGTTCTTGAGTATTTGTTTTCTTCTTTGTTTTCAAATAAGTTTGTTGAGTCCTTTAAGAATCATCATACCACATATTCTCCTAGTAATACAAAAAGTTTCAGTCCTTTTGATTTGATTCACTCTAATTTATGGGTCTTGCATCAAATATTAGTATATTTGATCTTAAATGATTTGTCACATTTATTGATGATTACACTAGCATCACATGAATTTTTCTCATGAAAAAAAATTGATGTTTTTCATTATTTGTAAATTTTTTTCGTCTAATAAATACATAATTTGAAAAATCTATAAAACGATTGTGTTCTGATAATGGGAGAAAATATGTAAAATCATGACACTTAAGTTTCTCTATGAAAATGGTATTATTCAGGAACTCACATGTGTGAATACAGCATAACAAAATGGAATTGCTAAAGAAAAAACAAGCACATCCTTGAAATTACTTGGCCCTTCTCTCCCAAATATCTATTCCTAAGTCTTATTGAGAAGAAACAATCCTTACTACCTACCTCATTAATAAATTACCCTCTCTTATTCTTGAGGGTCTTAGTTCTATTAAATTTATATCATCTTTCTTTCCTTATGTTCCTTTGTTATCTAGTCTCCTTAGTCGTGTTTTTGGATGTACTGTATTTATCCATATTCATAGTCAGTTTCGTGGAAAATTAGATCTTAAAGCTATATTAAGTACAGATTCATTGGTTATGCATATGATAAAAATGGATCATTGTTATCATCCTCCAAGTCAGAAGATTTATACTTGTATGAATGTATCTTTTCATAAATCCACATCCTTTTTTATGAACATCCTCAGTTTCAAGGAGAGAGTTTTACTGAAGTTGAGTCTTTTGAATCAATTGTGTCATCCTTTGTCCCTTTGATACAAGAAAAGCAATCTTCATCTTCCTATATTGATGTGGACCTTAACCCTGGTTCCATATTGTTGCTAACCTTGGTTCATCTTGCAACAATATTTCTGAGGATGCTCCTAATGAAGGCATTGCTGTTTTTGAGTTAGAATCAATACCAAATATTAGTTGTCTTTCGTATTCAATATTATAGGAGACAGACTAAACCTATCCTAGTCTAAGAATAGTTCCAATCACCTGATCCGAAGGTAATTTTTTACTATTCTGAACCTTTAGAAAATTCTTTACAAAAAATTGTTAGCCTAATCTAAATGTCTTGTCTATTGCCTTAAGGAAAAGGAAAACAGTCTTGTACTAAGTATCCTATTTCTCAATTGTATCCACTAAACAACTTTCTATGCAATACCAAAGTTTTCTCTCTACCATTGAATCAGTTAGAATCCCTATATCAGTTCAAGAGACACTAAAAGGTAATAAGTCTTAAGTTTCAAGCCATGAATAAAGAGATTGGTGCCTTAGAAAAAAATCAAACTTGGGAGATTGTTGATTGGCCACAGATAAGAAGGTTATAAGATGTAGATGGATCTACACATTGAAATATTGGTTTGATGGTACATTGGATCACTACAAAACAAGGTTGGTTGCAAAAGGGTATACTCAAACTTATATTGATTATGAAGAAACATTTTCTCATATAGCAAAGATGAATAAAGTCAGGATCATCTTCTCATTGGCTGCATATTTTGATTGGGAACTCTAACCGTTTGATATAAAAAATGCTTTTCTGCATGCAAATCTAGAGGAAGAAGTCTACATGGAAATCCCACCTAAATTTGGATCTTTTGAAGAAAGAAATAAGTTGTGTAAGTTGAAGAAAGCCTTGTATGGACTTAAGCAGCCACCTCGTGCTTGGTTTGGGAGACTTACACAAACTATGTTTTCCTTGAGACACCGACATAGTTCCTTTGAAGGGAGACTTACTCTCTCCTTGTTTATGTGGATTATATGATTATTGCAAGAGATGATGAATGTGAAAAACTGATCTTGAAAGAAAAGGTTTTTGACTAGTTTGAGATAAAAGATTTAGGAAAATTAAAGTACTTCCTGGGAATTGAAGTTGCCTACTCAAAAAGGTATTTCTTTATCTCCTAAATAAAATATGTTTTAGACTTACTCAGAGAAATTGATAAGATTGATTGTAAGGCCTCTAAAGCACCTATAGAACAAAATTATAGAATTGAGAGAGTAATGAAGAGAGTTCTATAGTAAACAAAGGCCAATATCAGAGACTCATAGGGAAACTCATTTACCTAGTCCACACTAGACCTACCATAGCTTATGTTGTAAATTTGACTAGTCAGTTCATGCTTGATCCAAGTGAATGACTCTTATAGGCTATAAACAGAATCCTTCAATATTTGAAAGTAAGTTCAAGAAAGGGATTGTTGTTTGAAAAGAATAAAAAATTAAATATGTAGATATATTTTGATGCAAACTGTTGGTTCTATTACTGAATAGAAATCCACCTCAAGATCTTCTATGTTTCTAGGTGGAAACTGGAGAAGTTAGAAACAAAATATGGTTGCAAGGTCTAGTGGCTGGAATAGGATGTGTATGAATTATTATGGTTGAAAATTATTTTGAATGATCTAAAAGTGAAATATGAAGAACCTATGACTCTTTTTTTTAACAACAAATCAGTTATTAGTATTATTCATAATCCTATCTAGCATGATAAGACTGGATTGTGGCCTTATAAGTACTTCCTACATCTCATCAGGACTTCAGTTTGCCGACTTGTTTACAAAGGGACTTCCCATAAAATGGTTTCATGATCTTACATGCAAATTGTGAATGATTGATATTCATTCACTAGCTTGAGGAAGAGTGATGAATTGCAAAGAGTTCTACTTATTATTTGTTGAAATTATTACTAGGGTAGTTGAGTTCCTTATAATTATTACTTAAATAATTGAGCTCTTTATAATTATTATTAGGGTAGTTGAGAAGTTTTCTATAATTATGACTGGGGTAATTGGGAGTTTTCTAAATTCTTTATAAATAACACATCTTTATACAGTTTTAATTAAGAAATAGAAGTACTGTTTTCTATTCTTGGTTGTGTTTTCTATTTTTTTCCAGTTTTATGATAAAATTTTCAGAGATCAGTTACTATAGATTCTTTTCTTTTTAATTAATAATTCTAACCATTTGATTTATTGTATGTATGACTCTAATATTTACATCGTTTTTGTTGATTTCTGGAAATTAATGCTTGGGTATAGAGAGTTTTTAGTTAGAATTTATGCTTTGAAGAAGTTCTTTGGGATTATCATAAGTTGGAGCATAACATTCTTTGTGGATTTTTGCAGTTCTCAAGTTAATCCTTCCTGCTTAACAGAGAAGACAGCTAAAATTACTACCCAGGTAGTATCTGTAACCTCTCAAGATGAAGCTTCAGGTCAGGAGTCCTCTCAGAAATCAAGGATAACTTCCGTAGAAGGAAATAAACTTAATTTGAAAAATTGCAAGATCACTCCTGCTCTTTCAAGCTTAAAAACTTCAAGGTCTAGTGTCAAGTGTTGCACTTCCTTCTTCTGTTGTTCTCTATAATTTTTTGCAGTGACTGTTTAAATAATTATTTTGTTATAACAGAAACTTTGGAGTTAACAGGACTCTAACAACTTCTATACACCCAAAAGAAACGAACTCCACAATAAGCTCTGGCCAAAGCATTCAGAAGAAACGGGGTGTTACAGCATCAAAGAATGACAATCCCATTGACATTGGTAACAATCAGAAGCCTTCAACCCCGTACTTGAAGAGGAAAGCTATTGAGGTTTGACATTTTTAAAAACTTTTACCTTTTGAACGATTGAAGGGAAAATTTATCACTGAAATTATTTCACTCATAAGCCACAACATATATGCAAATGTACTCATTACTCACTCCTTCCGTGTACTTTTGTGCACAAAAGAATCATACAGAAATTCTTAGAAGCTGACTGTTACAGATATGGTACCTTTGTTACTCTAAGATTCAATTCCACAGGTTTCTGAAGCTGATTTTATATCGCTGAGGTCCCTAAAGCGCATCTCTCAATCTCCTAGTAAAAGCAGGTCCTGAAGAAATAGTTAATTGCTTTAATTTCGCTTTATGATAGATTATGCAATTTCTTGTGTTGGTACTTCTGGACAAGTAACTATTCTTAACTGCAGAAATTCTAAAGAATCTTCAGAAGAAGTTGTTGGAGAGGTACACAATCAAAGCTTGGAGATTGGTATATCTAATGCGTTGTCATATATTTTGATGATTACTGCTTAGTACTGATAAATGCACGGAGACTTGGAGATATTTGTCAAGAACCTTTTATGTCTTTCATTGATCGTGATATCATCTATAAATATTGCATAGATATCTACAACCATAAATAGCACTAATGGCACAATTATTCTAATTGCTAAAATCGGGCATTCTAATTATAAATAATGAATACCCAGATTTCAAATGTAAGTAGAAAGATTTTATGCCACATGTAACAGGGAACATTAAACACAAAATCCCCTATTGACAATATTTAAGTGTGAATGCCACATGCCACTAAATTTTTATTTCTCTGTATATTATCCAAATTTCCTTCCATGAAAGTCAGGTAGAGAGTATGCCCAACAATTTACTCGACAATCATTTATCCCCCGGGCTTAAAAGTCCACCAGAGATTAAAGTGATGGAAGTGGAAATACCTGATTCTAGACTCATGGAAGATAACAGCAATGTTGAAAAGGCTGAAGCGTATATGAAAGAACTTGAAGATGTGAGTGATCTGAACATTTTATCGTCTACATTAGTTTTATGTTAAAAATATTCAATTAACCGGGTTATCAATATCTAGGTATATTTAAGCAGTACGGGTAATATTGAAAAACAGAAGATAGTCTGCTGGTAATAATTGTCTTCTGCCATCAGTTATGAGCTTGAGACATATGAAAATAGTTTCACAGAATTCAAGAAGTTGGGTCTGGTTACTGAACAAACACGCTACTATGCTACTTGGTACCACTAGAATGAAGAAACACTCTATTTAGTCTGTTCAAAGTAGAAAAGTCCACCTGTGCTTTCACGGTTAGTGGACAAAAATAAAAAAACAACCTCACTTTTTGTTAGAAAAATGCAGAGTTCAACAAAACAGTATCAGTAAAGGGTGGGAAAAATTTTAGACAATGTTGACATCTGTCCAAACAGTTTATATATATGAATCTGAGTGAATGGACATCTCTCTTGCTTTCAGTGCTAGTTTCAAAATAACCTTATTTCTCAAATTAGTTATTGTGACACTGTTATTTGCTTTATTTCAAGCACCGTATTAAGACATTTTGAAAGAAGTGTATCACATGAGAGATGAGAGTATAGGAGCATCAAATCTCAACTGTATAATTAAATTAAACAGTTAATATTAAAAGTAATTATAATCTATAACAACTCAACCATTTACATATGGTTCAATGGCTAAGGATTAACTTCTCTCACACACTCACTAGATAAGCTCCCATTGTGAATACCAAATCTTTTTGAGGATCAAATTTGGATTGGTGTGTGTAAAAATAAAAGATGGGTTTTTTTGTTTCCGTGAAGTAAAACATGTAATCTCCAATAAAAAGATCTTCCAGATTTCTCCATATTTCTTAAGTTAAAAGTTTTTCAAAAACTCTTTTATTGAATTCTATCTATGACACAATTGATTCTTCAAATTAAGATTTATTTTTTATATAAGAAACTACGTTTTAAGAATAAAAATTTACTTTTTAGAATAACAAGCATAAATACCATAAAGTACGTTTTTTAATATAAGCTATTTGGAATTTTTTTTTAAATTCATTCCATTGAAACAAAGTTGATGAAAGTTGCTTAACAATGGTGTGATATATAGTAAAGATCATAATTTATATTTTTCATTATATAAAAAAACTCATGTGAGTTATTTCCATTAAAAATATTCAGCAGGAAAATATTTATTGAAGTAGTTTCCTTACATCATTTTTAATGGTGGATTTCTTTTTTAATGTGATTTCTTGCAGATTTGTAACATGCTGAAAAAGAAGCGCGAGGAGGCAGAAGACTTGTTAATTCGAGCCATTGTGAACGACAACAACTTGCTGATGCTTAATCATCCCATTTATGAAGAAAAAATATCCTCCCATTATTTTTTCGTTAATTTCCTCCTAGTCATTTTATTGTATGCATTATTAGTGTTGGTTATTTCCTTGACATTTTGTGAACATTCGGAAGGTTCAGAAATTTGTTTCCCAGTTGATGGCTAAGGGGATCCAAACTTGATCGGCTACATGCATTCGGAGGTATGTATGTATAAAGATCTTTGCTACCTGTTGCCTATTTTGCACAATAAATTTGCCAGGGTATTAGTAATCATCTGAATTTCAGGACTGAATACTTGTATTCCTTCAGTCTTGTCTGAACTTAACTAACCTTTGTTTTCCTTCAAATAAGAAGTTATGAAAAAATTGTCATTTGTTTTGTCTTGGGGTTTTAAATTTGTATGAAGTCTATTGTGATGCATGTGTCAGTCCATTTGGCCCTTGATTGTCGTCTTACCTGCACTGATTAACTCAACTATTTTTAGTTACGTACAGGAAAAAGGAAAAAAAAAAGGAAAAGAAACTAGCATTTTCAACCAAAGCCGTCTTAGAAAATTGTATTGTTGACTTTTGCTGTAGAGAACAAAACAATGAAGTTTACAAAGCTAAAACTTGGACTCGATTGCTAATGAGTGGCCAAATTAACAGAAAATCGAAGTGTAACCTAAATTCTGTTATAGTAATTATAAGTTATACATGATAATCAAGAATCTTCTATGATTTTCTTCCACAGACATGGACAGTCCAGTTACTGAACAGGAGAAAGAATCTCGCAATTCTTCAGATAACAATAGACTGTTGCTATTATCTATTGAATATAAATCGTTTCCAAACCAACTAGCTGTAAGGCATAGTTCGTTCACAAAATTAACCTGTGAATTCTGTCAGCATGGGAGCTTAATTCTTCCATCAACTCAAACTCTTGTCTAGAAGGAAACGAATCACCAAGCAGTAAACCAACAAGCAAGATGTTAATTAGATTTAGATAAACATCAGAATAAGACATAATTGAAACAGCTAAGCAGCCATGCTAATTAGCTCCAAAATAAGTTTGACACTTTAGCCATCATTCACAGTGGGACTTTTTCGAAGGTCGAAAGGCAACACGGAGAGAAATGGGACTAGCCCTTTTCTTTTTTGGTATACGACACAGGTATACACTCACTAGGCAACAGATTGGGGAGTTGCATACCTCCAAAATGAATCTTTTAGCACATTAGTCCAAACAGAGAATTTGTATTTAACGTGAATAATGACAATAAAAGCTTATGACAATTAGGAAGTGCTCACATAAATACAAAAAATATTAGGAAGTGCAATAAGGACTTCCACTTAGATTACTATAACATAAAACAATGAAGCAAGCACCTGATGCATTTATATCTATATATACATGTTACCTCTTCGCTAGGATATATAGCAAATTTGTCTAGCAATTTTCAAAATCTTGAAGGGAAAATGGCGAGACTGAGTATCTGTTTCTGCACTTTACTCCTGTTGCTCTCATTCTCCTTATCCGAGACTCGCCCCTTGAGGAATCATGACCCATTTTCTTCTTACTTTCCCCCTAGCTCCCTCTTCCTTAGAATCAAGCACTCCCTTTATCCAGGATCAGAAAGTAGAAGCCTAGCCATGAAGAGTGTTAAGGTCTCTTACAGCATTGGTTTCAGAAATAGCAATGCAACAAGAAGCCCGTACTACCGACCCAATAGAGTAAGTCCGGGAGGCCCAGATGCACATCATCACTTCAAAGCAGGGAATAACAGACTAAATTAATTTTTGAAACTATGAGTGTCTCTTAATTTAGCTCTTGAAATAATCACTGTAGTCTTTGTTTTGAATGTGTTTTAGATAAACATCTTTCAGAAAGAAAAAAAAAAAGTTAAATAAGTTTTTTATAAAATAAAATTAATTTATGCGTAAGTTAATTTATAAAAAAGTTCTCATAAATTTTATAAAATCTGATTTTTAAGTTGTGCATAAATTAATTTTAACTCATGAAAAAACTTATTTTATATTTATTTTTATCTTTCTGAAAATGTTTAGAGAGAAAAGTGTATTCAAATCAACCCTAAAACAGAGGCTACAATTATTTGAGGAACTAAATTATCTGAAACTCAGTATCAAGAATTAATTTAGCGTATTATTCCCTGTTTTAAAGTTATTGAGAAAAGGCATTTACTAGTGGAGGGCAAGCTAGGGAGAGGAGTTAGATCTACTTGTGTGTTTTTAAGTTCTGCTAGTATGAAATAATGATTTATAATAGAAATAAAAAGAAGGTGGCATGTCTTGTGAGAATAAAAGCACAAAGGAGTACTTCATTTGGCACCAGAAGCGTGCCATGCATATGCTGGTAAAAAGTCCAAGGAATATTTTGTTACTCCCTTTATGTTTAAAGGAATCTCTTTGATCCCAATAAATTACATATTTTCTCTTTTGTTTTCATTTGCGATCCCACTTGGCATTTATGATTACGTAAATTATCGATACGAATGATAAGAGAGATAAGTTATTTTGTTTATATTTGAACTTAGGTTGGGGTTATAGGGTGTTAAAAGGCGAATACTTTTTCTTTTAAAAAATAAAATAGTTTAAAATTTATTTTTTTTCTTAACAAATAATTTAATCCAATTTTTAAATTGAAAATTAAGAAATAAATTAAATCAAATCAAATTGAATATTATATTTAAAAATAATTAATAATTAATAAATATATAGATTGTATTGTATTTTATTTACAATATATTTATATTTATCAAAATAATAATAAATTTGTCTTAATTTACGATTAAATTTATGTAATTTTATTATTGAATATTAGAGAATTAAAGTTATGAATATAAAAATAGTTATTAAAAAATATTTATAATATATTTTTATTTGATGATATTTTATTATAAAATATGGAACAATTTTAAAAAAAATTATAATAAAAAAATTACAAAAAACAATCTAAATTAAACAATAATTTGATTTACTCCAGATTTTATATTATAATAAAATTGAACCAAATCAAACCTTAAGTTTAATGATTATTTAATATAAAAAAAAAAAAATCATACTTGTGAACACTTTTAACAAAACAGACTTTAAATTCTTAATGATTTCATTCTATTAAAGTAAGGAAAAAGTAGTTTGGAGGATAAAATTCAATAATGAAAGTTAATTATAACGTCAACTAATTTTCATTTATAATTGCTGCTTCCATACTATAAAGGAATTATAGTACACCACTGTAGTTATTGTTCTTCACGTCAAGAACTGGTCCTGTCAAACTCTCTAACAACATTCTCTTAAATCTAAAATCTCAACAATCCTTTTATAGTCTCCTTCCTCTCAGGGTAATGCTACTTAGCTAGTAAAACTTGCATCGTTGGTTCATATTTACTTGGTTTTTACCAATTAATTGTACCAAAACTTTTGACTCTGGTTCTGTCACTTCATTTATGTGAGATGTAAGGGAATAAAAAAGTAAACTGCAAAATGTAGTTTGCTTCAGGATAACATTTGTGTTTAAAGAAGATTTAGGAGATCTCAATACCCATACAAATTTTAGATTATAGGAACATGTGATAATTTAAAAGTACATACACTATCCAATTGGGAGGTCCTAAGGAGGTTCTAAGTTAGGTGAAAATAATTTTTGGAGCCGCTGCAAGATTCTGTGTAATGTTCGTTTGGATATTGACCTTTTTCTTTTGTTTGCTTATATATTTTTGCTTCTTATATATTTTTCTCTTTCTATTTTGATTTCCCTTTTTTCATCGTGTCATTTATTATTTTTTCTCTCATACAATATATCTCACACTCGTAAAGGTGTGTGGGAGAATCATTAATGTTTCCAGTTTGATACTCAAAGTAATTTTATTATAGATTCTGAATCTGAATCAATGGATATGCGAGAACTGCGATGGCCAATATGTTAATCTGCTGAAAACCTTACTATTGGTTATCTCAGAAGGAAACAAAAAATAATAACTTGTCAATACATTATTTTTAGTGGAAAAATACTGTGGTCACTAAAAAATATATGAAAGTGCACCTTAAAAAAATATGTATGAAAGTCAATTGCGATAATGCCAAGTTTGTTAGAAAGATAAAAGCCACATTAATGCCAGTTAAGCAGAGGATAGTGAGGATAAGATAAAGAATATAATAGAAATCATATCCTCTTATCGAAGTGGGTTTTCTCAATTGATATGTTGTATTCCTTCTGCAGTAGTTAATTAAGGCACATCACCTAACAATTTCATGCCTCAAATCAGTAGATTAGTTGGATCAAAATAGTGAAAAATCATATCAATGCAGGCACTTAGTCTTCTTTTGAACTATAAACTATATTCATCATTTTCATACAGGACGAAATTGTCGGTCTTTTATACAATGCCGACCAACATTAACAAATACAGTAACAACAAGCACTTGCAGTGGATTAGGCTTTTATTGTAGAAAAGGATGATGTGGGGTAGGTTTGAGACTCAAGCTTTTTATTTCAGTTCATTCTTCACATTTAATTACAATACAGAGCAGCCAGACTTTGATTATCATGTCACATGATAAGATATAGCTCTGTATGATATCTTTCTCTTGGCATTTAATCACTGGAGGGTTGTTTGCCATCATGTCTCCTCTGTCTGCAGGATGGTCAACCACCTGCTTGGTTTGAATGATTGGGAATATATTAATAGTGCCATTTTTTGCAATATAAAGAGCAAAAACATACTTACTTGTGGCTTTAATTCATTTGGAATTTGTAGTAGATCCTTGATGACGGGGTTGTGCAACAATCTTTATATTGAAATTAATGATTGTGAATCTGCTATCATGTTTATGTCTGTTACTCTTCAGAAAAAGGCCTGCGAAAGGCCTGGTTTGGTGTTGGACTAGCACACTGTGAAGCTAGAGATTATATCAGTGTTGTCAAATATTGCAGACTCAAGAAAACACAATGACTTAGTGGTGAGAGTTTGAATAATTTACACAAAGTCTTAACTTTTAATTTTGTTGCGGAGGTAGTAAAAAGAAATAGAAATATAGATTCATCTTTGTACAGGAAACAATTTAATTCAGAAACACAGCTTTAGTATCTACACAAGTTTTTACGTCACACTTCTACCTCAATTTTCTGATGTAGGACTTGCCTCCCTCCCCATTCGATACATATTTGTTCCATCACTTCATTCCTCGTATGCTGTACTTGGTGAAATCCAAAAATAGAATGATTCTTCACTTCTGAAACAAGTTTGATAGTTATGATAGAAAATATAAAAACTTAATGCGATAACTTTATCCATTAGTATAAGTAGTGAATTAGGATACACTAATTGTAATAATAGAAATAATTTCCTTTTATTTACTATATTATGCAAATGAAATAGGAAGAATTATCCGTTGTACCGAGAAAAGAGAAAAAAATAGGTATATTTTATCACCTTATAGAAGACTAGTTCGTGAAAATATTAAATCTACCAATTCAAGAACATGAAAAAGTCCACCAATTGTCCGTAATGAACGTTTTTATAACTCTGCAAATACTCAAAATATCAAATGCCAAGAAAAACTTTTGAAGAATAAGAAATGTTAAGCAAACTTGTAAGTGTTTTTATTTTATGTCATCTATATCCATTTAACATGCATCTGTTAGGATAATCTTGTGAGTTTGCCTGTAAACATAATTTAAGAAATTGTGAAGAGACTTTATTAAGAAAGAATTATTGTATAATTGCTAGAAGATTGAAAGTGTAATAGATATATACCTGGATATATCCTGGTCAGCAGGTCGAGAAGTACCTGATCCACACATTAAGAGAATAAGCTGAGAGATATCAGAATCCTATCATATCTTATTCGAATTACACACAATAATAACTCATCTGGAGATTTTCGAGAAAAGATAACTAATCTCAGAAAATCCTGTAACATTAGGATTAAAAGATAAATAAGAGATTACAAAATGTTTGTAACAATCCTAGAAAGAAAAAACTTTCATAAAAGGTAATTCTGTATCATGGTATTATAAATAGACATGTCTAGTTAAGGTAAGACTCACTTTTAACCTAATTCTAAACTCTATCTACATTGTATATTGATTTAAGCGTCAAAGTGTAAATGTAGATACCCCTACACGGTCTTAAAGAAGTTAGAAGTTGATCAAGAAAAAAATTGGAATAAACTGAAAAGGAATAAAAAATAAATAGTAAAAAAAATATTTAATTCTTATAAATACAGAAAATATAAAAATTATTTACTTGAGTTAAAATAAAGTTGTAATAAAAAAATACACATAATAATAATAATGAAAATTATTTTTTATATATCTATTAGCGAAATTATTGTTATTAGTTAAAGATGGTATATAGTCTTAAAATTTGAATGAGATGATTTCGTCCAAAATTTTTGTGTGATTTTTTTGTTTTTTCAAGAAAATAATTAAATACATTGTCTTTATTTACAAAACTTGTTTTTGGTTTTAGAAAATATTTTTTAATGCTAAGACAATTCACTCGTCTATTTGTTAAAATGCGTATTTAAGAAAAAAATTATAATTTTTCTTATAATTTCTAAAGGATTATCACCGTACTAGACACTAATATTTACCCAAAGAAAATTCAATTTAAAATACTAAGGTTACTTATCTCATTCCAGGTGCTCCTATCCAAAATTAAGTACTATAATTGCAACACTACCAAAGAAATGTAGGAAACATTTATTATGATACATGAAAGTACAGTTTGTGTCAAAATGATAAAGACAAACTAGTTTGACATAACATTACAAAATGTTCATTAAAGAAAATAAAATTACTAACGAAATGTTTGGATGCCTCCAAACTATTATGAATTATTCTCAAGTTTGGAAAGGGTGCATCGAAGATGAAAATATCATAAATATTTTATATGATCTTCCCAAGATTCAAAAACCTCAAAGCATAAGGATTAAAAAATTATGAGATATGAAAATCTTAGATCTCATAAAGTTAATCTAGCACTTTTAAATATATATATATATATATATATATATATATAAGTAAGAAATCAAGTTAAATAATCTCATTACTCTTAAAATGGGTAGTTCTTGCTAGACAATTCAAGAAAATTGATGTCAACAACTAAAATATTAAAGGTTCAATAAAAAGAATTTGAGAACTCAACAATAGCTTAAATTTTTCGTCAAATGAAGGAAGTTCAAAAATGTATTGAAGAAGATAGGAAATACAAGTACTTGAGATTATTTGACAAAATGAAACAATTAAGAAAGAAAATAAGAAACTTAAAACAAATGTTAAAGTCCTTGATATTAATCTCAGCAAAGCCAAAATCTTGTTGAAACTATAACATATTCTAATATTAAATTATTATTGAAAGAAGATGTAACAAGTCTTAGATTTTTAGCTAAGTTTGTTAATGGATCTCTAACATAAATACGATATAAAATAAATAAATAAATAAAGAATCCATATATGAAAAATTAAGCATGGACTGTAAGAACAAAGAGTGGACATTTTTCTCTCTTTCTTTCAAAAACTCCTTACAAAACAAGTTTTAAACTAAAAACATAAGGAATAAAATGTATATCAATTATCTTTATATTAATTCATCTCAATCAGTGAGTCTACGTCTAATTCTTGAAAAATCTCTAAATTCTCCTAATCATTAAAGATTAATAATATTGTTCCCAAAAATTTTAAGTTATTTATCTTGCTTCTCCAATAAACTTCTAAAATATTCTTTCATAATAACCTCTAAGTTATTCCCAAGATTAAATGAAAAAAAAGTTATAAATCAAAATATCTTAAATAGATAAACTTAAATTTCTTAACAAAACACATTAAGAGAGGGTAGTATAATATTTAACAACACTTGAATATCACAAAAAAATTCATAGATGGATTATAATTCTTGTTGCTTGTTTTTAGTGGTTATATATGAATTTTTCAAAAGATTATGATTGAGAAACCTTCAGAAAATCTTTAACTAATACAATTTACATTTTGATAAATATAAAATAGACCATCCTTATATATTGAATGATATTTATTATATTTAACCAACTATTGATAAGATAATATAGTTTTTTTATCCATGGCTATCTCTGACTTTACAAAAAAGATTGATTTGTCTTAAAAAAAAAAAAAAAATCTTACTCAAAGCTCATTAAATACTTAATAATTATCTTTACAAACTCTTTTATATACTAAAAAAATAACATAAGAAAACTAAAAAAATATTATTAAATATTTATAATAATATTATTAAATTTCATTCTTTCTAGATAACCAAAAAATATGAAAAAAAAACTATGATTATTTGATTGAAAATAAGTTCAATTATTTTAATTATTTTTTTCTTTATTTTTTTCACATAGATATGTTGCTATATTTTACATATTGCTTCATGTATGGTTTCGAAGAATTTAACTACGTAAATATGTTTAAGGTTTTAATGGTTGTTGGATCTTTTGTAGAATGATGTATGGATTCTTGGTCTTGTTTCATTATGTGTTGGATAATTTATTTGGTGAGTATCTGATAATCATTCAGTAGGAAGAAAGATAATTATCTAGTTCACTATTTAGTTTTCTGTACACTTTTATTCAATTATATTTTATAATTGTTTTTAGTACTTTTAGCACCAATTTTTATTAATATATATAATTGCCGATTAAAAAAAAAAACATAAAGAAAAACAACAAATATCCAAGATGACTTCAAATATTTTTTACAGAATTTTTTTTTTCAAATTTTGAAATGATTAACACATACTTAATTTAGTATATCTTTCACTTTTCATAAATTTATATTTAATGCATGCGCCCATTGTCTAATATACTATAAAAATCAACTAGTGATCATAGGTAATTTTAAATACTGTTGAATATAAATTGATTTTATTATAATTTTATATCCTTGATTCTAAAATCAGTTGCGATATATATATATATATATATATATATATATATATATATATTTATCTTTCAACTATAGGAATCAAATCTTAAAACGTTATTCAAATTTATTGGATATTCTTAAGTATAATTTGTGGGTAAGTTGTAATTCTTAAGGCACTATTTGAATCCTGGTGTGCCCTAATAAAAGCACACTTGGAAGAGAAAACAAGTTTTCGAGCATCCAATAACCATGAAAGGTAGTGAGTGACCTAAAACACTACCTGCACCAAAAACAACCCAACCTCTTTCATACCTTCTCACTTTATATCTATGGTTTTGCAACTCATTACCTTAGAAGATAAGGGTTAAAGAGTTAATTAATACATTATTCTTATAGGTACACTTAAAAAAGTGAGATCATCAACACTTATATTATTATATTATTCAGATGTTTAATCACGTAATGATATTCATATATTATTATTATGATAAGAAATGACTGAATCATTTAAATCGATATAATTACTCGTTAAACTGATATAATATTAAATAAATATTAAAAAAATTTAAAATATTTATTAAATAAGACTTATCAATAATAATATAAATAAAATATTATTATCAAATATAAATGAGTGTTTATTTTTATCATTATCACATTTATTAAAAATTTTATCAAATTTTTTATTAATTTAAACATTAAAGTATAATCAGGTACAGTTACACTATCTATTAGTACTAAAAAATAGACAAATTAGTTACATAATACATAAAAAAATAAGAGAAGCATTAGGAGAAGATAAAAAACAGTAGAAAGAATATCATTCTTAGAATGTTCAATCCTTGCAAAAACAATCACAGTTCTAATTAATATTAAAAAAAAAAAACGAGTGATGTGATATAATTTTAACATTAAAGATCACAATTGTAATAAAATCTTTCTATTTCTCATTCTTTAACCGTACTATTCTTTGTTTAATGAGTAGCAAAATCATAAGATACATGAACCCATGGTCGGTGGCAGAGATTGGAGAAGAGAAAAAGATATCCAAAATACAAACACCTTTCTTTCTGCTGCAACTTAGTGGAGATTTAAAAAGGTACACAGTTTTCTACGTATTTCATTAACTGCTTAACATCTCAAAAGAATTCTTTACCTTAAAATATTTATGTGGTGTTGGTCTACAGTTTACAAATACATAATCTAAGTATTCATTCATGTATAAGATGTGTTTCTAAGTCATGACTTGAAGAATTTTTAGTGTTTTAAATATGGAATGTAATTAGTGTTTAATAAAGTTTTCTTGTCCAAATCACACTTTGCTGATGTTCAATTAAAACAAAAATACAATCTAAAGATATATTTACCAATCACACATATATTATATATTTGGCCAAAAGAGAGCATTACGAAGGTTACCATTGCTATTGGAAAATTAGAAGAGACAAAATTTGATATCAGAACTTTACTGAAATGATCCACAAACGTTTATTTAACCAATTGGCTTATTATGATTATAACATTCTTAATGACACTATTTGCAATATCATATTCTTATTTTGATTACTATTCGTGCCTATAAATATGCAGAGTTTTGGCTCGAAGCCTCTGCACCAGTTCTAAGTTACTTCATATTTTTGAAGTCCTAAATCTAAAATGGCTGTGTTGAAGTTGTGGTTGTGCACTATCTTGGTCTTGTGTTCATTTGTTGTAATCTCTGAACCACGTTCTCTCCCTTCATCCTTAGAAAGCAGAACCACGAAATCGGATTTTACATTGCATGGTGATGGAATTGTGACAGTGGTTGCAGGATTCAAACTCAAAGCAACAGAAAACGTCACACATAAGCTCAATCGTCTTAGTCCTTCGGGCCCAGATCCCAAGCACCATTGATCAAGATTTCATATGCTCCCTATTTTCACTTCTCATCATCAACAATTTACAATTGCATGCACCCTGTTTTTGTTCACAACCAGTAATTTTGCATTCTGTAATAAAATTCTGCTGCTAATTTATCTGTCTCTCCTGGTTAATCTAATAACAAGTTATTAGATATGATTAAGAAATTTATCATAATAAATTCTGATATTATAATAAAAATAAACTTTAAATTTAATTTATTTTTGTAAAATAAATTTAATACAACGATGATCAATTTATACACGTTAATTTATCTAATCAAACTCATTCTTTGATGTTATGTGATGATTATGCACGAAGACTACAAATTAAACTTTTCAAACTATCTTCCCATACAAAATGTTCTTAAACAAATGCAGTCACTAACTAACGTGTTGATTCCAGTGATACTGAAGTTAGCTTTTTTTTAAGTAAAACTTCAAAATTTGTATTAAAAATAATTACAAATGAAATTTTTATATATATAAAAAAAATACAAACATCGTATAACTACTTTTAAAGTATAAATAAAAATATATATTTTGTAAATTTTACAAGCTCTTGGTATTGAAAATGATAAATGAAGTTCATTTATCTTAAAATCTACTATCCTAAGCAGAGAAGAGTTGTTTCAGAAGAAATATTCCTGAAGTTAACATTTTTTTTTTAAATACTGCTGGAAATTAATATTTTAAATTTCATCTTATGTAAACTTAAAATGAACATTAGTAAATATAAATGAACATAAGGGTGAAAAATATATATATATATATATATATATATATATAATAACTTTAATTTTTCAATGTGAGTAAGAAAGAAACATGTTGAAAAATATTTTTCCAATACTGAGAGCAAGTTACAATATTTCTTTTAAGCTTCATCAATCATTTCAAAAAACACAACTAACTAATTCTCTTATATTAAATCTCTATCAATACATAAATATTACTATGTCTATCTTTAAGAAAATTTCTTATCTTAATACTATAAAGAAAAATATTTCTTAAAAAAATTAATTTTATCTTATAAATAAATAATAAATAATAAATAACTTAAAGATGAAGGTTCGGATAGACAATTTAATAAATAGTTGATAGTATACCGTAATTATTAATAATTGGATTAATATAATCCTTATTTTATACTTTAAAATTTTTATTATATTATTTTTTATTATCTCTTTTATTAATAATCATTCCTCATTATAAGAATGATTTTTAGTGATTGTGATTTTTTTTTTCTCTTTATTGAGTAAAAAATAGATTTGAAATTTAGCATCTATTAAATTTAGTCTATCAACCAAAATCAAATTATAAAAATATTATCTCACTCCATAGATTATTTTAAAATATTAAGAATAGGATTTAATTAACCAATTGGATCATAAAATTTAAGAAAAAAATATGAATATAGAAATAGATTTAAAATCTTATTTTAAACAATATAGAACTAACAAATTAAATCATAAAAATAAAATATATAATTATAATATTTAATAGAAACAAATTTAATTAAAAAAAGATAATAATAAAAAAGAACTCGTAGATCAAATATCATGAAAAAAAAAATTGAAACTCATTTTCTTTGTTTCAAAACTTATGACTAAATCTTATAAAAATAATAAAAGAAAACAAAATATGAAAATATTAGAAAATAATCAACATGTCATTTTATAAATAAGATGTTTAAAAAAAATCAACACTTAGTTGATCATGTTAGATGTAAATTATTTTGACCGATTTAAGTTGTTTCTGGATAAAATTTCATTTATATATCTTGAACAACACTTAAAAATGAATCATGTCTTTAAATGCAAATATATATAATTGTTTTTATTTATTCACTAAATAAGCCGTATGAATTATTTAGTTTAAATGGGAGTTGTACAATAACAAGAGAAAAAAAATTCTTGCTTTAATTTTAATATTTTTTATTAATTTTTTCATTATTAGTTTTTGTGCATATATCACTTTACTTTCAAAAATTTGCAGATATTAACTATCTTATTTTCAAATTTTTACACATTTTACATTTAATTACATGTTAGTACATCAACCATTAATGTGAACACCATATACATTGCCACTTTAGTATTAGAGTTTTTAAAGCACTAGTCAACTTGTAACATCATTAGTTAACTTCTCACGTCATTAATTAATTAATGAAAGTTGATGATCAACTAATAGTAATGGATAATTAGGTGACATTTTTAGAACTTAAAAATGTAGTGATAAAATAAGTTAAAAATAAACTAATATAGTAAAATTCTTAAATTGACAAATAGTTAAATGATAAAATATACAATTAAATTAATATAATAATAATACTTAAAATTAAAAGTGACTTGAAATCACCCATAATAATTAGTCAATTTTTATCTTTCAAAGTATATTAGTTGTAATCATCTGTAAATTTTGTTATATCTATAGTTAATTGTAATTAAGTGTGTATTAGAGAAATTAGTTTGAAATTATGATTAGTTTAGTTTAGTCTTCATATAAATATAGTTGTAATTAATATTTTTTTTTTAGTTCTCCATAATAATATTTATGTGTATATTAATAGTGATAGAAAGAAAGAGAGATGAATGAAAGTGATTCAGTGAATTTAATATTATATAAAATATGATTGTTTAAAAACTGGTAAAAGTAACACATCATGCCGTTGCTTTCATTAGTAATAAATATTGTTTCACATATCACAACACTCTCTTTTTTTCGCCACGTTTCGCAAAATCTCCACAGTTCTTTGGTAAAAGCAAATTAAAATTAAAAAAATAAAATTCTATCCTTGATTTTCATAACATACATGATCAAAAATATTATCCACACGAGATAAAGCAACAAGCAGTTTAAGGTGATTCCATCAACATCATCCATATATTCATCTACATCCACCGCCACAAAACCTTTCATCACATCAATATAATTTTAAAAAATGTTAGAAACAGGTCACGAAAATAATTTATTTTCAAAATTAATTCATGAAGAAAAATTTAATTTTTATATAGTTAAAAATTTTATTTTTAGTTAGAAAATTTTTTATTTTTACTTATATAATAATATACTTAAAAATTTTATTTTTAGTTAATGTAACATTTTTTTAATTTTTTCATATTGAGAAGAGATTCTCAACTCAAACTTAATCCAATTCAAACTTAACTGTTAATAGATAATTTTATTTAAATTCAACAATCTTATTAATAATTATTAATAATTAAGATTTTATATAATAATCTATTAATAACTTTATTAATAACTAGATCTCCTCAAATCAAATAAAAAAATCATAATTTATTATTAGGTAGTTGAATATAAGTTTAATAACCTATCCATCAAAATTCAATATATTAACAAATAGTTTAATTTAAGTTTAACAGTCTTATTAACCTGACTCAAATATCATAAAAAAATAATTACGAAATTTAATTCATTCTCAAAATCAATTTAAAAAATGAGATATATAAATTAAAAGATTCATTTTGAATTAAAGTGAGATTTTATAAAAAAAACTAAAATCCACTCATTAATGTCGGATTATATAAAGATTTATCTTATTAAAATTAAATGATTAGTATGTTGATATTATAAATGTTAACCATTATATTAATAAATTATTTGATTTGATTAGTTATCTTTTTTTTACATGAAAATTAAACTTATACGCATAGTTTCAATAAACTAATGATGAGGCATCCAACCATGATCCCCTATGTTTATGTGAATGTTTATATAATCATTAGTTATTATGTAGATAGATATATGAAAGCATGATAATGAAAGAGGTTTGAGAAGTTGTGGAGGAAGAGTTGGTTCTATATTCTGCATATAATGCATTTTTATATGATGAGGTTTAACTAGTGTGATTAAATTTTAGATGAAAGGTTAATCTTATAGTTCATTTTAAGAAGCAAAGTTTAGAGGAATATTTAAAATTTTAGGGGAAAGTTCAAATCTTAATTATAGTGGTTAAAGAAAATGAAAAGTAACCACTACTTCAATGGCTAGATAGAATTCTCAACACAATTTAGAGTATTAGATGAAATTCAAATTTAACAGAAAGGGGTTTTTCTTCATAATAATGATAATTTTAATGTACAAAATTCAATGAAAAGTTAAATTATTAACAAGTTCTTTGAAGCAAGAATTTCAGGAGAAAAGTAAGATAATTGTTTGAAACAATTTATGATTAAAAAAATTCTGATTGATATAATAAGTTACATAAAAAATATTAAAAATTTATTTCATTAAATAGTTTTCAAACAACTCATATTAATAAATTTTATTGTATATATTATTAAATTTAATTAAAAAATATAAAATAATAAATTACTTAATATTTAAAAAATATATATTGAAATAAGTTGAATGTATTTTTAATTTTTTTATTTAAATAAAGTTGAATGTGGGTTAATAATAATGTAATATAATAAAACTTACATGTTTTATTTTTTAATATGAAAAATAACTCATGTGAGTTAAGAAATTTCTTACACTAATATTTTGTGAAATATAATATTTAACGGTACAATATATGTTTTTATTGTGTTATTTCTCGTAAAATATTTTTATTTCTTTAATTATTTTCTTGATAAAAATAGATGATAAAACCATTAACTTTAGGTTACCTGTAATATTGTTACTTGTAAAATATTTCAACTTAAATAATATCATTTTATAAAATTTACCGCTTTAAAAAAGTTACGTTGCGAAAGAGCAATATTTATAAAAAAATATTTCAAATATCAATATGTAAAGTTAACCATAGGATTAAAAATTAAGCTAAGTGTTCATATTAATAAATTTCTTTATTAGAATCGACAATTTTTATGCAGAATATTGAAATAATAATCTCATTTAAATCATAAAGATGAACGTGGATTATAAACAGGGATGATTTTCCAGATTGATCTTTGTTAAAAAAGAATTATAAACAGTTATTTATTCCATACAAATCTACCAAACAAATTAAAGCCTTATTTAATCCTTCTTGTTCAATGCATATTTCTTCCTTATCCACAAGAACCCTTTCTATCCGTAATGGAATTCTTTAACACCATGTGCAGCTTTGCTTACATAAGAGGATAACTACCAAATCACTCTCACTTTACGTCATATTAACTAGAATGAACTAAGAAAGAAACCTACACTTTAAGATTCATTTCGAACCATAAACATTTCTAGCAAGTGAAATTTTACAATACAGTACCTGAAATTTTTATGCAGTAAAATTTTACACTAAACTTAGTAACATTAGAAATTTCAAGTAAGAATGAATGGTGATAAAAATATTAAAAAAAGTATATTTACTAAACTTGTTAATCTGACCCAAAATCTAGTCAGATTGCCAATCTACTACGAAGCTTTTGGTGTTTAGGATCATCGAGGTTGTCGTCACCTACAAAACCTTTGTTTTATAGAAAAAAAGATTAAAGTTTTCAGTCATTATAAATTAACTGGAGGCACGTCATGCACATAGAAATCCAACTTCACGAGTGCACACTATTGGTTTTGCATATGTTGCTGGCCTAGGAAAGTGGATATCACACATCAATCACAGCACCATTGGCTGATCCTTCTAGCTTTGGCAAATTGCAGCTATTGGGATGGCAAAGAAAACCAGATTTCAGTCATCAGATACACTTCAACGCACTCATTCATGCATATCATAAATTAAATATGTAGAAACTAATGACTATAAATACCATGTTTGGCCTAATCTTTTCTACACTAGCATCTCAGTTTCTAAGATATATAGTACTTTTTCTTCTTCTGCAAACATCATGAGAAGGGCAATTACTAGTATTAAGGGCATGTTAAGGAGATTTCTAGGGTTGATTTGGTTAGTCTTGATTTTGAGTGCTGGAAGTGAATCACGGCCTTTGCACCCTACAATGGTAAGGGACATGCGTGGAAGCTTGAATTGGACACCCATTCAACCAATTGCAGAAGAAGGTGGACAGCGTGATGCACAACGATTGAGTCCTGGAGGACCTGATGCTCATCATCATTAGCTTGTAAATGTAAAATTATAGTACTGTTCATGAACTTCATGCGTTTGTATAATATAATTCATGATGTACGTAACCTTCACTATCTTTTCTCATCTTCTGTCTTTTCATCACATGATCGACATGTGTGAGAATAAATTTTGTAATCGCACTTGACTTTATGGAATACAAGACTTGTATTTTGGAAATCATAAGCTTTGTTGAGTCATTTTAACACTGGGGTAACATAGAAGGATGTTCAACAGTGGAAGCTTGTTGAAGGCAATTAAGTATACCCTGATGGACACTATCATGAGCAAAGTGCATGTACATCAATCATATTGTGTGATTCATAGTGCTGTGAGTAACTGGATCGAAGATAAGGTAAGTGGCACTAAAATTATAGATGGTGAGAACTGAGCTTGAATGCAGAATATGAAGAGCAAGTATGTTAGACTTTTTTTATCATTTGATAAAGATCAGATTGTGAGAGTACGCGTGACAGTTCCTTAAAACTATACATTCATCAGCTTAAAAAGTGCTTTAAGATCTAATAGCAGAAACCTTAGCCATGCAACAAATGGTAAGTGGCGTCATATAACTGTACATGTGTCACTAAATAAACCCTTCACCATTATTTTTATTTGTGTTATTATGACTCTTGGTGCCTATGTTGAATCTCTATCAACTCATGTCTTATCCTTATCCTTATTTTTATATATATATATATGAATTAGATAAACATATTAGAACACATATAACACAAATTAAGGAAAAATAATATGCTTTGAAGTTCAGATCTTCTTGAATTTTTAACAGTCTGCTGCACCCACTGCAGAAGAGGATACTTCAGATTCACATCTTAATATGCCAATAAACACATAATTTTTTACTATAGTTTTCATCATTTTGTTTATCTCTTTGTTCTTACTTATCACTTCTTTTTACGAATAGTAACTGGTGTTCTTGAGGGGCTATCTAGCCCTAGCTATTATAGGACTCCATAGCTAAATATGCCTTACGTCATGGCTCAAGAGTAAAGCCTAAAAAGAAAGTACTCAAACAACGTGGAACATTGTATGTATTTAATTTATAGCATGTTTCTTATTCTTTAACTTTGTATCATTGTGACGTACGTATATAATTTGGTAGGTACCCTCTAAAGTTTGTGACGTTGCCAGATTAGGATAAGTTGCAGCTTCATGATTGACCTATAAAAAAATGTATATTTCCAGAATAATTTGTTATTATACAGATAGGATAAACTAAAAACATAGATTCATTCGAATTTTTTTCAGCAAAACTCTTTCGGAAAAAAAATTCCAAAGAGGAAACACTTTTTCAGTTAATTATCAAATCCCACCTGTTTTATGTACAAGTCTGAATTCGATTTTCAGGAAACTATATTTTGAACCTAGTTTTTTTTTTTTTGGTATTTTCAATAATTAATAAAAGTAAAATATAAATTATATATAAATAATTAATTATATATAATTTGTGAGACATAAAGAGCAATGGTGATCCTTCTAAAACTTAACCTTTAAAGAGAATTATAATTTCCAAATTAGGCAAAGTGGGATGCTGAAGAAGGAAAGTTTGAGTTGACATGATTGTGATTTGTGAAGCTGACACACAGGCATTTGTTTTTGGTGTTTTGAAAGATCAACCCCCTGTAATTTAATCTCTTTCACCCCTTATTTTCATGGTGGATCCACACTCAGAAACCACCAACAGTGGCCATTATTATGCCTCCTACATTACTTTATCAATATCACTTCAGACTCATTTCATCGACCATGGCGACTATACTATGCTCCTGCAATTTTCTTTTGCTGATATCAAATCTTATTGGTTAGTTCTGAAGCTTAGGAACCACTTTTCCATTGTTTAGAGATAGAATTTGACTCCTGAAAAATACATTCTTCTAAGTTTTATATGATACTCGCCACAAAATTCTTGATAGGAAATGAGAATCCTACTTCGCATTCCATCACTTAAATGATTGTTATATTTGCCTCTCAACAATTTTAATAACTTATTTATTAGTGTAATTCCTATAAATCATGCTTTTGTCAACTATGTGTTCAATATCATTAGTCCTCTCACATAAATCTTTTCTTCTTCTTTTGGATTAAGGCCATCAAGATAAATTTGTTCATAAAACATGTCCATCCTTTAGAGAGAGGTCACTTGGAATTCCATATTAATTCTAGTTTATTGTTCTTATGGAAATATATCATGATATATATCTTCATCTGAGTGGATATTCATCTTTCTTTTTTTATTTTTTATTTTATTTTTTAGAAGATACTTGCAAGTGATTTTATAAATTATACTTATAACATGGAGTATGTCTATACAATTTTAACTTTTCTTGTATATCTTCTAGAAGTGAACTTCTAGAAATGAAGAAATGAAGAGGATTACATCCGAATATTTTAATTTTTATTTATTATTATATAAAATTATAATTAAATTATGAAATATGATATAAAATTATATAAAAATATTATATATAAATTAAATTTAAATAAAATTTCTTTAATTTAAAACAAATAAATATATAATTTTATATATATAAAAAATATTTTTATTTATTACCAAAAAATAAATTTTTATATTTGTACGGTATATTTTTTTAATAAATATAATTAATTAAAAAAATTAAAATATATTAAAATAATTTTTTATATTATATGTATATATATTAAAAGATTGTAAAATATTAGAAATTAAAAAATAAGAAATTTAAAAATAAAATAGACACAATGTCGACTATATTTTTTTTATAGTAAAAAAATAAAGAAAGAAAATTTTTTTTTTTTATTTTTTTACTATTATAGCATATTAGCATGTGTAATATATTTATTTTTATTTGTTATCAATTCATTAACTGTTTTAATATTTTATGATTACTAAAAAAAAAAATCTTATTTCCCATAAAACGAAATTTGTAAGTAATACTTAAAATTAGTGAAAAATATAATTTTTTCCATTAATATATCATAAATTTTCCACCACCACAAATTTGTAGGTAAAAGACTAATAGAAATTATTTTTCACAAAAAATTCATGGGAAATTTTCCACAAAGAAATCCATAGATAATTTCCCATAAACAAATCAATGGAAATTTTTTTCATAAACAAATTTATGAAAAATTTTCTACAAATAAATTTATGAAAAATTTCCATAAAAATAAATCTTTGGGAAATATTCAATGGGTAATTAAATTTTTTTCCATAAAAAAAGTTCGTGAGAAATATTTTGTGGATAAATAAACTTATTCTTATACTGGATGCTTTATTTTGATTTGATGTTAAAATATTAAAAAATTCAGGCTAAGCTCTAAAGATATCTAAAAAGAGAATTATAGACTCATTTATTAAGAAAAGAGAGATTGATAAATAACTTCTAATCTACCAAATTTAAATTCAACTAGTAATGTTGAAGAAAATGGTGTTGATGAGTAATTCATAATGTAAATGATTGATCAACCTATTCAATAATCTCATTCTAAAGTTATGAGGATACAAGAAAAAAATAATATTAATATTTTGATACATGATCATGGAATGCGTCCACAAATTTATGATTATCTTGTGAATCAAATAAATGAAATTCGTAAGTATGTATTTAACTTTATATATATAATTATTTATGTTAATTTTAAATATATGTAAATGATTTATAATTATTACTGATTTTATTTATTATATTTATTTTTACATGATGATTAATTTTAATATATATATATATATATATATATATATTAATTAGTTCGTCTCTTATCACCTAAAATTCCTGACTCCACTCTTATTTGTTCTTCGTGAATTCTCCAAACCAGACTAAGAATATACTTGTAATTACACTTTGATACTCAAGTTAGTAAAACAATATAGATAGAATTTTATATGTGTGATTAAAGATAAATAATCATACCTTATTCCTGTTTTTTATTTATAATGTGATTTTTAGTAACAGATTACTTTACTAAATCCAAACTATAAGATTCACCGGGTGTGACGTGTCATCTCCAAAAGGTCTAGTAAGGATCATGGTACTTAACGGACTACATGAGAGTAACAGATTTGGAACCAATGTCGTTGGATTTTGGATAAGAGCTAAACACCTATCGGGTGCAGACAAAGACATGTCGATCATTATATCCGCGTAGGTCTTGGTTTTTAACTTACCTATAACATAAATAATAATCAATTTGAGTTTTGTAACATATAACATAGTAGATTACATTTTTTTTATCAGAACTATTTTGTTACTTATTATTATAAGGAAAAAAAAAACATATTTAAGTTAATAGATAAGATATACATTCAGTTAGATTTATTGTCTTTGACAACTTTTTATTAGGTATCCTAAGAGGGGGTAATTAGGATATATTCACCAATGAGTAGTAAATAACTATATAAGAAAATATGACTTTATTTATAAAAAAAAACTTTAAAGTTAAGAATTTGTGTATCTTTCTCATTTATATGTTATCTAATCTTTCCATTTCTATTCAATATGATATTTCAACTCAATTTGAACTCTAATAATCTTCTCCTCAAGTGTGAGTTTTTTTCATATTGGTACACATTCTCCTTCTAGTGAAAGTATCACGAGTTTATGAGTAATAACCATTGTATTTGTACCATCATCATTTAATGAGACACACCTGAAACTCATATCAAAAATACTTTTGATACAATGATTCACTTGACCTAAAATTTCTCATGGATAAGATGAACCTCATTCTTATACTACTTACCGCTTTGCACCGTGATACCTTCTTTCTAATACCTAGTCAACCTTATTTTCTTCAAAATTCTTATATTTCTATATGTACAATAACTCATCTTATTAGATATTTTCTACTAACCAATTAGACCAAAAACTCAAATTCTAAGATAATAGACCAATCCAATAACCATAATTAATGTATGATCATAAGATATATATAGTTATTATATATTAACTGATCATAGCATAATCAATTTCAATGTGTTAAAATCGATGAGTACAAGGTTATCCGTTTGAGGATTCTCTGGAGTTCAAAACTAAATACACACCATGCAGTTTTCCATCACTGTGTACTCTTATTACATTTATATTGCAACATTTCTTAAGCATATAATCAAACATTTTGTTAAGAACTATAATATTCTTCATTAAAGGTTGAGAGGATCCACGATCATTAAAGGTTGGACACTTTATATAAGTGGTGGGGTTTTGGATAAATGCAATCATGAAGACGACAAACAAGTTGACACAAAATTGAAATTCAAATAATGATCGATCTTAGTTAATAGTATAGCTTGCACGCGTTGCCGGCAAATCGTCGCATGCACTTCGATTCAAAAATCTCTTTTACGTAGAAATTTTAAAAGCTTAGTTTATAGCCACGTATGAACTATGAATCATTTTCTAAAGAGATAACGCACTATACGATGACACAAGAAAATGACAAATCAATACCCATCTAATTTGGTAAACCCTAAAAAAAAATTGCTTAATTTTAAATAAGCTTCTCTTAAATCACATAAAAACTGAGTGGAAACCACATTAGCACAAAGTCAACTACACAAGTAGAATGGATTGTTAATGTGCATCCATGCAAGAAATGAAAGTGCTTTTGTGCTTATTTGCTTTCTCTTTTGGCGTTCTTAAACGTGCTTTAGCTTCAAGTAAAGTCCAAACACAATAGCTTGTAAAGAAACAATGGATGACTAGGCGATAAGTGTGATCACTTCAAACATGTAAATAGCCAAAAAAACACAGAAAATGCTTCTTCTTTTTTTCTCTATCATATCATATCACAATTTTAAATTCCATATAAAAGTTCGAAAGTTTTTTCAGAAAGAGGACAAGAAAATGCTTTTCCCCATTTGTCTTCTTCGAGAACAATAACAATGCTTTGGCTTAAAGATGGATAAAAGTGAATTCATAATTTTTTTTTCTTGTTTTATAATCCTAAAAACAATAAAACAAAAGTGATGCACGCACGAGTAACGTTATTTTAGATCTAGGTTATTATAACATAAATGTGGTCGAACTTGTCTTTTGCTGAGTGAGAATCCTTATGTCTTATTACTCTTTAATAAAATCTTTTTGGCTTATCCAAAGAAAATTACATAAATGAAGTTGCTTTTATAATAAATGTGATTTGACATAATCAATTTTGGTCAATCCACTTAGCATCACAAGTCTAATTGTGGCCAACTTTGTGATCGATAAAAAAGTTTGGCAACTTACCAAGCTATGTGATTCACAGCTCAATGTAATTTGCCATATCCATATGGGGAAAGTGAAAGAAAGAAGATAAATAATTGTATCACATTTCAATGGAAATATGATATATTGCATTGGACCTACTTCTACACATCATTCTCCATTAAATAAAATAAAAAATAATATGGGTGTCTTTACAATTTAACCAACTCATTTATTTGCCCACAATGTATTGTTATAAATTTTTTTTTTTTTTTTATCTTCCATATACATACTTTGCATTGAAAATCACGAGAAAATTTATAAAAAAATTAATCTATCGAAAAAATCTTGACTAAAAATCATACTTAAACTATAATATATAACTGAAAAATAAACTTTATATTCTAAATTAATTTTGAGAGTAAATTATATATCATAGTCCTTCTACATGATGTCAGAACTTATTAATAAGATTGTTATATTTAAATTGGGTCACTCCTTAATAAATTATGATTTCTTCTATATATTTTGTGAAGTCTTGATTGTTAACGAGTCTCTTTTGATTGCTAATAAGGTTATTGAACCTAAACTGAATCATTTGTTAACCGACACTACTAGAAAAAGATTTTTTTACGTTGGTTAAATTGAATATTTAACGTCGAAAAACGAGGCGACGTTGAATCAGGCGACGTTAAATTTAACGTCGGTTATTTTAATAACCGACGTTATATAGTAAACTTTTAACGTCGGTTAAGTAACCGATGTTATATAGTAAACTTTTAACGTCGGTTAAGTAATCGACGTTAAAATTTTATTATTTTATTATATTAGCGTTTTTAGCATAGGGTTTCAGCTTCATAAGGTTCTTGAGACGATTCTTCTTCAGAGTAGCACGCTTAACCTCCACAGGTCCAGTTTCTCAAATATAGACTTGGTCCAAACAATAAACCTTCCAAGGGACAGTAGGGGTTTCATCGCCCTCTAGTGTTTGAACGGAGACGAGAGGCCTTGCTGCTGCTGCTACACTTGGGAACCCATTCTCAAAAAGTTAGCTACTAAGAAGGCAGAACCAAACACAAACGAAATGAACAACAAAATGCTCCAGTTTTACTTTAAAAAATCATGGCTCATACAAAAAGAAAAACAGAGGCAAAAATGAGAAAATGAACAACGAAAATGAAAACAGAGGCAAAAAAGAAAAAAATGAACAACGAAAATAAAAGTTACCTCCGATTAGAGAGACAGAGCGAAATAGAGGGAGAGAGAGAGCGAAAGAGGGAAAAATGGCAGCAGAAGTCGCGATAGAGGAAGATAGGGGAAGCGCGCAACAAAATAAAAGAAATCGGGTTGAGGAGTTTGAAATAATAACCATCAATGTCGGTTACTAAATAAACCGACGTTAAATTAATTATTTAATGATTATCATGTCGGTTAAATAAATAACCGACGTTGTTATGTAATTATATTTACAACTTTACCACTGCGTGTAAAATAACGTTGGTTATATTTATAACCGACGTTGTCTGATGACGTTGAATCCCATTATTGTAGTAGTGCGATATAAAGAATTTTGATTATTAACAATATTATTAAACTTAAATTGGATTATCTTTTAATCAGTTTGAGGATGAATTAAATATTATAATCACTTTTTACAGTATCTTAATTAAATTTTAATTAAATTAAAGAATTAAAATATCTATACTTCTCCATAAAAAGTGAAAGGATATATAGATTATCTTTCTCTCTAATAAAATGTTTAAATTATATGTATGTTGTTATCTCGAGTTAACCATTATACTTCTCACTTGGAATGAAAATAAAACTTGCGAGAAATTATTTCGATAGAAATGAACTTCTCCCATAAAATGAAAAATAAGACTTCATCAACTTATTCTAACAAAAATTAAGTACGAAAATTACATAACAAAAATAAGAAGATGGGTCAACCTAGGATTTAAAGTTGGGCTTCAATCATGGAAACTTATAAAAAAAATGATCTAATCTACTTTGTATTTGGACCTTACAAAGTTTGCTTTATTTCTTAGTCTTGAACCTAATGATGGAACTTTTAAGGTCACACAAAGGTCTTCTTTCGATTAGTTTGTTTTATTTCTTAGTCTTAAATCTAATATTTTTGTTTTTAATGTTATATTTAGAAGAAAGGAAAGCAACAAGGAGGGTAAAAGAAAAAAAAAAATTTTATTCTATTAAGTTAAAAAAAATGTTTAGTTAGAAAAACAAATAGAAATAATAATTATTTCATTTTTTATTAATAATTTTATTTATTATTTATTAATAAAAATAAATTAAATTATAAGTTCCACTAACTAATTATAGTTATAAAAAAATATTTATTTCTCCCTGATTTTAATAATTATATATAATAAAATGTGTTTTGATTAGTTGGTTGAATCTATCAACATGCTTGTAGATTATTTAGGGTTATGATAGGATAAAAAATTTGAATAAGTTATTACACCAACAAATATTATATTTAATCTCCATAACAAAATCTAATTAACGATTTTTTATAAATCTTCCTCTTTTGATATTTTTTTTTTCATGTATCGACTTAATTCACACTAATTACTTGTTTGTATAATAAAATACAATGTTGCATGAATTATATATATATATATATATATATATATATGTGAGAAATGATGAAATTTCTCTAAAAATATGTCTAACATAATAATGAGTTGTGATATACAAATGTGTATTTTTGAGAATAGAGAAGTCAAAAGTGTAATACTGTAATAATTTAAGCATGATTAAAGAAGTTATAAAATAGATTAATCAATATTTAATACAACAATATTTTTAATATTATTTATTAATTTAAATTTGGTAAATTATAAATTATTTCGTCTATTTTATCAATTTTTTTTCATTTTAGAAAAATACGTTTATAATTTTCTTCTTAATTTAATCTGATTTTTTTTAATATTTTAATATTAAAATATTATAAAATATTAAACCAACTAACTAATTGGAGAGAAAAAATTATATTTATATATCATATTTATATATTATATATATATATTAATATATTTAATATATTGTAACAGTAAATAAACATAATAAATAAATAAATTTTTTTACTCTATTTCTTTTCATGTAAGAATAAAATAGAAATTCTTCTTGTTTTTTAATTTCTTATTTAATTCATAATATTTGATAATCTTCTACTAGATAAAATTATTTAAATATATTTTATTTTTTTTCTTAATACTATTTATTAAAAAGAAATATATTATAAATAATATATATATATATATATATTCATTCTTGATTAGCAGAAAAATATTTTTTTTTATATATAAAATTATTTATTCGTATATTATGAGTTAAAAGAGATTTAATTTATATTTAATTTATATATATTTTTTATATAATTTTATATAATATTATGAGACAATATTATTTAATTATATTGAATTAATTATTGAAAGAAATATTTAATTATAATTTTATATCATATTAAATTTATATATAATATGTTATATAATTTTATTATTGATTCTATAATTTTTTTTTTAAATAACAATTTAAATGTTAAAATTTTTATAAAAAAACTTAACTATAAATGACATAAAAATATTTAAAGTTAAATCTTAAAAAGATATGTAAAATTCGTTAATATTTATTTTTTTATATTAATAAATATAAAAATTATATTAACACGGTTTTTTATTTAATGAGATACTAATTATAGAATAATTATGTTAAAAATATTTTTTTATTAATTTTTAATTTAAAAAAATTAGTCTTAGTAAAAGAAAGTTCGGTAGAAATAATTATTTTATCCAATAAAAAATAAACCAATAATAAAGTAAAATATTTATAAAAAAAATAAAATAAAAACTGAGTTTTAATTTCTTTTAATATTTATTAAAATATAAGATTATAAAAAATGAAATTTTTAAAAAATCTAAAAACAATATTTCTAAAACGCAATTAAACTCAAATATAATATTTAACTTAAAGATATAAAAAATATGTAAAAATTTGCCCACTACATAATCCATTGTTGAGGGGGAAAGTAAACTATTACAAAAAAATTCATAATTCTGCCTGAAATATAAATTTACAACATTTATATTTCTACATTAAAACTAGGTATAAAATGTATGATTCATATTCATCATAGTCATAATCATCTAGGAGAGTTTATTCCTATGTCAAAATACGATCATAGTAGTACTAAAAAATTCACAAAGCAAACAACATAAGTGTAAACTAAAATAAACAAAGTTAAGCTCATATTTAAAATAGTCCAAAATAACTCAAACGTATTTAAGAATCCAAACCGTCAAATTTAATTAGTTCACTCAATACAATATTTCCATATTCTGATATCTATAATACCGTATTTACTAATAGACTCATATGGATCAAACATACAAAATCTTTGACCGCAAAGACTAACACTTGTCATGCTATTAGTCATCAGGTCATAGACCTTGTCCATGTTGAGTCTTTTTCACCTCAGACCCCTATCTATCCCACTCTAGTGCCACGTAACATGGTAATTCTCAACCACCTAAGAGATGACAACAACCACTCCTACATAGTACAAGTGGAACCCCATCAACCTCACAGCACAAGGTACCTTTCTCCTCCTAACTAGGGTACTATTTGAAGTTTAGATACCTCCTTTACCGTAAATATCAATAATCCACATATATTAGACCATGCAAAATAACATCCCCTGATAGTTATTTGACTCCAACATAATCTTCACAAATCATAAGGAATTCATCAAATCATTCAATAGTAAGCATAATATTTCATACAAGTGTAAGGGCCTACCAAAGGCTTTACACATTTCAAACACATTCACAATCAAGACGGATGGCTTCCGGAAGACTGTATGGATTTCGGATATCTAGGGCTAACACTTGATGTGCACTCTAGGACCACGGGCTTAACCAGCCGACCACTGAGTCGTTTTCT
Organism: Macrotyloma uniflorum; assembly: GCA_016859785.1. NCBI lineage: Eukaryota > Viridiplantae > Streptophyta > Magnoliopsida > Fabales > Fabaceae > Macrotyloma > Macrotyloma uniflorum. Next base: position 2,744,906 of record BDMB01000027.1, read on the forward strand.
TTTTCACCTCAGGATCATCCAACACACATCACCACACCCATCTCACATAAGGGAAGCCTCACCAACTATTATGAAGAGAATTGGCAAGACCTCCATCAACCTTCACCACATGAGAATCTTAGTCTATGTGACTTAGAAAGTCATTAAGGTTTGGATACCCTATAACTTATCCCTAAATCCATGCACATTACATTACCAAAATCATTCTCATGCATCAAATCAAGCTCCCCTCAATAGGAGCACCAAGGCCTCATGCCAACATACACATTACATTATTTAACTAGTGATCTGAGCACCTGTTTCAAAATCCAAACACACCACTAAGAACCTAAGGTAGCATAGAGTAATATTGATGAAGAACAAGCCACATGCAAAGGGGTTGGACCTACATGCAACACAATGGCAGTTTGGGTAGAAGGAGATTTAGGCGAGGAAAACTTACTCAAATCAAAGTTTCAATCGGTTAGAAATAATCTACTTATTGCAAGCTTCAACTAGGTACTCTCGGATCTTGGAAAGGATGAAGGATGAGGGAGAAAGGTTTAAGAGAAGGTAGAGTGTTTAGAGAGAAAAAAGTTTTAGAGAGATAGTGATTTTAAAATAATGAAGGTTGAAAGGTTTAGTTTTTCTATTTATAGTCCTTATTAAAACTTTATTAAATAATTTCACCATTCACCACTTAACCCACTGCCTCTCTAAAACTAACTCACACTAGGTCCTTACAACTGTTTTTGCTCATCTTGACAACAAGACATTTAATTTTTTATTTTTCTTTTAAAAAATAAAATATCTTGAGTTATACACATTATTTTTGTGTGAAACAAAAGCCTTTAGGTAACTAACATCTAGGGATACAACTTTGATTAAAAAATGTTTAGATTATTATGTATATAAATCAAGATATTCTTATACTGAATACAAATATAATATAATTAAGTAGTTTTATCAAAGTGTTCTAATATTAAGAGAACTTAAAACTAACTCAAAACAAAATTCTATTCGGATAGGATTAAACTACTTTTCACGCTCTTTTCTTTGGTGTTCTTAGATCTCCAAAGAATAAGAATGGAATGATAATTCTTGAATAGAATAGAAAGAGATTTTAGAGATTTCAGAATTTTGAAAAAATTAAAAAGAAAAGAAAATTTTAGAAAAAATATGAAGAAAATTAACATGTAAACCCTTTCTATAGTTTGATATATATTTTAATATAATACATAAATAAAATAATAATATATAAATAATAAAAAATTAAACCAAATAATATTTTATTAATAATATTTTCTCTTCATTTTTTTATTTTTTAAATCTAAATAATTTTAATTTTTACTTATTTTTGAATTTTTTTCTTTTTTCTTTTTTTTTTCATTTTCTACTTTAAAATAAAAAAAAATCAAGTAAGTAAATTAATATTTAATATATAAATAAATATTAAAGATTATATATTAAATATTTACTAACATAGTACATATAATTATATTAAAGTATAGATATTATTAACTATTTTTTAAATTATGAAAAATCTCTTAAAAATATTAAACATATTTAAAATTATTCGAGATCGCACTTCGGAGAAATTAATTGGGATGTGTGAACAAAGAGAAGGGTTATATTATCCTGGGAAGATAGTTACAACAACAGTTGTGGAGACATCCGTTAATAAACAAACTTGTTTCATTTATTTTTACACCTATTAAATTTTAAGATGAATGAAAATGATAAAGATTAATTCATGTAGTCACCCTTATTTTAATTAATAATCTAACATATAATATATTTATTTTTCATGTTCTAATATATTTGATTTTTTAAATTTATTATCAAAATTCTCTATGACAATATTCTCTCAGAATATAGTATAGATACATTATTTTTTTTTTTTTTCCAATAAACAGGTTGATAAATTTAAAATAAGTGCTTAAAATATTGAAAAGATAATATACATTTTTTCAAAAATGTTGAATACATATTTTTAGTAGATGCAGAAAGGAAGAAAGAGGAAGAGAGATTTGATTTTTATTTTGTATATATGAATAAATTGGCCTAAAAAGGCACGAGAAATAGAAACTAACGTAAGTATATTGTTCCAAGTTTATCAGTACACAAAGGTAAAAGAAGAAATGGGGAGGAAATTGAAAAAAGACTACAGGAGAGTTGAGACATAAAGATAATCCATATTTTGCAAGAGCATCTGCTACTGAGTTTGTTTCTCTGAACACATGATTCCAATGAATGTAATCGACCATGTCAGCCATTTGGATTATTGAAGAGACAAGATGATAGAAAGGATGAGTTTGTTTGATGAGTCTCACGTTAATAAGTTGGATTGCAGTTTGATAATCACTTTCAACAATCAACTTTTTGTATCCCCTTGATATGGTTGTTTCCATTCCAATCTTTATTGCATATAGTTCCGCCTCTGCTGCTGAACCAACTCCTTTTAAAGGGCTAGAGAAGGAAAAAATAAATTCACCCTCACAATTTCTCACTACCCCTCCTGCAGACCCTTTCATTTGATTTTGCCTGAAACCTCCATCACAGTTAATCTTCACAAATTCTCTTGGAGGTGCTCTCCAACTAACTAATCTTCCCTTACTTCCATTCTTCTGAAAATAATGAAGGAGGGTTATTTATATTATTAGGACAACCCACTATTACTTTTTTTATAAGAAAAAAAAATTATAAATAAATACTTATCTGGTGAGTATTAAGGTTGTTGGTGGTGTCAATCCACCAATGTAAATTTTCGCATGCATCACCATTTGGACAATTACCATTTATCCAATGTATACATGTAGTTGGTGAGGATTTTCGAAAGGTCTTATCGATTTCTACCTCCATGAGTTAATATTTTTATCCACGAAGGGTACCTTTCAAAAACGAGAATAATAAAATGTTAATAGAAAGTTATGAGATTCAAGTATAAATGAGTCTTCTTGTGACTTATTATATAGATTTTTATTGATATAAATATATATCAAATGACTCTAAATATATTTAATTCAAATTAAAACATAATTAATTCTCCATACACAGTGTATTTCCACTCTAGTGAGATAATCTTCGCTCAAATATAACTAATTCTAAAAGTAACAAAACTGTTGTAACATACCCAAAATAGATTCAGTTCATGCATCAAGCAGGCAAATATTAATACTATTTCTATTACATTTTTTCTTTTTAATTTTCTAAAAAAAATAATACAAATATTTAATATTATACTACTAAACTTTGTCACATTATCCTCATGCCTAACCTACTTCCTTTGCATAGAGAAATCACCACCTACCCTGTTATCTATTCACGTGTAAAGAACACGATCATAACAGGTTGACAAACACATAAAAGAGAACATAAAAGGGTAATCTAGTGAAACAAGGTAAATCATAAGGAATTCATCAAATCATTCAATAGTAACCATAATATTTCATACAAGTGTAAGGGCCTACCAAAGGCTTTACACATTTCAAACACATTCACAATCAAGACCGACGGCTTCCGGAAGACTGTATGGATTTCGGATATCTAGGGCTAACACTTGATGTGCACTCTAGGACCACGGGCTTAACCAGCCGACCACTGAGTCGTTTTCTTTTTCACCTCAGGATCATCCACAACACATCACCACACCCATCTCACATAAGGGAAGCCTCACCAACTATTATGAAGAGAATTGGCAAGACCTCCATCGACCTTCACCACATGAGAATCTTAGTCTATGTAACTTAGAAAGTCATTAAGGTCTGGATACCCTATAACTTATCCCTAAATCCATGCACATTACATTACCAAAATCATACTCATGCATCAAATCAAGCTCCCCTCAATAGGAGCACCAAGGCCTCATGCCAACATACACATTACATTATTTAACTAGTGATCTGAGCACCTGTTTCAAAATCCAAACACACCACTAAGAACCTAAGGTAGCATAGAGTAATATTGATGAAGAACAAGCCACATGCAAAGGGGTTGGACCTACATGCAACACAATGGCAGTTTGGGTAGAAAGGAGATTTAGGCGAGGAAAACTTACTCAAATCAAAGTTTCAATCGGTTAGAAATAATCTACTTCTTGCAAGCTTCAACTAGGTACTCTCGGATCTTGGAAAGGATGAAGGATGAGGGAGAAAGGTTTAAGAGAAGGTAGAGTGTTTAGAGAGAAAGAAGTTTTAGAGAGATAGTGATTTTAAAATAATGAAGGTTGAAAGGTTTAGTTTTTCTATTTATAGTCCTTTTTAAAACTTTACTAAATAATTTCACCATTCACCACTTAACCCACTGCCTCTCTAAAACTAACTCACACTGGGTCCTTACAACTGTTTTTGCTCATCTTGACAACAAGACCTTTTATTTTTTTATTTTTTTTTTAAAAAAACATATCTTGAGTTATACACATTATTTTTGTGTGAAACAAAAGCCTTTAGGTATCTAACATCTAGGGAGACAACTGTGATTAAAAAATGTTTAGATTATTATGTATCTCACATCAGGGAAGCCTCACCAACTATTATGAAGAGAATTGGCAAGACCTCCATCGACCTTCACCACATGAGAATCTTAGTCTATGTGACTTAGAAAGTCATTAAGGTCTGGATATCCTATAACATATCCTTAAATCCATGCACATTACATTACCAAAATCATACTCATTCATCAAATCAAGCTCCCCTCAATAGAAGCACCAAGGCCTCATGCCAACATACACATTACATTATTTAACTAGTGATCTGAGTACCTGTTTCAAAATTCAAACACACCACTAAGAACCTAAGGTAGCATAGAGTAATATTGATGAAGAACAACCCACATGCAAAGCGGTTGGACCTACATGCAATACAGTGGCAGTTTGGGTAGAAAGAGATTTAGGCGAGGAAAACTTACTCAAATCAAAGTTTCGATCGATTAGAAATAATCTACTTCTTGCAAGCTTCAACTAGGTACTCTCGGATCTTGGAAAGGATGAAGGATGAGGGAGAAAGGTTTAAGAGAAGGTAGAGTGTTTAGAGAGAAAAAAGTTTTAGAGAGATAGTGATTTTAAAATAATGAAGGTTAAAAGATTTAGTTTTTCTATTTATAGTCCTTATTAAAACTTTATTAAATAATTTCACCATTCACCACTTAAACCACTACCTCTCTAAAACTAACTCACACTGGGTCCTTACAAGTGTTTTTCCTTAATAATTTTTATGACATTAAATATTGTCAAATACAATTAAAAAATTAAATATATTAAATATACATTTGACTTTATAAATATAATTATTTATATTAATTTTATATATATATAAATAATTTATTATTAATTAATAATTTTATTTATTATAATTAATTTTAATATATATATTAATTAGTTCCCATTCTACCCTCAACTAAAATTCCTGGCTAAAAAGTTTAAGATGAGATATATAATCTTTCTTCCAGCACAAGTGCATTTCCTCAAGCAACTTCATGCTTAAACATACGAATTTGATACAAACAAAATCCAAATGAAGGGAAAAATAATCAAATGGAATCATGTGAGAGGTAGAAGGACAGAGATACTACTTTTATATCTTTCAAATCAAGGTGGAATTAAAAATTTTATAAAAAAAATAAATTAACTAATATATATAAATTTTATATTTTATATAAATTATTTAATAAAATTGTCAACATTATTTAAATTTAAATTTATTTGTTAAATTTTATTGATTTTTTTTTAAAAATGAATTTATATTTTTTTAAATATTTTTAGAATTTAACTTAAATATTTTTTAATATTTTAATATTAAAATAAAACGTCATAAAATATTAAATCAATTAATTAATGTATAAAAAAATTATATTTTATATTTATATATTATAATAGTGAAAAAAAATTTTAATGTCATGAATATTTTTTTATTTTTAAATTTTTTATCTTTTGATTTATAATATTTTATAATTTTTTAATATATAAACTAAAAAAATTATTTAAATATATATTTTTTTCAATCAATAATATATTTGCTAAAAAAATATTATAAATATAAAATTATACTGATAATAAATAAAATATTTTCTTTTATATAAAAAATTATATAATTAATTATTACAAATTAAAAAATTTAATCTTCATATACTTTTATAAAACTTTATATAATAATATGAGATAATATATTTTTATGAAACTAATTCATAATTTTAGCAAACTTATTTATACATATTAATTATTATTGGATCATAATTTTTTTTTTAAATTTTAAATTCTTACTATATAAATATTTGAAATATAAAATAAATATTTTAAAAAAATCTTATATGCCACAACATTTGTATATTGTTTTTTAAAATTAATAGTATATCTGAATATACTTTTAATATTAGTTCATTATATATTAGTTCATTTATTAATTAGTTATTCAAATGTAAGATTTTCTTTTTACCTTCTCACAATTTTATTAACTAATGCTTAATTTTTTAATTATTTTATAATTATGTTATTTTATTGATATTTATGTTTATCTTCATCTTTAATAAAGTGTTTTTTTCTCAATAACATTTTTTCATTTAAAGGATTTTATTTAGAAAATATATTCTAATACTATTTAAATAAAATAAAATTTTTATTGAAAAAAATAGTTAAATAATAAAAAAATACTAACTACCTATTTTGCTCATCCTAAAATATAATTTTAGAAATATTAAATTGTTCTAAAATCTTTCATATTTCTTTTATTAATATAATATATTTTTTAATTATCTTAAATATATCATGATATTAACACATCACTATTAAACTTAAATTTTATTAATTTAAATAAGTTTGAAAATCATTAAAAATTTACATTTATATTTATTATACTTTTTAGCTCACTGCTCCTAATAATTTCTTTTTACTAATGGGAAAATTTAGAAAAATTATAATTTACAAATTAAATTTGTTAAATAAAAAAGTGTAACCTGCAAAGTTTGTTCATAATTTATAATAAATTAAATAAAAGTATTCTAATAAATTTTATAAAATTCCTCTTTCTATTCATAATTAAGTCTCTTATACAATTTTGTTTAACGAGAGTTTTATAATATTTTGTTAGTTTCTTACCTCTTTTAAATATTTCATTTTTTCATATTTATTTTAAAATTAAATTTTAATATTTTTCAAACAAATTATCAAGAATTAAAGATAATCTTATATAATTATATATTTATTCGATAGAAATTAGGTTATATAAAATAAATATTGAGGAAATCTTATTCTTATATAAAATAAATAGTTATTTCACAGCACAAATGAAATAATAAAATGTGTTGTTTTTTCCTTCTTTTCTCTTCCTTCTTTTAATCAAAAGAAAGAAGAAAAAGGGTTCTTCTTTCTGATTCGTTTCTCCCATGTCCCAATTGCCCTAGTCGGCGCCAACAACAAACCCAGTTACTCTCCTCATCCAAACCCCTCTTTCTTCCACACATACTTCGCCTTCTCGATCTAACTTCCTTTACTTTCCAAAGGTACTGCATTTTTTTTTTTTATAAATCAATAAAAAAAGCCTTCATCTTGTATTCTTGATTCATAGTTTTCGGATTAGCCATAATATTTTTTTTATTCACAGGTTGAGTATTTGTCACCATGAAGGTAAAGAAGGCTAAAAGAGACGCACATATTGGGGAGAAAAAGAAGAAAAGGAACAGGGAACAAAATGCTGAAGTTGAGACACATGCTACTGTGGAGAGCGCTCAAGGTAACTGTGCTTTATTTTCATAATCATCACGCTTTTGTTCATTGTCTCTGATGTAAAGTGTTTGTTTCAGTGGATAATGGAATACTTGCTAGTGACCCAAAGAAGAAGGCTTCTATCAGCAAAAAAAGGAAGAATAAGGACAGAAGTCTAGTTAGGAAACGAAAACCAAAGGGTGAAGAAGTTGAATTGGAAGAGCAAAGTGGTGAGTTGAAAGTTGTGTATGGGCTGTGTGGTCTTATGCCAGAATGTGAAAAAGAATATATTTTATTTTCAGTAGTTATAGAACAACTGCTCATACTTCTCTAATACTATATTGTGTTAATTTTCTTTTGCTGGTATTGCTTTTCCTTGTTCTGGCATCTATTATAGACATCTTTTATATAATTTTAGTTGACCTTGTCATCTTGGTCATGTTTAACATCTTTGTTCGAATGGTAACAGATGGAGTAGTAGACAATTCTCATTCTAATGCTGAGGAGACCCAAGACTGTGATGGGCATAGAGATTCTGATACTGGGGCAGTTATCAAACCCTGTAATAAAATGCATTTTCCAGTTTAATTTGTTTTTCATTTTGAATGTAATGGTTAAATTATACATTCGTTTCGCTCATGAATTTTTTCTTGATCTTGTAGGTAGGTCAAAGAAAGATAAGAAAAAAAGGAAAAAGGACGTTCAAAATTCCCTGGAAAAGGGAGAAGGGTACAACAATCGGGAGGAAGTTTATACTATTTCCTCTGGAGATGATGACTGCTCAAAAGGAATGAAAAGTATGAATTGTTTTTTTATCCATTGAGTTTTAAAACTCCAAACATTATCCATCCATAACCTTTATTCTTTTATACATATGGGATGATAGGCATATATTTTGTAATGTCAAAAATTGTGTCATCGTTACTGTATTGTGTTGCGAGTTTATTTAAATGTATTTTGGTTCTATGTGCAATAGTAATTGCAATATTTGAGGATTTTTATGTTAATTTTCATCTGTATATCTCTTTCATCATTTGCCATCATTTAGAGATATCTTTTAACTTTATTCTTTCAATCTGTTGGCAGAATGGATTGTGATGCACCTTTATATTTTGTCGATATGTAACATATTTACCATTAATGATTATACTTAGTATAGTTTCTGACTGGGGACTTTTCAAACTACAGAGTGGATCATGGAATACCATCAAAGCAGACCAGGATTGGATGTATTGCAAAATCAAATCGATGAATTTATAACTGCTCATGAAGAGAAACTGGAAGAGGTAAATGTTTTGACAAACATGCATAAAATAATAACAGAATTATTAGATGCTCGTCGTATTAGCCACTGATTAATAAGATGGACCTTTTTCTTCAGGCAAGTTATCATGAACACGTACCAATTTGAATCATCACGTTTTTACATAAAACCATTACTTCAAAATATGGTTAATTTATACTGTTTTGTTGTTAAATGGAAGTGTCAGTGAACCTTTTCCTTTGGGAATAATTATCATGACATGAGTTTTGTTTATATAATATAATATTGATGTTGGTTAATATCTTATTCAATTGGAGCTGCATTTCCATGGCTTTGAAAAATAACTATTAAGTCCTTCATTCCCAAAAGTGATATGAATCCCAGTTATTGTCTCATTTTAGTGTTGTGTTGCCTCCATGTGTTCTGCACTAGGTGATGCTTTCACTTGATGAAGCTTGTATTTTTTGAGAATGGTATTGGGTCCTAGAAGGGTGTTAGGATACAGAGTTATTTCAATTTGTACATTGTGGAGTATACTCAAAGATGAATTAATGTAGCTCTCCCAACTTGCAAATTCAAAGGCATGTGAAGGATTAGAAGTTCATTTTTCATTTCGTTTTTGTACAATTTGGATAATTTCTTTCTTTCTGTCTCTTATCTGTTGTGTCTTGAGTGGTTACCTTTTCTGGCATTGATAGCATAAATGGTATGGCTTTCTGCATACATGTGTCCTTGCCACATGTGCTATACAACTTGTCAGGAAAGAAAGATGCAATACAACTCATGGACAAACAAAGAAATTAATTCACAGTTGAAATCATAGCATTGATACAGCTAGCCTACTGGCTATATTTTCGTCATACCCTTCTTGAGTAATGCTAGTGACCTTTATTACTGCAAACCAGTGATAATTCTGATGAAATCTCTTGCTATTGTTTAAACTGAAGCATATACTATGGTTCATTGCTAATGGTAATAATTTAAGGAATAGAATTTTGGAATTCCACTCCTGTTTGAATAGATAAAAATTGCATTTAGATAGGGTAGTTGAACGGTTAAATAAGATTCTTAGATTTCAGTAAACCAATTTGGTATTATGCTAGGTAGGTCACCCTGGAAATAATATACCTTTTAAGAATATTATTAGATACATACTGAAAGAAACCTTTTAAGAATATTATTAGATACATACTGAAAGAAACAAATAGATCAACCTGTGGTTTTGATTGAGTTGGAAAAAGCCTTCGATGCTAAGAGAAGTCTAGCCGTAGGCTCTAGGGGACAAAAGAGTTTATATTATTTATAAGCAAGTAATCAAACTTATTTATGCTGGCGGTTACCACCAGGATTAGAATACATGGTAGGGTAATTGAGGATTTCCTTATAACTACAGGTTTACACCAAGGGTCTACTTTGAGCCCTTATCTTGTTTTTGGATATGCTTACTGAACATATCACAAAGTTAGTGCCATGAGGTATTTGTTAAGATATTAGGAAAAGAAGTTTATTTAGATAGTTAGAGTATCAATGGGTTAGTTAGTTGGCTAGAGGGGTTAATTAGATACAATTTATAAATAGGGGAAAAAGGATAGGATATACGAGATTCAGATTTGTTATTGTAAATTGACTATTGGCTCGTGGAGGAAGGATCCTTGTGAAATAGCCAATGCTCAATTTACAATAACAAAAAATCCAAATCTCTCATCATTCTTCCCCTATTTATAAATTATATCTAATTAACCCCTCTAACCAACTACCTAACCCATTGGTATTATAACCATCTTAATAAACTTCTCTTTCTCCTTATGTTCTAACAGTATGCTTTTTACAAATGATTTAATACTAGTAAGCAAGTGGAGATCAATTAATGGTAACAGAGTAGTGGAGAAATTATTTGGAAGCACATTTTCTGATTAAGTATGAACAGAAGGAAGCATTTAGAATGTAACGCTAGTTCTAGTTTAGAAGTGAAAATAGGGATCATTCGATTCCACTAGTCTCAGTATCTTGGATCTATTCTACAAGGTAATTAGACTCCAAGTTGGGGTGAATGAAATGACAAAGTGTTTAGTTGTTATTTGTGATTCAAAAATGCTTCTAAAGCTTAATGTAATTTTACTGCACAAAACAAGATCCGTGATATTGTATGGTATTATAAGTTGAGTGAGTGGTAAAGAGCCAACAAGAGGAGCCTATGTTAGTGTTGTTTCAAACATGACGATGTTGTGGTTGTGGTGAATAAGTGGGCATAAAAGACTAGGTAGAATCAATAATGAATACATTAGATCGAAAGCAAGGGTAGCATTGAGGAGAAAATGTTAGAATATAGCTAAAAGTGGTTTGACTATAGGAGAAGACAATAGAAGTCCAATAAGGAGAGTAGGTCTGATGCAAGGTAGCCCCTATAGTTAGAGGTAGAGAGAAACCAAGAACTTTTAGGTTTTGGTTTGTGATAAAACACTGTTGCGTCATTTTGAGGAGGGGGCACTCCGTTGGATTTGAATTGCATTTGCAGTATCTGACGGAAATGAGTTATATGTGAATGTGACTATTATCAAATAAGCATCTTTTTGAAATCCTTAAATGTTTAAGCTTTTATTTTCATTATTTATGAATGATCCCACATTTTTCGTCTTTATTTTTCTTTTACTTATAATGATTTATTTATCAATGCAGGAAAGAAAAGAAAAAGAAGCCCTTGCAGCAGATGGGGGGTGGACGGTTGTTGTACACCATAAAGGCAGAAAGAAAACTACTGATTCTGAAACTGGAATTGCTGTGGGTTCAGTTGCTCAAGCAGCTGTGGAGAATAAAATGACCAAAAAGAAACATAAAGAAGTTGCTCTAGATTTCTACCGATTTCAAAAAAGAGAAGCACAGAGAAATGGTATTGTTTCTTTTTTTTGAACTTGACCTAAAAGTTTCTTTGTTTCTGTCAAAAAGCAAATGTGAATAATTCGTGAGCTTTCTAGCAAAGTTTGGATAAAAAGATAATTTTACAAGCTGATGCATTTACTTTTTTTTTTTGTTTCCAATGAATTCCTTAATACATAAAAAAAGAAAACCATAATGTTTGTTCATTTCTATTCCCACTTGGTTATTTATTTGACTTTTCCTAACTTCTGTGGTGCTTAAGATTCATAACTCCTCTTGTCAGTAAACACTAAAATTTATACTTGAAAACACTTGCAAATCCTGTTTCTGGATGGTTCATGAAATGAATGTCTTGGTGCTGTGTGTAGGACTCACTTAAGGAATTATTGATTTTATGTTGAATTCTCATGCTTTATACCGTACAGTGTATCATAACTGCTGTTGTGTTCAAGATTTTAAACCCATTTTGCTGCTAGGTTTAGATTTTATACACAAATGAATCCCAGGAAAGAATATTTCTGGATATTCATGAAATGGATCTCATGTTGCTATTGGTTGGAACTGGTTAAAGAATTATATGATTTTATGTAAAAGTATCTTGCTCTATATCTCATTTTGTTTCTTAGCTCTAGTTGTTTTGAATTAAAACTTAGTAACTCTAAATCGATTTTGATTAGATTTTGATTATTGTTAGTGGTCAAACTGAGATGAACCATTTTTGTTTTGCTTGCAGAGATCATGACACTACAGAGCAAGTTTGAGGAGGATAAAAAACGTCTGCAGCAGATGAGAGCTGCCAGGAAATTTAGACCTTATTAGTCAATGTTTTTAGCATTCAAGGTTCACAGTAGTTTTTATGGGGGATTTGGGGTAGTTATGTAATCTTGAAGTTGAATTATACTATAGCTCTCAAGTTAAGTTATCATTCAAATTTTGTCGAAAGTATTTGTACATTAATGTAGGTAATAGTTATTCTTTCTTTATGTTATATCACTTTGCAGGGGTGGGAGTGCTGCTGATACAGACCCCTTTACTGTGACTACGTTTTGGTCGTTTTGGCAACATTGTTTTAGACTTAACAATTTCTCTATTTCTTAGATAATTATTACATGCAAATTCAAGATGCTATAACTTTAGAACAACTATCATTTATATACTGTGTGTGTCCTTGATTCATTTCTTTCTTACTCCAGATGAATTTGCTTCTATTGTCATCTTAACTTTTGTCTGGTAGAGATGATTATGACGCAAAGGAAGATTACATTGTTATTTTTTTTTTACTTTCTTTGATGTTACAACATTGTTTATCATATTTCATAACCAAACAAGTTATAAATATATAAATTTTGTATATTTTCAGTTTTATTTCTTCTGAGAATTCAAAATTGAAAACACTACAATCATTTTTTAAAATTTAATATAAACTACACCAATAAACCACTATTTTAAAATGATACATTTAATCGGGTTAGTGGAACCAAGATGAATTATAAGATGAATTATGTATAAATATAAAAAACTATTTACTCTAAAGTAAAATTAGAAAGACCTGCATTGTGTATTTAAGTAAATTTCATTAATATTATTTTTTATAGAAAACAATATAAATAAAATATTTCTTTTAAAACAAGTACCTAGTCATTTCTTATGAATTTTATTTCTTGGTTTGATTGAAACTAGATTTTGAAATTGTAACAAGTTATAGATAAAAGAACTTGGTTTAAATTAAAATAAAATAAAAGATATTATTAGTCTATATATATATATATATATATTTTTTTTTTTTTTTTAAATTATCTGTGACTCTTATAATTTCATATTGTTTAATTTAACTTTCCAAATTTTATAAATATATGATTTTAGTTTTTTTATATATAAATTTATTATTTAATAGTGATTATTTATATTTAATAATATTTATTTATCATTATAAAATTAACAAAACAACTAAATTTATATATTTTTTCAAGAAAAATATAAGAATAAAAAATATATTTAAACTTTAAAATATAATCAATCAATCTATTATCTAGGTATATTCTTTTATCCCTCTCTTAGAAAATCTTCTCTCTCTTTTTTGGTAGGTAAATAAATTTCATCGTATAATAAATCTTCTCTTCTACTTTAACTTCATTAATTTTATCTTAATAAATAAATAAATGTATTTTCATATATGACTTTGAAGTTAGACCTCAATAACACAGCAAAAAGAAGTTAGCACCCAATCATGTAAGTAAACAAAATTAAATTTTATAAATTTGAACTCAGTAGTAAACAAAGTTTAAACTTTATAAGTTCGACCTTGGTGAATAACTATTCACTATTAGAAAAGTCATTATTTGATGCTAATTTTTATGTAACCTTTTTCTATAAAAATTTATATAAAATGATTCTTTTACTAATTTTTTATAACTTTTATAAGAACTATAACAAAATTATACAAAAATCGTACAAAATATAAAAACTTATAATAATTATAAGAAACTAAAAGGGTTAATTGTATAAGGAAATATATTTTCTTGGTAAATTATAACTTGATCTTAAAAATAATTATTTTTAAATTCCTTTTTATTTTTTATTTATTTAATAATTTCTATTTTATAAATTGATATATTATTAAGTACTAAATTATAAAATTTAAAATCTTAAAAAATATATTTTAATAAATAAAAAATCAATATAAATCTATTATTGTATTAAAAATTAGAATATATAATTTTTTAAAATTAGATATTCTCAATATATTCTTCCTTTTCTCTTTTAGAGTATCTTTAAATAATGAAAAGTGTGTTATAAAAAGTATGAGGGGTTTTCAATGCTAACCGATCGTAATAATAATTAAAAATTGAGAAATATAAAAAATCTATCAAAATATCTTTAGATTTTTATCTATTTTTTATTAAATTATGATTCAAATTTTACATCTTAAATAAAAAATAAAATAAAACTAAATTAAATTATTTATTATATTTAAATATAAAATTATATATTTAAAATTAAATAATAATTAATAAATATAAATATATTTTTTAAAAATTATTTTTGATTTGATTATATTATATTTATAATATATTTAAATTTATTACTCAGAATCAAGGATTTTTTTGCAAAATATGAAAATAGACTCAGTCACTCAATTCACATATTTTACACATGCCAATCATAAAAAAAAATAATGTATATCATGCATCCCTAATTTCACATAAAACATTAAAATCATTAATTTTCTTTATTTTTTTTCTCTTATTTTCCGGTCTTTTTCCTTTTAGTTAATAGTTAATTTTAAAGTATCATTAATTCTGCTAACAAGTCCAACACATCACCCTTAATCCCAACTGATCTGAGGAAACCTCTCACAGGAAATTCCCAAATTAAAAATTACTCTACTACTCTACTGTCCCAAAATTCTAATTCCTATAAATGATTTAGACTAAAAAATACACATCTCGTTGTCAGATTAGTCTTTATTATAATAGATTTTTACATATTTTTATAATTATTTTATTTTATTTTAATAATAATTTTATTCTCTTAATATTTATGGCTGTTATCTTATTTTTAGCCTTTTTTTATTTTTTTATTTCATTTATATATATATATATATATATATATATAATCCTATATAGATTTTCAATAATATAAATAAGATTGATTTTTCTATTTCCTCAAATTCAAATTATCAATTTATTACTCAAATAAAATTTTAATTGCTTGAAAGTTATTTTTCTCTTCAATAATTTTTTCTGTAAAGTGCTTGGTGAAAGTTATTTTTCTCTTCAATAATTTTTATGTAAAGTGCTTGGACGCTGAAAAATGATAAAAAAACTTATAAGAAACAATAAATTGAAGGCAAATGATTTAGGAGAAGAAGATTTCTAATGAGATAAAAAGATTTTTAAAAATGAAAGGTGAAATATCTAACTTTTTTTTATATTCTCTTTAAAATTTTGTCAAACTCTTCATCATTTATAAATTAAAGTTACTTATTTTAATAAAACTAATTTTTTCTTATTTTCTTACGCAATTATTTGCATCACAACTATTAGCATGTTATTTTTTTACAATAGTATATTTAAAATATACTCATTTACTTTAGAAGTTAAATAGTTCATTACTAAATAGCCTATATAAAATCATAGCAGTTCTCACTGATATTTCTTAAGAGCATAGTCTATTTTAAAAGAAAAACTAGAAGAAATATTTGTATATATGAGTTAGATATTTACATCAAAACCATAATTTAAGAAAAGACTATCTCCATTAGAGACAAATCCTTACCAGCTTCACAAGTCGTGCGTTGTGAATAAGATCAAAACCATCATTTAAAACCAGACCAAGTCCATTACAATGTTTACCAACACCACAATTAATGCGTTTAAACGTCTATTGGAGAAAACACCCAAACACCGTATAAATCCATTTTATATTATCATTATTATTTCATCATAAATTAAAATAAGAGGATAGAAAAAGATCATTTTTTTTTAAAGAGGAGGCATGTTATATATAGAGTAAAACCTACCCATCTTAATTTCTTATAGGTTTGAATTGAAGAAGATCGATGGGTAGCATTGGAAGAAAATGGAGAGAACTTAGTGGGAGAAGCAATTGGAAAGGTCTGCTAGAGCCTCTAGACATTGATCTTCGTCGTTACATAATACACTACGGAGAACTTGCTCAAGCTACATACGATGCTTTCAACTCAGAAAAGGCATCAAAGTTTGCTGGCAACAGTAGATATTCTAGGAGGGATTTGTTTGCGAAAGTTGGTCTGGAAAATGGGAACCCTTTCAAGTATTTGGTGAGGAAGTTTCTGTATGCAACTTCCAAAGCCAGTGACTCTGAGGCGTTTCTCTTGAGGTCGTTTCGGAAGGACGCTTGGAGCATGCAATCGAATTGGATAGGGTATGTTGCTGTTGCCACTGATGAAGGGAAAGAAGCATTAGGAAGGAGGGACATAGTGGTTGCTTGGAGAGGAACCATTCAGGCTGCAGAATGGGTTAAGGATTTTCATTTCCATTTGGATACTGCACCTCAGATTTTTGGTGATGCTTCTTCTGCTCAAGTGCACCATGGTTTTTATTCTCTTTACACCTCCAAAAACCCAGGTTCAAAATTCACTAATACCAGTGCTAGAAGCCAGGTAACATTTAGTTACGGATTCAAGGAGAATTCACTCCTCCCCCCAGATTGTTTTTTTTAACATAATTGTATAAACTTGATGAAGTGATTAGATATTTTATGTTTCATAAAGGTTAACTTTTATAAGATTATAATTTACTAATCTAAAGCTATAAGTATGAATGTTTAAATCGTTCACTTTTGTCTCTCCTTAGTTGTTTATGCTTAAAAGAAATGTTCTTTGCAGAATAATTTAAGGTTGTATGATGAAAATAATGCAGGTCCTGGACGAGGTTGGAAAACTGGTGGAAGAATACAAGAATGAAGAAATTAGCATAAGTGTGACAGGGCACAGTTTGGGTGCTGCACTTGCAACTTTAAATGCAGTGGACATAGCAGCCCAAGGGTTGAACAAACCAAAAGACCAACCTCAGAAAGCGTGTCCCGTCACAGCATTTGCATACGCGAGTCCTCGTGTAGGAGATTCTAGCTTTGAGGACGCCTTCAATGGGTACAAAGATCTGCGAGCACTGCGTGTTCGTAATGAAACTGATATTGTCCCAGTTAGTCTCTTTCTAGGCTTTTCTGATGTGGGGGAGGAACTATGGATCGACACTAGAAAATCCAAGTACTTGAAGGATGAGGTGAATGCACATAACTTGGAGGCTTACTTGCATGGAGTTGCTGGAACGCAAGGGAAAAATGGTGGCTTCAATTTGGAGGTGAATCGTGACATTGCACTTGTGAACAAGAGCATGGATGGTTTGAAAGATGAATATCTTGTTCCTGTGGCATGGAGGGTGCAGGAGAACAAGGGTATGGTTCAACAATCAGATGGTACTTGGAAGCTTATGGATGAAAACGAGGATGTTTTTGAATCCATACATTCTAATATATAAGTTGATTTTGTAAACGAGGTTTAGGATTGTACTGTCTTGTTTGGTTGTGTTCGCTAATAATGTATGTGGTATACCGTGAAATAAAGTTTCAATGAAACATGTATTGTTTTTGTATTCTATTGTATTTGAACATAATCAAAGGCTCCATAATGAATATTAAATATTATTACTGAAAATTAAATGTATTTGGCCAAAGTTTAAATAAAATAGAATCTCCAATATCTTAGTATGTGAGTCGAATTGTGTACAAGTATAAGGAATAAATTAGTACCAATAAGAAAATAGTTAAATATAGAATGAAAATCTAGTTACGAATAAAGCTTTCACACTTAACTCAGTAAATGAAGAAATAATTTAAGAAACTTGAACAAATAATTGATTTCATGAATGAACCATAATTTAGGAAAAGTCCAACGTTGTAAATTGTTGCCATAATATATGTATTAACCCACACGTTTCTAACAAAAGAAAGACCAATAGTTAGCAAGGAAGAGTAGATTAAAAAATAAGACCAGCCAAACAAGGTCTTCTTTTAAAGAAGACCTAAAGTCTATATAAGTTCATTGAAGGAGTGAAAACATGTAGAGTATGAAATAGAGTTAGAAAATAAGAGTTATTAGGTTTGAGTAGAAGAAAAAGAAGAAGTAGTAGATGGATAGCCATAGCATAGGAAGAAAATGGAGAGATCTGAGTGGGAGAAGTAATTGGGAAGGTCTGGTTGATCCTCTAGACATTGACCTTCGCCATTACATAATACACTATGGACAACTTGCTCAAGCTACATACGATGCTTTCAACTCAGAAAAGTTATCTTTGAATGCTCGGAACTGTCGATATGCCAAGAGGGATTTCTTTTCCAAAGTTGGTTTGGAACATGGGAATCCCTTCAAGTATGAGGTGACTAAGTTCCTGTATGCAACTTCCAAAGCCAGTGCCCCTAAACAGTTGGTCTTGAATTGGTTTTCGAAGGATGAATGGAGCATGGAATCAAACTGGATAGGGTATGTTGCAGTTGCCACTGATGAAGGGAAAGAAGCATTAGGAAGGAGGGACATAGTGATTGCTTGGAGAGGAACAGTTCAGGGCTCTGAATGGGTTCAAGATTTACATTTCCCTTTGGAACCTGCCCCATTAATATTTTCTGATGCTCGTGCTGAAGTACACAGTGGTTTTTACTCTCTTTACACCTCAAATAACCCAGCTTCACATATCACTCAGATAAGTGCCAGAGATCAGCTAAATATACTATAGTCTAATTATTTTATAAAAAATATTATGAAACTTAGCTCACTTTCAAAATCGATTCAAAATATAAAGTTTAAGTAATGTGACTCTATTTAAATTTAACAATCTTTTAATAATTAAGGTTCTACTGCTTCTTAACAACTTTATTAATAATTAAGATTTCTCAATTTACTTACTTATATATTATAATTCAATTTTATTTTTATTTAATATAAAATTTTTTTAACATTTTTTCCTTTTAATTTTATTCAATATTCCTTTTATATCAAAAAGATTTTTTTAACTTCAACATAATTCGTTAACAGGTAATTAAATTAAGATCAGGTAATTAAATTAAAGTTAGGCAATCGGTTAACAATTTTTATTAATAATAAAGACTCATCAAATCATATTATATAAGTAACGTGATGATAATAATGTTTCAATTTTTTAAAAGTTTTGCATCATGAGATTATGCAGGTTCTAGAGGAGGTTAAAAGACTTGTTGAGAAATACAAGAATGAAGAAATTAGCATAAGTGTGACAGGGCACAGCTTAGGTGCAGCACTAGGAACTTTAAGTGCTGTGGACATACTTGCGCAAGGGTTGAACAAAACAAAAGACAAACCACATAGAGAGTGTCTCGTCACAGCATTTCTGTTCGCGAGTCCTCGTGTTGGAAACTCTCACTTCGGGAAGATCTTCGGCGGGTACAAGCTTCTGCGAGCACTGCGCATTCGTAATAAGAAAGATCAAGTTCCTAAACTTCCGATTGGGCTCAGTGTTGTGGGGGAAGAACTAGTGATCAACACTAGAAAATCTAAGTACTTGAAAGATGGGGTGAGTGCACATAACCTGGAGGTTTACTTGCATGGAGTTGCTGGAACGCATGGGAAAAAGGGTGAGTTCAATTTGGAGGTGAATCGTGACATTGCACTTGTGAACAAGGACATGGATGCTTTGAAAGATGAATATCTTGTTCCCGTCGAATGGAGGGTACACGAGAACAAGGGTATGGTTCAGCAATCAGATGGTACTTGGAAGCTTATGGATCATAACGAGGATGTTATTCCACTGCTACATGCTAGATTATAGATTGATTTTATGAACAACATTTTATTAGGATTGTAATGTTCTTTCTTTGTGCTATGATAACCTCCTTGCTTAGTCTATGTCTTGTAATAAAGGGTGACGTGATGTGAAATAAAGTTTCTATGAAACTTAAGTGTTGTAAACCATGTAATTTCACCCTGGTTTTTGTCATTATCCAAATATGTAGTAAGAGGAAAACCTTAACAAACTATTACTGCTTCAATAACCGCTTTACAAATATATTTGAATACTGCATAAGGCGAAAAAGGACCCAAATTTTATGATTTTGACTATGATTAAAAGAAACCATAGAATGGTAAACTTGAAAAGAACAACAATGCACATAATTTACTACCTTGCCAACAACCTTATTATTTTGCAGGAAACACTACTGAGGTACAATCCCAGAACATGTAGAAAACAAACAGCAAGATATCATACACTACTCCATAGAGCCAACAACATAGTCAAGTAAAAGGAGATTTTCACTGATAAAGAAAACAATAACTTGTGAGGATGTCTAAGAGGGAGTGTTTAATTGTCATGGCATGACATGAGGGCGCTTGTGAAGTCGTACTTTAAAAGTAAAATTTCATTATGTAGAAGTCGTATTTTATAATACGACTTTTAAATTTTTATTTTTTTTCCTTAAATTGTATTATTAAACACGACTTCAAACACGACTTCAGTATATTTTAAGGAAAAAAAATAAAAATTTATTATGAAATACGATTTTTACATAATGAAGTAGTACTTTCAAAGTACGACTTAACCTTAAATGATAAATATTGGTCAACTTAACCTATTTAGATAATTTTTAAATAAAAATACCTCTTTTTGGTATAAAAATCTTATTTATTAGTCTTATTTGAAATCTCACATTCTCTTAGGCTCCTACACAAAGAACTCTGCTACAATCATCCACGTTCCCGTTATATCTCATAAATGTACATGAAATGCAATTTAACATAATATTCAGAGTTGAGTTACATTACATCTAACTTGGTTGCAATGTATAAGCTCCACGACTTTGTTAAATTAATGGTTGCAAAACTTTATAGTAATTAGGTTTACTTATTTCAATTGGATTGGATTAAGTATATTTTTAGTTTTTATATATTTTTTTTAATTTTTCTTTACTATTTGTTGAAAAACTTTTAAATTGAAGTAAAAGTATTAAAAAAAAAATATAACTAATCTCTGACATTATTTTACATAAATTTAGGTATAGGTTCTAAATCTTAATTCTCTAAAATTTGATAATATGATATATTAAAAAAAAATCGAATTTGATAATTTTAAATCTTAAAATATATATAATATTTATAAAATTTTAATCAGGATAACCATAAAATAATATATTATATTTTTAATTTATCAATTTAGTTATCAATTTTTAAAAATATGTAATCTTAATTTTATTCTATATTTAAATTTAATATTTAATAATAATTTTTTATCTTAATTGATTAAAAAATTAAATATATTTTATTCATTATTTATAATTAAGTATAATATTTAATAATATTATTTACTGTTATAAAATTTATAAAATAATTAAATTTATATCTTTTTAAAAATTTGAGAATTAAATTAATCAATTTAAAAATACAACTTGCTGCTTCCAATACTCTTAATCGACATTCGACTACAAGGTATGTGAAGAAGATTAGCATAATCATGATATTAAAATATTTTCAATCCAACTTTTAATCATTAATATAGATTCAACCTTTGGAGATCTCACCAATTATTTTAATATCATGTTCTAATGTTTAAAAATTGGATTGAAAATCTTACTTCAACTAAAAATATAATCAAATTGTATTTTAATATAATTAAATTTAAACATCATTTAATTGTGTAAAATTAATTCATACATAATTTAATTAAGTCTTTCTTTTCATGGTCTCCTGTCACACTCAATTGGGAGAAGGAAAAAAAGCATTTTTGGTACACTCTTGTCTCTGTTTTTTCCAAGCTTTTCTAAATAGCATATTGGTATGCCATTTCTCACCAACCATAGGATATGAACACTTCACCTTCTAGATTATATTAATAAAGACAAAAACTACACTTTCATTCACATTACTGTTTATATTTTTCTATTACTTTCTTCAATCATCTCTCTGGATATGATTCTTAGGAAAAGTAAATATTTTAAACAAACAAGAGTTTCATGGTGATAACCCTGTCTGTCTAAACAGCAAAATTAGGTAAGTGTCATAATTTTTCATTTAAGATTGACTAGAAACTTCAAAGTCATCACAAAATTTAAAATATTGAAACAGAAAACAACCGGGTTTATCTTTTTCTTTTTTACAATATGCAATTATGTTTTTTATTAAAAAAAAATTTATATTAATTAAAAATAAGTTAAATTATAAAATATAAATGAAGTACTTCATTATATTATATCATTAATAAGATTGTAAAATTTAAATTGAATAAATCTTATATTAACTAAATATGAGACTAAATATGAGACTAGATTATAATATATAAATAAAATATAAATTTTATTTTTTAAATCAATTTTGAATATAAAATAAATATTATAATATTTTTTTTACATTATAACAATTTTAAATTAATCTCTTTATGTTAATAAATTAAAAAAATAATAATAATTGCATTAAATATAAGAGAAAGATGAAAAGAAATATGCAATCTTTTAAATGATACTTACTGCAAGAGGCTTCAAATTCCTGAGATTTTATTGCCATAAAATCTTCTATCAATGATTTTAAGTTTTAAACGAAGGGGTCTTTAACAAAATTAATTAAATATAATAATATTTTTGTATTTGAAGAACATATTTATTTACAAATAATGTATAAAATAAAATAAAATCATTTGGTTAACTCTACGAGTAAACTAACTAACACGTTATTTGATTAATATTTTCCACATGATAATGTTTATTTTAGCATTAACGACATAATTAACGAATAGACTAACACAAACAAAATTATTGATGTTTTATAAAGACCGGTCACTTTTTTAATTGTACTGAAAGCAAAAATAACAATATATTGTATATATATTGTATAAAAGACATATTTTACCTAAAAAATCAATATTTGGTGAATTAGTGTAAAAGTTTGTTATTGGCCTATATTCTTCAATTATTTAATACAAACAATATGTCAGTTAAGACAAACCATGTAAAAGAGATCATAATCTATTAAGAGGTAGTACAATTAATTAGATCAAATAATTTATCAATCAAGGTTCAATATATTAACAAGTGTCCAATCAAGGTCCAACAATCTTGTCAACCTGACTTTCATACCATGTAGAAAGTGATTATGATGTCTAACTCATCTCAAAACCGACTTAGAAAATGAAGTTTACACCTCACTTATATATTATAATTCGACTTTATTTTTAATCAATATAAAATCTTTCACACAGAACCTACTAGTTAAATTGGAAAAACTTTGTAAAATATGATAAAAAAAATGAATTTTATTAAAATAAACATTGAAATAGTAAATCAAGTGATAAATGAGTGGATAATTAAAAATATTTTCTTAAAAACATGTTTATTTTGGTTAAATAAAATATATGTATATAAAATGGTTTGCAAATAATATAATAGGTTGACTTAATAATTAAACATGTAAAGTAAATTAGTATATTATTTAGTAAGTTAAGAGAAACATTTAATTAAAGGAGAAAAATTGTCAAAGTGAGTAAGAATTTTGTATGTTAGGTTTGGTTTTTCTTTAAGTACACGACATTTATGATTGGATTAAAAGTTGCCCAGAAAAGTTATCATTTGTTTTTTTAGACTACATTCAATCAGTTTCAAATTTTATATCTCTAACGTGAATCCCCAACAAACTTATAAATTATAAACCAATGAAATTATAAGTTATATCATATATTAAATCATTTAAAATTGTGATGAAAATAGTTTTAAGTCCTTCACTCTGCTTAATTTTTGTTCAAATAGGCTAATTTTATATTAAATCACGTAAGTAGAGAATCATATTTTTTTATAGGGTTAAAAAGAAGTTATTTTTATAGGGTTAAAAATAAGTTTAAGTTGAATCAAATTTTATTATATTACCTTATGAAAAAGTTATTCTAAATATTTTTATTAATGAAAAAAAAATATTATTATTGTAATAATAAAACATATACAATTCTTTTTACCCTATTTCATAATTTTATTTTATTTTAATATTTTTTAAAATTTAAGTGCATATAAAATTCCAAAAGAAAATAAAATATAACCAAATTCACATATAATAATGATGATAAAAGTTGTGTAAAAAAATTATTAAAAAAATTTGTTGCTGAATACAAATAAGTTATTAGAAATGAAAAACTTAAAAAGATTTTCAAAAGTTTTTATGTAATAATATATGTTTCCAAGTTATAATGAAATTCAAAGTTCAAAATTGTTTTTCACTTATTACTTAACCAAATTTTTTACAATAAATATTTATATCAATTTAAAAATAGGTGATTTAAAAAAAAACATAATTTATTTTTAAGATTGGTTATAAATATAATTATTTAAAAATATTAAGTTTTAAGGCGATTTCTAACCCATTCTAATACTTTCTAAATTAATTGTCGAAGAAATTAATATAAAAAACTATTTTTCTAAATTTATAATTTATTTTTTATTTTATATTTTTTTCGATTGATATGTTTCTATTGTGCTCTTCCATATATCATTTCACTTTTTTTTTCTCTAACTTCTATATATCATTTCACTTTTTTTTTTCTCTAACCTTATCACAAGTTGACTTAATAAATAAGAATATAAATATTTAAAATTTTTATAGTCATTTAAATACGTAAAAGTAATAATATATGAATATTTATTTTTTAAGATATCGGTATAACACTTATCATATATTAACTATCGTATTTGTATTTAGTGTATAAATTTTTATAAAAGAATTTTGTTAAATATAATTTATTTTTTAAAAATAATATAATATATTTAATGAATTATGATTGTCCTATAAATATCTTGAAAAAAAAAATTTATATATTATTATCATAAATATCTTAAAAAAAATATTTATATATTATTTTTTAATATGTAAATAATAACTTAAAAGTAATATAATATTATTTTTTAAAAAACAAAATTATAATTACTTTCAATAAAAAAATATTAATTATTTCTAACCAGAAATATTTTACTTATGACACTTATTAGAAATGGTACATTATCATTTTAAACAAGTTATTTATTTTATACAATTATTTTATCATAATTTAATAATGTTGTGACATTTCTGTCACAAACTAAAACTAAATGATATCACAATATATTTATTGTTTTTAAACCTATAATCCTAAAACAAATTTAATATTTAACAATCAATTTTTATTTGAAATTACAACTAAATTAATATAATAAATAAATTAATTAAATAACATAAATATTTGTCTTTAACTATTAAAAGTTTGAGAAAAAATAAAAATAAATAATATATCCAATGTTTTGTATATAGATACAATGTTTTGTATGCAATAATATTAAAAAGCACGTATATACAAGCTTAAAATAGATTACAACATATGGAAATAGCATAATAATTAATTATTAGTTTCATTATGACCTAATTCATCCTTTTCTTGAACTTTTGCAGGTGGTCAGAGTTGTATGGAAAGTTGAGAATGAACCTAGAGAAAAATTAATCATAAATTTAATATTTTTTTATAACTAAATATGACTTTTTTTTTAACAATTTAAAAAAAAAGTATTGTTTTATGATAATTTTAAACTATTACTATACTTACATTTTTTAAAGAAATTAATTTTAAATTGGCAAAATATCATTTTAAATCACATTAAAAATAAAAAGTATTAAGTTAAACTTTTTAAAGGATAACTGGATCAAATTAAACAAAAACACAAAATATAAAAATTCTTTCTATTAATTTAGCCTTATTTTTTATAAACATTATAATGAAATTCATCTCTAGCACACATTGTGCAAACTATGAGACATTAATTTTGGGCCTTTTATTAAGAAGGCCCAACCCAAAAAAAAACTATTACCATTTAACTATTTTTTTACACTTTCCTCTAATATTGACCTATTGCAATATTTATTTTCAATTAAATTTTTGGTCAATTGAAGTTTATTGAAAATATTTTTATTTTATTTTTTGTACATTTGAAGAAAAAGAATAATTTTATTTATTTATCATTTTAAAATTGTATGATGACATTAACTTTTTGCATTCTTAACTATGAAAGACTGTACGGAATATTAAAATCCTATTTAAAATTATAAATAAATAAATCAAATTTTAAATAATTACTGTTTAAATTTATGTACTTAAATAATTTTTTTAAGTTAATGGTTTGTTTGTTTAAAAATTATCTTTTTTTATTACTTCAACTTTTCATGATAAGCAATTTTAAATTATTTCTAAAAGAAGTAGACTTTTTTTTTCGTTTCTACTTTTTAAATAAATTTATCTAAATATGTTAAAAATCGTAATAAATGATTATTTTATTAAAAAGATTAAACAAATATACCAATTTATTTTATTGAATGTTGACCTGACAGAGTACTTGTAGACAAATTTATTACTTAATTAATTGTTGGTTTAAATCCCGTGACCAAGTAATTAAGATTTGGTTTCATAGTATTCATTACTTATTCAAAAAAGAAAATATTACCTTTGCTCTAAGGAAAATGACTATTTTCATAATATTAATATTAAAGAAATCTAAATATTGCTACTTTTTCAATAATATTCTAAAATTTTATTATTATAAAACAAAAAAATACATACTATATTATATTATCAGGATATTTTAAAAAAAAAGTATAATTAAAGAAAATAAAAATAGTTAAAAATTAGTGTTGTTGTACTAGAATGAAGTTAAGCCAATTTATTGTTGTTGTTAGCAGATAGACATGGTTTGAGGAGACAGAACAGGAAACAGGGAAGATAGTACTTGGTACTGCTCAGAAAGAGGTTGTTCGTGCAGTCACGGGAGATGTTACCTTCGTCGGAGGAGACACAAACACTGTGAGTAGGTAACAAACCACGGATTCCTCAAAAGCCAAAACACTATCAGGGCACGCGCCAAAACTCACCAAGTTCTCCACTTCAATTCAGACACACATTCTCATCTTTATTCTTCATCTTCATGCTATCAAACTCTTCTCATATCTCCAACAATCAAGAGTACAGAAAAGTTATCAAGATTTCTGGAATATAGTTCTGTCATTATAGTTTCTTTTCAAAATGTCTGCAACATTTTAGGATCAAAGTCAAGTATGTGTAAACCAGTTGTCTTAACAAATGAAGGGACTAGGTGAAAAGGATTGTACATAATTCCATCTCTAGAAATTTGGTTGAAATTATGAGAAAAGCATTCAAAGAAGAAAACGTTTGTTGTAATGGTATTAATGATGCAGATGTAGAAAATGAAATTCTAAGTTTGGAATATTACTCTCTAGCTCGGGTCACATTCTTGACAAGTGCATGTACTTCAGAAGATGACCTATTTTTGCTGGGAAATGATACAAACTTGGATCTCATGGTTGGGATATTAGAGAAAGAAAAGAAAAATGGGAACTGTGAAAGAAGGTGTGTATTAAGAGTATTAGATACCTCATAGTCACCACCACTTTGCTTTCATTAAGTGAATGGTGAACATGACTTTCACGTACTGATACCTCATGCAATTAATTTCATTCCCAATCCTAACATGCATGTGAGGCCATGGCCCCCACCCTCTCTTCTTGCTTGCTAGGGAAAATTGTAACAACCCTAACCCCAAATCACGATCACCACCAATTTAACATCTTTCCCCTCATAACAAGTTATGAACTATACATTTGAATTTCCTTGATAACGAGAGTGTGCGATTATATACTTTGACTCATGCATCATATTCATTGAAAGACAAGTAATCTCAACTGCACCTTATGGACATTATCCATAATATTATATATATATATATATATATATATATATAATTTTTAAAAAAATCTTATAATTATTTTTCTTAACATATTTTATTGTTATAATCTAGAAAAAAAATCAATACATATAGTATATGTAGTTATATAAATTCCTAAACAAAATATAAACATTTTTTTCTGTTCAAATATATAACACTATTGTGTATAAGGAGTGTTGAAATTAATTAAAACATGAATGTGTGTCTTACATTAACTCTTGCTTCGTTGGCCACGCTATATAGCAATATTGAAGCTGTTTTCGATCTCTTCATAAAAGTTCAGAAATAGACTTCATGAGGACCACTTGCTGGTTACTCACTATAATTGCCCCACTTCCATGATACATTCCTTTCATGCTAGCTTTTTCTACCCTCCATACCCTCATCATTTTCGTCTCAGTTTTTTCTTTTTATTCTTCACATTTTCGCAAGTTAGATAAATCTTTTTTCTTGTCTTGCAGTTTTAAAGCACAATAAAAAAGGTTTACTTTCATAAGGGTTACAGATATCGAGTGATCGACCAATTAGAATCATGAATCTATAATTTTTACAAGTCTGATATGAGACAGAGAAAGCTGAGAAAAGAAGAAGACAGAAAAGATGGTGATATAATATGTTTATGAGAGTGTGGATCTGTTGTTACAGGTGAGTGTTGAGCTACATGCATGTAGTGAGAATGATGTAACATGGAAGTGTAACTCCAAAGCAATGCTTCACATGAAAAGCTATTCATCAAAGGGTCACCTAATATTATTGGTGGTTGAAAAACAAAAACCAGAATTACTATAGGCAGAGTCTGAGATGGTGGTTATGTCAATTGTATTGTTATGGAAACATGATGAAAATTTTCAATGCTGCAATTGGCAAGTCCACACCAAAAAGGCTCAACCATGAAAACAACTCTCTTCTTTGTCTTATTCATTTCTCTTTGCTCATGCCAAAATATTATTGCTCATTACCATTTGGCCCCTTACCTAGAACAATAGGTTATTCTTTTCTCTTCTTTGTTTTTTCAAAAAAGTAAAAACTAGTTAGGTTCTGAAATCTTATTTTATTCACAACGATTTTGAAAACTCAATGTGAATTTCCTCAAATGTTTACTTTAGTTCTTGGAAATAATTCATTTATTTCATGTTGATCTCTTAAATTTTAAAATCCATCACCAAATTCTATTCCTAAAGTAAAAATGTGCTATCCAAGTTATAGCATGTTTGAACTAGATTATATATGAATTGTACTAAGCATGTTTTGTTAATTTATATTATAATAATTCATTATAATCTTTGATAATTATAACGATAACCACTTTCAAATCTATCTATTTTGGAGTATGTTATCTCTTAACTAAGAGTATTAGTTATACCATTATTATGTTTTAATTTCATAAATTAAAAATAAAATAATTAACTTTATACACACTCCAATTTCAATATATATATTTTTTTTCCTATTTAACCTTCATTTTCTTGTTTATTTTTTAATAAAATATATTAATAAGAAAATACTTTTTATGATTAATAAAAATCTATGATGAGACACACACAAAAGAAATTGTATAAACAAAAATAAATAGTATATTATTCAATAATCATTTGATTACATAAATAGTATAGCATTAAAAGATACAATAAATGACAAATTATATTAAAGAGTTGGTGATATTTGAAAATTTATTATATACTAGAAGATTGAATGTTAGTTTTGGCAGTATTTAAAGATTATATAAAGTTAAATTTATTACCACAACGTTTATATTTTAGTCAAGTTAATACAGAAAATATCATATTTTAGATTGTATTATCAGTTTTATAACTTTATAATTTTGTATTAAATATCTTAGTGAAATTAAAAGAGAAGTATATATATAAATAATTTTTAATATTGACTCTTAAGATATATGTAATTTTTTATATGCATGAACATGTCAGTCACCACAAGTTTGGTGGACAACATTAGGTTACCATATATAATGTTTTGAACTCAAGACATTGTTAATTCTGAAACTTTAATAATTTTGTTATGATTTTATCTTTAAAATATGTTTTAGTGGATTAAGGGAAAAATGATGATTATAAAATATATTTGATTTCGACTTTTGAATGATATGAAATTTTTTAATATATTCATACAAGTTTCTCAATTGAAATTAAGGACTTGGAGTGGCTTAATCACTTTACCTAATACACAATATTTTGACTAAACATAGTTAGAATCATTTCATTTAAAATATTACCCGTTTAGGGTTTATATGTATAATGAATAATGATTTTGGACTTTTTTTTTTTAAATACCACAATTGTCTTATAAACATGTTCAAATTTATTATTAGTTTTAGTCTCTTTTAAAAAAAATTCAATTTTTTCTGTAAAAATTATTAAGTTATCTAAAGTCAAAGTCGTTAAATTATTTATAAAAAGTGCAACATAATATTAATGTAATAAGTAAGTGACATGTTAGTAAATGTATAATAAATTTAATACTATATTATATTTTTTTATTAAAAATATAAATAATATTAACAAGGGAGATGATATTAAATCATTTTAAAAAGTAAAAAAAAAAAATTGACAATAAAATTAATATAGACACAATATCAAAATAAAAAACTATTTAACCTGTAAACAACTATTATATTATAAAGAAGAGATGTAAATGAAAAACTATTTTTTAAATATTAATTTTTGGATTAATTATAAAACTCATAAAATTAAATTAAATACTCACATTAATAATTTGGGTATTAGAGTTAATCCCTCACATTTTTAATTCTTATATTTTTTATATTTTTTTCTATTTAATTGTCATTTTTAAAATTTAAGATTATATAACTATTTTGTATCATTAATATTTTTATAGTTTATATACTATTAGTTAGTTTACATATATGTATTTATCGTGATTATTGTGATGTAAAAATAAAAATAATAGAATAAAAAACATTACAAATATTTTATTAAAATAAAAAATATTACATTTCTTAGTTTCTTAAAGAAAAACCTCAACTACACTTAAAAAAAATAAAGGAAGTAATTTTTATGTAAAATATTTAATAGCATTTAAGGCACCCAAAATTCAAAAAAAGGAAAACATTGAATAAGATGTTAATTTAATAGACGTTTTACAAACTGATGATCCATTAATATTTTCTATAAATTTGAAAATACTAATTACAATCATTAATTGTATATTTAAAGTTAGTTAAATGTTTGAAATTAATTAAATATGAAGATTAAATAGTTAGTTAAATAATTTATTTTACCATCATGAGGACGCATTTTGACTTAGGCAACGCCAACGGCAAACAAACGAACAAAACGCAACAAGAACGAAAACTCGCGAGAATATCACGATAAAGGGCTTACTCACTTTTAATATCAAACCGTTACCAACGTCATACAAAAACATAAAATTAAACATACGAAACCAAAAATGTGAGAAGGAACCGTTAGATGACCGTTCCAAACTCAGTTCCCTTCAAACTAAACTCATTTGGACAACCTCGTTGTTTTTTTCAAACTTTAATAAAATTTAAAATAACTTTTCTTAATAATTTATATCACCCTTTTTCCCTCAAAAAGCATCCAAGAAGAGAAGACCGTTCATCGTTAAGTGTGCCCTCAATTTCTCTTCTCCCTCTCCAACCTCATCACCCCCATTCCCTCCTCTTCCTCTTCTTTCTCTCTCAATCCACACACAGACAACGACGTCGTCTTTGTCATGTTCAAAACTCTTGTGGGTTTCAATCTTAAAAACTGAATAAAAAACTAAATAAAAATTAAATCTTTAAACTCATGGTTGCCGGCAAGGTAAGAGTAGCAATGGGCTTCCAGAAGTCACCGGCGCCCACCACACACACTCCTCCGCCGCAGAAGAAGCAGCCTCCTCCGTCGCCCTCCACGGCCAAGTCCTCGTCTCACAAGTCCCCGTTCTCTCGCTCCTTCGGCGCGTACTTCCCGCGCTCCTCCGCTCAGGTGCAGCCGCGACCCCCGGACGTGGCGGAGCTGCTCCGTCTGGTGGAGGAGCTCCGGGAGAGCGAGTCGCGGCTGAAGACAGAGCTGCTGGAGCACAAACTGCTGAAGGAGTCCATCGCCATTGTCCCGGTTCTGGAGAGCGAGATCAGCGCGAGGGAAACTGAAATCGAAAGGAGTAGAAGAAGAGCGGAAGAAGCGGAAGCGGAGAACGAGAGGTTGATGAAGGAGTTGCAGGAGCTGAAGGTTCGAGCGGAGGAAGAGAAGAGAGAGAGCGAGAGGAAACTAAAGGCGCTGGAAGATGAAATTGCGGAGATGAAGAAAACAGCATCGTACAGTGGTTGTAGCAGTAACAGAACAGAGGCATTTGAGAGCCACGTGCATGAGCACGAGCACGAAGCTTCGCAGAGGTTGGTGGAGGTTTCGGTGAGGTCGAATCTCATGAAAAGCTTGAAGAAAACGGCGTCGGATCTCGGAAGCGGGACTTTGAAAAGAGAGGCTGCGGAAACAGAAAGGCCACGTCACTCGCGGTGTAACTCGGAGGAACTCGCTGATTGCTCTGACTCAGTTCTCTCCGGTTCCGTTAGGTCACGCGCGCCTCGTGTCCCGAACCCGCCACCGAGACCTTCGTCCTCTTCTCCTTCGTCACCGTCCAGTGGTTCCTCCAATAACGGCGAAACTGAACAAACCATTCCGCCACCCCCACCACCTCCTCCTCCACCGATGAAGGCAGCGCCTCCTCCGCCGATTAAGGCAGTGCCTCCTCCTCCACCTCCGCCTCCACCGAGGAAGCCTGCGTCTAAGGCGGCTCCTCCGCCTCCACCGCCGCCTCCTCCGGCGAAGGCCGGGAGGGTGGCTCAGGCGAAGGTGAGGAGAGTGCCGGAGGTGGTGGAGTTTTACCACTCGTTGATGCGGAGGGACTCGCATTCGCGGCGGGACTCGGGTTCCGGCGGTGCCGCGGAGGTGCCAGCGACGGCGAGTGCTCGCGACATGATCGGCGAGATCGAGAACCGTTCGACTCACTTGTTGGCGGTAAGTGCACGTGAATTTGGCGGTGTAATTACGGGTTTGCCACTGGTCATTTATTATGTCACTGTCTGCTGACATGTGTAGTCGCTTTTATGCTTTATTTTGAATTGGATTTCTTCGTAGATAAGACAGTAATCTGATTCCAATTTGGTTGGCCACAGTCGTAAATACCCTCTAAAATCATGGCATTTTCTTCAGTTCCAGGTCCAACAACGAAGAAAAGATTCTCCAATTACTGAAAAACCCTAGTGTCTCTAGTACTAGTCAATTAAGTCAAAGAAATTTCTTCATTTTATTAGGGCTATTACTAATATTAAATTACCTAGCTTTATTAATAAAGGAACTTTTTTAACCCAAATTCTGATACTGTCTGATCTCTCTGGTCAATAATATTGTTTGTTTTGATTTCCAGATAAAAACTGATGTAGAAACACAAGGAGACTTTATTAAATACTTGATCAAAGAGGTGGAGAGCGCAGCATTCACGGACATTGAAGATGTAGTGCCTTTTGTCAAATGGCTTGACGATGAACTCTCCTATTTGGTATTTTTATTTTTTTAATGTTATTTGTGTTTCTTCTTCCATTTGCATGAAACTCGTGAGAGAATATTCTATATTGTTTATGTGTTATGTCTGGTTTTGTTTGATGTTTCAGGTGGACGAAAGGGCAGTGCTGAAACACTTCGATTGGCCAGAGCAGAAGGCTGATACTTTGCGTGAAGCTGCGTTTGGGTATTGTGATCTGAAGAAGTTAGTATCTGAGGCTTCGTCTTTCCGCGATGATCCTCGGCAGCTGTGTGGTCCAGCTCTTAAGAAGATGCAGACTCTCTTAGAAAAGTGTGTGGCTTTGTTTGTTAACTGTTCAAAGTGAATTGAATGTTCATGTGAACACTCTCTAATGCCGTGTATTTTAAATGATCATGACAGATTAGAACATGGGATTTACAATATCTCAAGAATGAGAGAATCGGCAACAAAGAGATACAAAGTCTTCCAAATACCCGTGGATTGGATGCTTGACAGTGGTTATGTGAGCCAGGTAATTTCCATGGAAGTTCTATTAAACAAATTCAATTTTATGCTTGATAGTAGCTGCATGCAAGCACCAGATATAGCTTCAGTTAGGTTAATATAATACAAATAGGCACACACCATGATTGTCCATAATCTTTCAAATTCTTTGAATGAGGTGAAAGAGTTGTGTTGGTCCATAATCCTCATTTTTAATCATGGTGGATGTGACTAAACTTTGTGTTGGATTGACCCAACCAAAATATCTGTAATTTTTCTGTTTAAAAATTAGCCTTAGTAAGTTTACCACATAGCATGTAGACAAAGTAGCTAGCTGATAGCGAAATGTCAAAGCAGTGGTTATCTTTGCTGATAGGACTTACTCGACTTCTATACCTTTGCCCTAATCTGCACCAGCACTAGCACATGTAAATCCCTGATCCCCACAAGTCTATCTGTTTGTCTGCTTCATCGTTTTAGGGAAGTTCTCTTTGCCTATAGAGAAGAAGGGTCCTGCAATCTTTATGTTTTAAATCATTAAAAGACCCACATGATGGATATGGTTGCCTATATATGAATAAATGTCACATGCATGTGCTACTTGTATTCAGGAATGAATAGCATTGCATCACATTAGATTGCTATAGTAATTTTCTTACTTCAAAGTGAAGAATATTGGTTAGCTCCATTCATTTATTGTACCTCCAATGTTAAATTATGGCAGATCAAGCTGGCATCTGTAAAATTGGCCATGAAGTACATGAAGAGAGTCTCTGCTGAGCTTGAGACAGTTGGTGGTGGACCTGAAGAAGAAGAGCTTATTGTCCAAGGAGTTAGGTTTGCATTCCGAGTTCATCAGGTAAATTTTATCTTCAACAATATTACAAAATTAACACTTTTTAGCAACAATTGGTATAATGAACTGTTATGTGTGGCAGTTTGCTGGAGGTTTTGATGTGGATACAATGAGGGCATTTCAAGAGTTGAGAGACAAAGCAAGGTCATGTCACATTCAGTGCCACGGCCAGCAACAGAAATTCTTTTGCAGGTCTGCAACATGCTAATGCTGGAGCAAACTCAGCTTCAGAGAATTAGTTTCTCCCTTTCCCTTCACCCCTTTTTCTGTATTTTGTGAATAGAATGGCAAATAGTATTAGCCATCGTTAAAGTAGAACGCATTCTTAATTCATGATTCATCCATTCATTACTGGGAATTCTCTTGAAGTCTACTTCTCTCATCATAAATGAGTTGCTGGATCGAATCACTTGAAAAATTCGCTATCTAATCAAATCCTGCAATTTACTGTTTTTTATGGATGCTACTTCCATTCGTTAATTGCTTTTTCGTTTACTGCAAATACGTTTTGGTACCACCTTTATTTGTTTACCTTCTCCACCAAGTGCAAACAGTAAATTTGTATAAATGCTTGTTTCATTCATATAACTAAATTTTCTTTTAATGCAAATAAATTTCTCATTGGATTTTAGGGGTTTTTATCATTTGCAAAAGGAAATTCTTTACGAAAATCGATATTTAAATATATATAATTGATTTGATAAAAATTAAAAATGTTGCTAGATATATTTTTTTTTATAATGCCTAAATATATATATATATATATATATATATTTAAATTCCACCACTATTTAATAAGATTTCTGATTTCACAAGTCAATTTTTATTATTATCAATAATTCTTATCAGAAACACTTTATCTTAAAAAACATATGTAAAAAGTTAAACACATTCCAACATTTTTCTTTTATTTTCTTATTTTGTATTTGTATCCGTTGTTCTCTTAGTTTGTGTACATGCATATAAACACGAGAAAAACATAAACGTTTTAAAATTAGAATATACTTTACAGAAAATATATTTTTCATGCATTATTTACTTTATCAATCAATTAAAAAAAATATTCTAATTATAATTTTTAAAATAATTACTATAAAAATTATGACAGAATAGAAAACTTTTACACCATCATTAATTTTTTGTAAAAATAGTTTAATGGTAATCATGGTCCTACATTTCATAAAATTTTAATATTTAATTTATAATTATCCGTAATTTTGATTTCTAAATTTATTTTAAGTAATTTTGATCCTTAATAGGTAACTTTGTTCAATTGTTTTGTTTAATTATTTCTAGCTTTTTAGATTGATGGTTCGAATTATGTCAATAGGTCACTTTGTTATATCAAAATTAACAAATCGCTTATAACTGAACTAGAATAGTATAAAATTAGGAATATTTAAAAATTAAGAGACTAAAATTATGAAAAAAAAAGAAAATTACGAATAACTAAAAATGAATGGACTAAACTTTAAAAATATGTAGAAACCAAAATTTTAATTAAATATAAAAATTACGAAAAATTATAGATTTGATAAAATTATGAATTTTGTAAGAAAAATTCAGTTTAATAAAAGAAAAATTAAAAACATAAAGTTTATTAAATAATAAATATTTTGAAATAAATTACAATTTGTAAACCAGAAACACTAAGTTAAAAAGGGGAATCGGGTCAGCAGTGATTCACCCGAATAGCGAATCCATATTGATTTCATTCCATTTCATGCTGAGCTTGTAAGAGAGAGAGAAAGAGGGAGGTTTAAAGGAGAGAAATGATCGAATGCTGTAATTCACTTCTAAATCTTCGATTCTCATCGTTTCCCATCACTGATTTGGGCGCAAACACTTACCCTCAACGTTTCCGCAAATCCCTTTCTTTCTCACATCGCTCATCAAAGTTTCAACTTTGTGGAATTTCCCGAACTATGGAAGTGGTTGAAGGAAGTGAAGGTAGCAGAGGGTCATCCCCTCCAATGAAGCTCTTGTTCGTGGAGATGGGTGTCGGCTACGACCAACATGGGTGTTGTATTCTATTCCTTGGTTTTTGTTTTTTCTGTCTTTTTTCTTTGGTTTTTGCTGACATGGCGATGCACCCAACAGGCAGGACATAACGGTGGCGGCAATGAGAGCGTGCAAGGATGCAATTTCTTCTAATTCAATCCCTGCTTTCCGCAGAGGTATATGTATATATAATCTTATTGGGTTTTACACGTTCAACTTGTTAGTGTTATTGTTCTGAGTTATTCTATCATAAGACACATTAGTCCTCTTAGTTAATAGAAAACATGAGTGGGAATAGAATTTATCCTTTTGGTGTAACATAAGGGTTCTTTGATAGCCAATGACATTGCACGTTGATTATGTTTATGATGGGGGTGGTGCCTTGCTTCTTAGTCGTTTGGTTTGGTAGTTAGTTGAAGTGTGATGTAGTGGTTGGATTTTGTGATGCTATGAACTTTTGTTTTGTTAGAAATTGAAGCAATTCAAAATTAGAGCTGGAATGGTAGTCTGCCCACCTGTATTATTGACTAATGAACTTGATCCTATTGCAAATAGAAGCAAATTCATTTTCATGCTGATTGGGTTTGATTTATAGTGTCGTGTATCAAAAGCACTTTGTTGGAAGATGCAAGGCTTACTTTGGTGATCTCTGCCCCTTGAAAGAAATTAGTTTATAGTTTTGGTTGGGAGATATTCTTGGTGTACATAGTAAATATGGAGCAATCAAAATAAGAGCTTGAATGATAGAAATTATGCTTAAGGTCCCTGGACGTGCATTTCTTCAATCAAATTAGTTCCTTTGTGCCAAATCTTATAGACTAATTTGACTGATTAAATACACATTCAAGAACTAATTTGACAATTAAATGGCTATTTAGGGACAATTTTTGTAATTTTAATCGTTCAAGGATTAATATGACCAATGCTGTATGTTTTAGGGACTGATTTGACTATTTAGTCTTCTGGAGTTTTATTGAATAGACTGAACAGGTTCAAACAAAATGAACTTGGAATAGTTTCCTTTTGTTCATAATGCTAAAAACATTTCTTGTTAGTAATAAAGTAGATCTATCATGAATATCTTATTTTTCATGATTATGTGTCTTGTTTGAGTTGCAACGCATACTAGTCGAGTCATCTTCATTCCTTTCATTTGAAGATGTTGTACTACTTTCTTACTGTCAAATTTGTTCGTCTAGAGAATTCCTTTTGAATGACCTACAAAAGCATTTGTGATATGCATACTTTATTATCTATACTCTACACTATGTGGCTAGCTTTCTCCATTGGTTTTTTTTTTCCACCATGATGCTTGCAAATGTCTTTACAAGTATTTATTTTCCTAGTGGCTATGGGTTAAACATGTAATTTATTGCCCTGTATAGATGAAATTTATTCCCTTGTATATGGGGTAAAATATAAAGAAATAGAAGAATCACTTCCATGATTTTTTTTCCATGGTCAAGAAAGTGAAAGGAATCAATGCATCGCATGCTTAATTTGGTCTATGCTAGTTAGTGCTTATATAACAAATTGACATTTTGAAAGATAACTTATTTGATGACATCTAGGCAAAGATCTCTCTTTTTCCGTCCTTTCCTTACTATCCTTCGTTCTGTGGCGCTAAGGACTAAATCTAAACTAATTTCAATCATTTTAAACTGTCCTCTTTTTTTATGTGCTTGTAAGGTATTTATTAATTTCCATGTTCTAGATGAAGAGCGTAGATTTTATCATAGACACACTGATTTTAGAAGTAAACAATATTAATTTCCATGTGTTTCTATCTATAACTTGTTCATTAGGTTCTAATTGTAATGACTCTTAAATTCATTCTTCTCGCGAGAAATTAATAGACGAAGTTTGACTTGATCTCCATCCCACTTATTCTAGCTAAGCTCTAGGGTAGGAAAATACCATAGAGTAAGATGTTTCATATGACCGAAATTCTCCACTTATTTCTGACTTCCACGATTGCTGATTTTTTTTTGTTTTTTTTTTTTAATGTATGCTTGGATAATTTACACGTTCAAATTTGTTTCTTGAATTCTAATTAAGATGAGTTTGATTTAGGTTCCATTCCTGGTGTCAGTTTTGATCAGATGAAATTGCAGATCAAGCTAGGGGTTCCTCATTCCCTCCAGAACTTATTGGATATTGAGAAAGTCAAATCAGTATTTCCCTAGTAAGTACCCAGAACCATGAAAATTAGGGCTTGTTCTTTTTTCATATTGTTTTCTTTAAGTAATGACATGACTATCAATATGAAATCCTATATTATCATTGATTTTTTTTTTCTTGTAAAATTAACTGTTTTGATATTTCAATCTTTTATCTTCCCTTAATGTCGGGTTGTTGGATGTTTCTCTCTTTTTGTTGTACTCTGGTCATTGGATGTTAACACTTAACATTTCTAACAGAAACCTAAGTTA
Organism: Macrotyloma uniflorum; assembly: GCA_016859785.1. NCBI lineage: Eukaryota > Viridiplantae > Streptophyta > Magnoliopsida > Fabales > Fabaceae > Macrotyloma > Macrotyloma uniflorum. The sequence continues at coordinate 2,784,313 of BDMB01000027.1, forward strand.
TTCTGATCTCCTTTTTTATATTCTGTATTGAAGTTTATATAAACAGGTAGTTGGTAGTACACAGGTATTGGACCTGAGCTTTTGGTCCTTGTTTTGGTAGTTGGTAATATACCCTCTTGTTTATTCAGTTCATGTGGTTTTTTGTTGCTTAATATATAATAACATCTGTTATATTTTTGTAATAATTTTTTTGAACTCTCGTACCCTCTTTGACCTATCACTCAAAAAAATTTGCAGTGGAAAAATTCTGAATGTTGAAGTTGTGGACGGTGGTTTGATATGCTCAAGTGGGGTGCTTGTAGAGGAAATGGGTGACAAGAATGATGACTGTTATATTGTGAATGCTGCTGTTTATGTGGGCTATTAACTTTCAGGTTTTGCAGAGCTCTGTTCAGCTTGTTATCATGTTAATGAACTTCTGTATAATAACATGAAAAATTGTACATTTCTCCTATATTTTGTGGTGGCGTTGAAAGGTACCATGTGAACACTATTCTTTACTACTGTTTTGGGTAACTACATAAACTTGTTTCTTTAACATGTAATTAATCATCAAAAGCTAAGAATCGAACCCTAGTTTTAACACTTTCTTTTCTTCTAAATAAATATGGTCGCCCTCAAATTTGAATTTACTAATTGTAAGAACTAATAGTAATGTTTAATAACCTTAAGCGTTTGGTATATATTTTGGAACAAGATAATTGCAATGATTTCTATTTTATATTTGTTTATTTTAAAACCAGTTAAAATTAGGCATGAGATTAAAAAATGGTTTATTTTAAGATTTGTTAAATAGGTTAAATTGGATGGAACCTAATATACAAGTTAAAGAAATTGTATTTGTATGGTTTTTTATGCATTAAATTAATTTTTAGGTCTCTAGAATATTTGAAGGATTTTATATATACCTTTGTGCTTTGAAGTTTTTAATTGGATTCTTTACCTTTTAAACTATTTTTAATTGGGGTTTTGGACTCATTTTTTGCTACCGTTTCATTAAACTATTTTTTCAAAATTTTTGAATAATTGACAAATTGGTTTAATAGTCCTCTAAATTATTTAAAATATGGATAAAATATGATTTTCATACTGTATTTTAAATAAATATTATTTTTTATTCTATTATAAAATAAATAAAATTATATTTAGTCTTTTAATCAATTCTATTAAAACAAAAAATCATCACTAAATATTAAATTTAATTATAAAAAAGAATTAAAAGTATATATTTTTAAAAGTTAAAAGACCAAATTTATTAATAAGTATAAAGATCAAAATAAACTTAAAATATATATATATATATATATATATATATATTCTCTTAAAATATTTAAACTGAATAGATAATGAATTGATGTGTGTGAAAATACAGCTTGATTTTTAAGTAAGATTTTAAATTTAAAACTTTGGATTGAAAAAAAAAATGTGATTAGAAATTCTATTAATATTCTTTGGAAAAAGAAATCTATCAAAGATTATTAGTAATTTTTGTTACAGATATTAGTGATTAGTTAATAAAGTGATTAAAAATAATTAATTCCAAAAAAAGATAGTATTTAAAAATAAATAGATAGTTAATGAATTTTTTTTTTTAAAAGTAATTGGAATCTAATTAAACAGGATTTATATGATAAAGGCGTTAATTATAAAATTTTAAAAATATAAGGTTCTATTTTAAAATTCATAAATAATTCAAGGATTTATAGAATAACTTAACCATTTTTTTTTTGTGTAAACATAAAAAAATAGCTTTAACAAAAAATATCATTTTAAATAATATAACTTTATAATTTATGTTCATGTTTAATGTGAATTAAATATAGAAAAAATTAACATATTATTGAGAAGTAATTTTATTTTCTGTATATAGTTTGTATAACTTAAATTTAAAATTTTTGAAAAGAGAAATTTTCTCATTTTTATAGTTTTTTTTTCTATCTATTTCTTTCTATAATACGTGTTGCATTTTCATATATACGTGGCGTAGTTTAATGATCACGTGGCACACACAGACCGAAAATACTTCTAAGCTGGAACTTAGAAATATACACACCACTTATAATTTAAGGATAAAATTCAACCTCTTTATTTATTTATTTATTTAATTATGGATAAAATATGTTTTATATCCTATAAATTTTCAAATATATTAAATAGTATTTTTTTTATCACTTTCGTATCTAAAATTTAAATATACTAATTATATTTTTATTAATAACAATAGACAAAAGCTTTATATAAATAATAAGTTTAAAACATAAATTTTATTATTAAAAGTGTGGCCAAATATATCATCAATAATATATTAAGATTATTTACATAAATATTTTATCTATCATTATTATTATTAACAAAGATCTAAACAATATATTTGAATTTGCAAAAAAAAAAAAATTAAAAAAAATTAAAGTGATAAAAATAGTATGAAATTGTTTTGAGGATGTATTTAATATTTTAAATTTTTTACAAGAATACAAAACATATGTTATCAATTTATTTATAAACCTAATTAACTTGACTAATTATAAAAATATAAATAAACAAATTAGTCAGATTGAATTAGTATTTATTATTAAATAGACAATAAACTATTTATTAGTTCAAATATACCAAAGTTTATTAATCAAGCATGCTTTAGTAAGAGACAAATCTTGAACTTTACAAATTTTTAAGCATAAAAAGTGTTCAAATATTATGCATTATTTTATAAAAAAATTTGAAAAGTAAAATAAATGTAATTAAAATAAAGAGTTAAACATCCATCCATAAAAATACTTAACTAAATGAGCTATGAATAAATTACATAAAATTTAATATGTTTATATAAAAACATGAATCAATCAATGATGAACTTTAAATCTTCTAATGATGAAAATTTAACCTACTCATGCATCTCTTTTAGGTTGCATGTTACGTGTTGAATAACATTCGATCATCTTCTTAGTTTATCTTACACGTATCATCATCTCAATGTTGATTTGGCACATAAACGAAGACACACGAGGAGCTATGTATAAGAGCTGTCTCCATTTCCCATAGCCATGTGCTCATAAACTACAATTTCCAGAGAGAAAGTTTCAATCTGATAAGTATATATACTTAAACTTTTTCTTACACCACAATCACTCTTCACTGGTTCAAGGAAGAACATATCAACTGTGATCTATGGAAGTTGGACAAAAAGGAAACTCATTACAAGACATGAAGCTTTTGTTCGTAGAGATGGGTGTTGGCTATGACCTTCATGGGTATTCATTCTATCTTGTCTGTGTTTTCTAGGGCCTGAAGTTTAGTGAGGAAAGAGAAGACTAAAAATTGTTTGTCAAAGAAATTAATATGAGAATTTATATTCACTAACATTCTTTTCTTTTTTTGTCTCTTCAAAACCTTTTATATATTAAAATGATAAAAAATATTTAACAGTCAGGACATAACAGCTGCTGCAATGAGAGCATGCAGAGATGCAATTGCTACCAATTCACTTCCAGCATTCCGAAAAGGTATTTCTGAATTGGCTTTTATTGTTCATCCATTCTGTGATATATTTTCTTACACCTTTTATTTAATGGAACCTAATTCTTACTTATTAAGTACATATAGTTTTATCTTTGATCATAGATATCATCTCTAATACTAACATATATTTATATTTCAAAGCTGAGTAGAATTTAGCAGATTTTTAAAAATTTAACTCTGATGACTTTCAACTGTCCTTATCTTCATTCTCATTAATCGTTTACTGCTATTAAATAAAACTAGAGGAAATAGAAGTTATGGAAATGAAATTTCCAGTTACACAAATGTGTATTTTCGTTCTTAAAAATGCAATTATTTTCTACAAATAAAAAGTTTAAAAGTAGAGAAATAAGAAAAAGTAAGTTGCAGATAGTTTTCAAAACAAATTGATTATGCTGTGACTATTTGTCAGTTGTTTCCTTATTCAATTGAATGATTTGTGGAAGTTGAAACATGGCAAACAAGTTAACAATTTGGTGCAGGTAACATCCCTGGTGTTACATCAGATCACATGAAACTACATGTCAAACTGGGGGTGCCTCATCCTCTGCAACAAAACTTGGATAAGGACAAAATCAAGTCTGTGTTTCCATAGTGAGTATAAACATTTCACCTCTTAAAATCAGATCTTTGTTTACCCTTTTGGATTCACCATGCATGTCACTGAACATAGGTTTTATTTGAAAACAATTTCAGTGGTAAAATCATGAACTTTGAAGTAGTGGATGGTGGACTTGTGTGCTCAACTGAAGAAGTAGCTGAGAAGAACGATGACTGCTACATTGTTAATGCTGCTGTATATGTTGGCTACTAGCCTTTTCCTATCTCATCTCCCTTGGGTTAGTTTCACTTCCTTTTATCATCTCCATGTCTTACACATACAACTATTTATATAACATCTTTTTATGAAATCTGAAGAGATAGATAACAAAAATGATTGCAAACACTATGAGAATTATTGTACACACACACATATATATATATATATATATATATATATGATTGGTGTTTCTTTTACTCAACCTTGATCTATGTTAAATGATTTGCAGGAAACTTCCTGTGTTGGAGTGTTGGTGCTTCAGTAAAGCTGCAATGGGAAGTGTATTTCTTCAATGAATTTACTTCAAGTTTTATGTATTTAATCAATTGTGGCTGTGTTCTTCTTTCATTGTTTCCGCATGCATGAACGTACTTTTGTTACTTAGGGTTATGTTCACTGTTTGGTTGTAATAATGATACTACAATAATATAATATCTGTCACTTTATATACATATTATAAGTTATTATTTGATGTGGGTTTAACTGTTAATTTAAATTATTGGAAATTTAAAGTAATAATTTAGATACCTTATGTTTAATAAATTTTTAATGCTGATTGAAAAACAAAATGAGTATCAGAAACAAAACTCCGCCGATTAAATAATTTATAAGAGAAAAAATATTTTAATATAATATAAATGTTCTTAAAGACACATTAAAAATGAACAAGAGCCATGATCACTCTAATGGAAAAAACTTAAATATAGAAGCTATCAAAATTTTTAATTTAAACTCTAAAGACTCAATTTATAATACAATGGGTTCTTAATTATATTTTCTTATTGAAATTTGATTAAATAAAATTGTAAAGACATAGCTTTCTGTTAAGACAAAATAAAAATATATTTTAATATACTATATAATTAATTTAAATTATTTTAAATTAAAATGAAATAAGATTACAAATGTAACTAATCTTTTAATTAACTTTGCACAAAATGTTAAAAAGTTTGTTCATGATGATAAGTTGTGTTCTAACTTACAAGAAGGAATTACTCCTTAAATGGACTATTAGGTTCTGTTAAAGGAAGGCCAACAAAGTAAGAGGACAATTTACTCATAGCCCAAGATATGAGCCCAATTTACTCATATATATATATATATATATTTAATTTATATATACATAAAGTAATTTTAAATTTTGAAGAAGTTCTTCTATAGATAGAAATTCGTAAATAAATTGCTAGAAATATGAAATATTCGGATAAAATATTATTTTGGTGTGTATTTTTTTTTTCAAATTTCGAATTCCGATTATTTTTCAAAAAAGTTCTATCTCTCTCTCTATCTCTATCTCTCTCTCTCTCTATATATATATATATATATATATTAATTTATAGTCGAAATCATACCCAAAGCGAGTTTAAGGTTTTATTATCTAAAATTATGTTACTTAACATGGCTTTTATTAAAAATTTAATTTAAAATTGTGTTAATATAATTTCTATTGTAAAAAAATTACTAAATCATGCTATGCAACATTATTTCTATATATAATTTAAAATAGAAAATTGTGGACTTCTTCAATTTATCAGATAAACAATTTCTTAAAAAGTAACTCAAATTAATAATCTAAAAAAAAAATACTAAACTAAAATATTGGGTCGAAATATTGAATATGAAGAGTACATCATGGTAAAGTTCAGTATCATTTTGTGGAGACGTGTAACAATTTGATCTCCCTGACTAATTTGGTTTGCAACTCTGTAATGAGTAACTTTGAAGAGTGCTATGTTACAATTGAATTGAAGCCTTGAGAAGAATATTATTATGAGAGTTCATAATATAAGTTCAGATGATTAGAGCTGCATTGAGGAGTTCATTCCAAGTATCAGGTAACCCTGGTAAGCACCAGTGACTGCAGTCATTGCCTGCATGGTCTCCACTATAAGCAGAAGGATGTGCATCTTTTCTTAGTTGTGAGAGAAGTGTTATGTCAAGCAGATAAACCTTGTTCTTCATGTTCTTCAACACTTTGTTCACTATGTTTGCTGCAGGAGGTAGACCAGCAGGATATGTTGACCCACTTAATGGTTCAAGTTCTCCACTGCAGCTCTTTCTTGGTTCATTCCACTCTTGACCTCTGATTCAAGGGATCATCACAAAATGCATTGCAGTTGATTAATGTTTGTTATCAATGGTAGTAAATAAGGAACTGGGCATGTTAAAGTTACTTACTGATAATGTGTAGGAGAAATGCCTTGAAAGAAAACTTTGGTTTTGGTAGTGTCTATGTTTTGATCCACCCATTGACCCCATGTGCTCATCCCTTTATAAAAGGCCTCCAAACGGTCCATGTCCTTTAGTAGATTGGGACCGTCTCTTATGTAATCCCATCTGAAAGGACAATGAATCAATCACTTTCCATTGAGTTGTTTCCAAGAAAATCAGAAATTTTGTCTATCAATTGTTATGCAAGCCAAAGATGCCTTCAACTAAAACATCTCTTGTATATTATAGGTTCTAAGTAACCCTTATAACGAAGTAAATCACAATTAATTATATAAGTAAATACGACTTTATTTTTTATATAAAATATTAAAATTAAGTGTTTGTGTGTCTTTTTCACTTATATGTTATTTAACCTTTTCATTTCTATCAAATGTGGGATTGTTAAAGTTTAAGGTGAGTTAAAATTTCATATTAGATGAAAATCGAAAGGTTGAATAACATATAAATAAGAAAGACACACAAATCCTTAAATTTAAGATTTTAATTAAGAAATTAGATCTATAATCACTCTTTATATAATATTAGAACTTTATTAATAAGATTATTAGATCTAAATTCGGCCACTTGATCGATTTTCCAATACTTTTATTATAAAATATTCTAATGTGTGAAAAATAAGGAGCAAAAGTGGGAAAATAAGAAATTTGATTAAAGGTGTAATTAAGTTTAGAATGATACCCTTGAGAATCTCCTTTGTGGGTCCACCAATGCCAGGAGTTGAAGATTAACATGTCCATGCCTATCCAAGCATTACCTGCTTGTATGGAGTCTAGTGTGAGCACTCGTCCAACTTCTTCTCGAACAATGTCCACCAAATATGGTGTGCGATATAGTTGTATGGTTACTCCATACTCCTGCACAAACCCACCAACTACTCTTCTTACAACACTTCCATTTCACTCATTGCTTTAGATTATTCATTTTCAAATTCAATCATTATCAAGACAACTGTGGATGCACAAAAGATTCACGTGCAAAATAGTAAATTGTTCACAAGTTTATTATTATACTAAAATAATTCAATTTCTATATTCGATACACAAACATATATAATTGGGAGTAGTTCAAGATGCTAAGATGAAAATGATGTAGAAATTGATTTTGTAAATTTCATTTCATAGAAAATTTGTTTTTAATATAATATTAGAATATATTTAACTAAAATTTGTTGGGTTATATCAGCAAATAAAAAGGGTGGAAGTGCTCGCTAAATTTTGATATTTTTGTTTCTTCACTTTGTTACTAATTTATGGAATGTTTGCAAGCATTATGCATAGGGGGGGTTGGACATGTTAAGCCATAAATGAGTTATAATTATTATGACATAATTAGGAGATGTTAAAGTTATGTGATTGATGTTGATTAAAGTTAAAGTGTAGAATAATGAGGGCAAATAATTGCAAGAGAGGCTCCAAGTTGTACTCACTCACAGGTTGGCAAAAGCATCTCACTCTCTGTCAAGTCTTATTCAGATGCATGTTAATGGAAAACAGAAAAACAACACAGTTTTGGGACCTCTGGTTTCTGCATTAATCTTGTTGAAGCAAACATCATTTTATGTAGGATTAATGACTTTAATCAAATGCTTACTCCCCCACATTTTGAACTTTCCTTTCATGGCATTTTCATTACTCAAATTAAGCACTTCTTTTCATTCACTTCTTTTACCTGTTTCACATAATTTATATATAACTGCATATTTATTTTCTGAATATATACAATGAGAGAGAAAGGGATAAAAATGAAGAGACACGTGAGAATGTTGTGCTGAGTAGGGTTTTGAGTATTATATCCGAAAGGAGACAAAGAGAACAAAGAAAAAAAGAAATGAAAGGAAACCTGGAAGGTGACTGTGGACAATGCTTCTCTCCTCACAAAACTGGTGGTGGCATTCGGCACCGACGCGTGAAGCATGCACGACAATGATTCCCACATGTTCAGACTCAGTGAATCACCCACAAACATTATCTTCTTACCCCTCCACTTGTTCAAGAAATCCACTCCATCGAACCTACCATACAAAAATTACAATCACACCAACACATGATGATAAAAACTAACTTTTGATCCTTTCTACTTCACAGTTTTGGTAGAGAAAAGCAGAAAAAAGACCATGGAAGCTTTGTCCTTGAATCTTAGCAAGAAAATGATAACTTCTACTAAACCAAGTTTGTCTATTCTAAGTTTTACCAATCTTCTACCTTTAGTAATTGCAAAAGGAGAATCTGGTATAAAAAGCAAAAATGCATTTCATAGACCTTAAAGAACAGTACCTGGGTAAGGCACAAGAATCAGGCTTCCATGAGTATTTGAGATACTGCTTGTCGGGTCTCCCATACTTTTGGCAATCAAACTCAGGATCTATGAAGGGGCAGCTTGAAGAATCATAGAGAGGATGTGAAGGGTCAATGACCCAACTTCCAATGAATAAATTACACCTACTAGTTATTTCCTTTCTCCCCTTCAAGCGAGTCACATTATAGTTATGAGACTTTGCTGCACTTGCTTGGTGCAAAGACACAACCAGAACCAAAGTGAGCAAAACCAAGGTATTGACTTTGTTACCCATATGGTGTGGTTCCTACTGTTTTGAGGTCCCAAAGGTGAGAGAGAGAGAGAGAGAGATAAGAACAGGCTTGTACTTGTTTGTTCACTTGTGTGTGAGCTTATATAGGAGAGAGAAACTGAGGAAAAAGGTTGTCCCTTGTGGTGGGTTCACATGGAGGAGGTGGTGCTTGTGAACTTTGATTATTATTATTATGGGAACATGAGTTGGGGGGGATCTTGGATGGATTCGTGATGGTGCTCTATGTGACCTGTGGGTTTGAAATTGATGAGCTTGTTTTATGGGGAAAATCAAATGTTACTACATTATTCGTCATCGAATTATTCTTTTCCCTTCCACTGCCTCTGCACCATGTCACGGGGGGAACATCCAATTTTTCGTCAAAGTTCGTCGGTAGATATTATAAAAAAACAGAACTTGTTTCTTAATTTCTACTCTCAAAAAACTTACAACATAGACTTATCAAATCTAATTCTAGATATTTATGAATAGTTAATTTAATAATTATTGAAATCGATAAGATACTTTAACTCATCCTCCAAACCACAAAAATATGAGATTTATATTTCAATTAATATAAGATTTTTCAAATACTGTAGAAAATTATAGTGCCTAACTCACCCTTAAAATCAGTTCAGACTCCCTAAACCATGTAAAAGGGAATCATAATCTATTAACAGCCAAATCTAGGTCCAACAATCTTGTTAACTTGGCTCTGATACCATGTAAAAAGTGATTATCAGTGCCTAACTCACCCTCAAAATCGGCTCAGAAGGTGAGATTTACACCCCACTTATATACTATAGTTCGGCCTCATTTTTAGTTAATGTGGGATTTCCTAACATATTCGCATTCGAATGTGACTTGAGACCCAATTTAGATTTAATAAAAGATTGAGTAAAGGGACCGAATCTAGATCCAATAATTTTGTTAATCCATTTAATATTATGTAAAAAGTGATTATGATACCTAACTCATCCTTAAAACTGATTCAGAATATTACATCTCACTTATATATTATAATTTAACATCACCGTGAGATTTTTCAATGATAATAATATAAAAAAAATTGATATCTTATTTATATACTGTGTAAAAAAAGAAATATTATTTTCGTGTATAAGTAAATTATTTGCGTCATCTAGTGCGTTAGCATGATAAATAAATCAATTATGAGATCTCACTACACAACACAAAAAGAACTTTATGAAAAATTGAGGTTTAGTCATATGCGTAAAGTGTTTATAAATGGTATTAAAAAAGTTGGTGTTTTTAAATTATAATTATATAAATAGCTTTTCATGCACTATAATTCATATTCATTTTGTATAATTAAATTATCTTTACTTGATTGTGATTCAACTTCGAGATCTTGAGATAAATCAATACATAAAATCCTACTAATGTAATTATTTTATCCTTAAATTATGTGTATACTTTTCTCCCCAAAAATTTATTGTTTTAAGGATAAGATTATAACAGAATTGATTTATCGTGGATTGCTGTTCAAATTTGACAACTGCATTTACTCCATTCCTCAAATGTTCCCTGTCACGAGTCGGAATCAATATAAAAAAAAAAAAAAAACTAAAACAAAAGAAAATATTAGGAGACAACCTTGGGCTCAAATTACTCAAGTGTTCTTTTATGACAATTAATGATAATATGGTTTGAATTTATGTTCTTGTATACACTGTTTATTCTCTTTATCGTTGCATCAATCTTAATAGCTTACTAAAAATGGGATCTTTGGACTTCAGACTACAGATATAGTTTTAGAAATGCAATCTAATCTGATATAATCATAGAACTTGTTCTTCAGGTTAAATTGAGTGATCCTACAATTATGCAAAAATTATATATGTAACATAGATAGTGTTGACTTTGTTCAATAAATCTATGTGGAAGCTTGTCACTGATTTATTTAAGAAAATAATAAATATTTTTAAATTAAGGTTGGTAATGTACTGATTGTCATTTTTTTTAAATGTTATGTTAATTAATAATAGTTTTATACATATGGCACGACAAATGCAAATAAACTTCCTCCATGGAACACTTCATTTTAATTTTCTCTCAAATATATATTAATCTTATCTTAAAATATTTAAAAGATGATGAAATTATCTTTTTTATGTAAAATATAGTATAAAAAATAAAACCAAATTTGTTGTCTTTATTAAAAAGTTATATATTTAAATTTTAACCAAAAAATAATTAATATTAAATAAAATTATTTAATATATATTTATAATCTAAAATAAATTATATGAGATTTTTTCTAATATTTGTTTCGTAAATATTTTTTTTATAAACGCTTATCAAATTAGATAATTTTATTTTAATAATTATTTACGAATAATATAAAACTTTCGTTATATATATATATATATCCCCAGATATATAATAATTTAAAAATTAGTTTTTTCTTGTAGAATATTATTTTTTATGAAATAAATATATAGGTACATGAAATTATTTTTAGAATAAACCGAAACCTGAATATCCCAATCCCATAAAGGACTCTGAAACAAAATCTACTAGAAGAATAATAAAGAAAAATCCACTGCAAGAAAATAAATATTCCTTAATATTTTGGTATCATTTTCCTTTTTCTTTAATCTCACTCCACTTGCTTCAGGTCAACTCTTGTTTTCCATTAAAAAAACTCAAAATATATTAAGAATGAATCTACTAGATGATAACAGAGGAAAACACCAAGAAAACAGAACAGAACAGAACAGAACAGAGTTTTTCAGTGATGGCTCCTCAAAAAGGATAAAACCTTTTATCTTTGTTTATTTAAAAGTGAAACTCCAGAATCTAAAAGGTAGAAGATTAAAAGATTTAACTATTCACAACACCACCCATACAAAATCTTGAAAGAAAATTGATAATGAGGAAGAGAATTAGGGTATGTGGAAGAAATGATTCGACAAAAAGTGGAGAATTTGATTGTGCATATCTCCAAGAATCCCTTTTTCATGAAATTCCCAATGCCACTGGAAAAAACCTTTTGTCCTCTTCCCTTCATCATTATGCAAATCTCAAACATTCTAAAAAACTCAATCTCACTTCAATGCTCTCAATCATCACAACCCAAACCTATCATCCACATCAATATCATTTTCTGGATCTCAATATACATACTCACTAAGTGTTTTACTTTTTTTTATTTTCTAAAAAAGCAGAAAGAATTATTTTACTATGGAAAAATAATAGACTTAAATTACTTTTTTAGTGTAGAATGTTAATGTCAAATTTCTATTTCTATAAAAATATAATTACACATTTGGTTATTCAATTTTTAAAATTACAAAATTTTTAGTTTAATAAACATTTTAAAATGCGAAAGTTTAAATTAAATATTTATGGAGATGCAGGGGATCGAACCCTGTGCCTCTCGCATGCAAAGCGAGCGCTCTACCATTTGAGCTACATCCCCTTTTGATATTTAGATGAAGTCAAATTTAATAATCTTATTATTAATTCTACTCTTCAACTTTTTATTATATAAAAACTAGCTAAAATAATATGAAACACTGATAATTTTTTAGCACTTAAATTTTATGAAAAATTAGCCATTATATTCTGAGTTTTAGATTAAAAATTCCATCAAATTTTACATAGCAGAAAATAACAAGAATTGTTTGGTTTTTTTCTATAATTGATTAGTGTTTTAATTTTGAAGTAAAGCAATGGAAATTTAGAAGTTGAGTTGCAAGCCAAAAGTTACATCACACTTAAGTTTCATTTCATATCTTTCAGAGTTATTAGTTTGATCTTAATGAGTTGAACTTTATATTTATTTTTTGTGACGCTAAGACTAAGTATAAATAAAATATAATACAATAAGCATTATTCTTTTCGTACACGTGTAAGTCAAATGTGACCTTTTAGTTAAATAATTGTGTTTTAAAAAGAAAAGAAAAGAAGTTAGAAATAACTATTGTATACTCGTATTGGTAGCTATTGTGATAAAAAAAATAAAAAAAATACTTGTATGATTATAATAAAATTTGAAAAAAACTTGTTAAAAAAATATATTTTAAAATTTGAATAAACTTGACAGAGAATATTTATCTTATAATTGATATCTATTAGTGAAATTTAACATATCGATAACTAAATATAAACTAAAATAAAAGTATTTGTATGATTATCTTTTTATTTTATTTATTATCTTATTAACTAACACTCTATTTGAAATACTTGCTTAAAAGTTTGTGGAAACCATATTTTTTTATTATATGATCTCAAATTCTAAGTCTGTGTTTCTAAATTTTCTTAAAAAGATAAATTATCTATTAGTATGTTCTCAATTTTTTTTTTACTAAAATACAATTAAACTGTTTTTCCTATTTTATAATCTAATTTTTCATTATTTTTTATGAACTATTTAGACTTTGATCAAGAAATTTAGTGGCTAAGTTTCTTAAATTTTTTAAATAATATTTGGAGTTATCAAAACAAAGGAGTTTGTGTCTAATATGCAAAACCAAATAATATCTCTCTAAATTCAAGACTTGAAAAGATATGTCGAAGAGAAAAATAACTTAAAGATAGGCTTGAAAAATCTATTGTGTCAACGCTATTAAGTCTTTATTAAGTAAAATGAAGTTTGAAAAACCTTTTTTTCTTCTAAATATATTAAATAATAATTAAGGAGGAAACAAACCAATATATTAACTCACAATCTATAAATCAATTAATTATTTGATTTAAAAATATAATTTAACTTAAGGTTAATGATACGCTACTTATTAAGTAGAAAATTATATGAAAAATTAGAGATAATGGTATAAGTACCAAATAGGTAAATCTAACTTAGATCGTTACAAAATTTTGTATTAGATTAGTTTGAATCATTTTTTTTTTTATAAAAAATAATGTTCTTCATTTTAGAAAAGAAAGGTTGTTATGGAAACTTATTTTTATTAAAATCATACCTTTTAAAGGATTTGGAATTAGGTTTAGTGGAGTTGTCAACAAAATAGGCCTTTGAACTAGATTGATGTTCGTGCACATGATTTTGTTAAAAATAATGTTTTTCCTGAAGACACAGAAATAAATCATCAATACAAAACTTTCAGGATTGTGTTTCAAATTTCAAACACAATCAACACAACTTTGAAAAAGTAATTCCTTTTAATTTTATGTGATGAACAATGCTTTCAAATTCATTAAATGATCAGTATAGATTTATTATATTAATCATTCGAAATACAACCATTTTTGTCACCAAGATATCTACTTAAACTCATTACATCAAATCCATATTTCATTTCAAATGTTTCCCATAATTTAATTGTAATTTTAACAGGACAAATATCTTATAAATGTTATCATACAAAACACTTAAAATACGTCTATGATGTAAAATATCCTTACCAGAAACATCATAGTTAATGATAAAAAATTTTAAACCATCACTTATCACTATAGAAAAAATAGTAACTTTTTAATTTCAGATTTAGAAATTACAGTTACAATGGATTAAAAGCATAATTTTATCAAATATAATTAAGTTATTAAAAATGAATTTAAGTAATAATATTTAAAAAAACTTTTAACTATATATTAATCTATTATAATATTATATATAGTGGTTGTTTGTTTAAGAGTAATTAAGTGAAACACAACCTTGACATCTCACTATCTATCAAATTCATTCACTATTTGTGTCCAGCTATTCAATAATATTTCTTCTGCTCAGTTTTCTGCCCTTTACTTTTATTTTATTTGACATTTGTTTTTACAAAAACTTAAATGAATTAACAAACTCAAATACTACACTAATAATTTGAGATATGATATCTGAAGTTAAAAAGTTTATTTTATTAGTTGCGAATTTAATACATTTGTAAAAATATATATATTTACAAGAATAGAATATCCATTAATGTGTTTTTTAACTTTAAGTCTTAGAAATTTTTGAACTAAAGAGAATTGAATAGATGAAGTATCTGTGAATATATTTTAACATTTAAATCAATAATGAGTATAAATAAGATAAGATATGATTAAGAGATGATTTACTTTATAATCTAATTTAGTATTTATAATACAATAAAAATAATTTATTACCTGAAACAGTAATAATTGACTTATCTTTTAAGCAAAATTCATGATAATTCATTGAATTCTATTATTATGATTCAAGTTGACTCATAGACGCATGAGTTTGAAGATTTACCAAGATCTTATTGGTTTGGATTGACAATATTCTAAAAATAACCTTAATTCGAGGGCTAAAAAAATCAATACCTATTCAATATAAAATATTTATAGTGAAAAACTTAATTTGGAAGATATAATTTTTATATAATTATTTATTATATATCTACAAATTTCTATTGAAAAACTCAATTTGGAAGGAACAATTTTTACATTATTATTTATTATATATCTACAAATTTTTATTGGATAAGATTATTTATATAAAAACTCTAATGTGAAAAACTCCCTTTTAGATAAGCTAATTTATTGTTTTCATGAAATATGTATAAATAAATAGTTACCTTAAAAAAGCTTTTAAAAGCAGAGGTGTTTGTATAAAATTACACAAATGCTTTTATATAAGAAAAAAAAATACTAAAAAGGTTATATAATAATTAAATGATTTAAATGTTTAACTTAAATATTTTCTTTTTTTTTTTACTTTTTCATATTTAAAAATATGATAAAGGTAGGATACAAATATGATAGCAATTCTGAAGTATCCATTTATGATATACCTCTCGAAACTAGAACCTGCAAGGTATGGTAGGTTGAAGATATAAGATTGTGATCTTATAGCATTTCCATTGGATAAAGTAAAAGCCAAACATCATCAATTAACTAATTAACTTGATTTCTGCTTATGTTTAGTGCAATTCTTTAGTCTGAAATCAATATACTCAAATTCAATTATTTGGAAAGCTTCATTATACAAGCCATACCACATTGCATGCAATTACAGAAAGTGCAACCCGATAGAAATCAGATCCAATACAAAATACGGATTTGTGGTGTTAAACAGATGAATCAGTCTTAAAAGATATATAGAAAATTGCAGGTGACACAGAGAATAAGTTTTTGTCTTAATATAATTTAAAAGTGACAAACATACATGATGAATTGATTTAATGAAAATGAGGATGATCTCATAGATTATGCTACATACGTTGTAGCATTAACTGCATAAGAATAGGAACAGCATGATAATACGTAGGTTACAGTAATGAGTAGTGGTCTTTTGGGAATGAAAAATAAGCACTTAATAGGGTTTAACCAAACAACTCCACCTAAACTACGGGATAAATGGCATGCGTGTTAATGCCGCAGAGACCTTCAGGGGCACCAGTGTCCCTCATGATCTTCATGTAACCACCCTCTCCCCATTGTGTACCCCATGAATTCTTTATCAACCAGTACTTGCTATCTTCGTCCTCACCATACCCAATTGCAGTAACTGCATGGTTATGTCTAGTTCCACACTCACCAGTGAAAACTCCTCCCCGGTAAAACTGAAATTCTTGTCCACTAGCATCAAGGCCTACCGAGACAGGTTGGTTGGTCACTGCCTTTGCACGATTGTCCTTATAAACATGGAATTATTAAAAAATAATAAATTGACTCTATTGTAATTACAAAAGGGGATGTAGCTCAAATGGTAGAGCGCTCGCTTTGCATGCGAGAGGCACAGGGTTCGATTCCCTGCATCTCCAACGAATGTTAATATTTTAGTCTTTCAATGTTATTCTAATATTTTAATATGTTTAATGTAAATAAAATTTATATGTTAATCATATAACATTTTTAAATATATTTTTAATTCTTATAAAATAAATAAATTTTGATTTTAATTCTTGTAAGATATTATATTTTGATTTTAATCACTCCATAATCTAAAACCACTAGTCTTTATGGTAAAGTTAATTTTAAGTAGATAGTTAATATTTATTTGAAGTATTTTGGAAAGGAAGAGTAGAAATGTTGACGAGGCTTGATTGGCGGAGAGTTCCATTGCGATGATCTGCATATAAAATGTAACCCAGCGGGCACGCTGGGGCAGAGAGCCTGCGTCTATCAATGCCAGAATTTGCATGCATGAGTTGAGAACACACCAATCTCTTACTTCTACTCTATTTATACCTTCACTTCTTCACGAACCATTCTCATTCTATTCTATTCTCTCTGTGCATGCAATGGCTTTAACACTAGACACAAAATCTGCACTTGTTACCTTCTTCATATTCTTCTCCACATGCACATCTCCTGCTACATCCCGATCACTCTCTGAACCTTCCATTGCTACACAGCATGAAACCTGGATGGAGATGTATGGCCGTGTTTATCCTGATAGTGCTGAGAAGGACAGACGCCAACAGATATTCCAGGACAACTTGGACTTCATACACAAACACAACAACCAAGGAAACAAGACCTACACGTTAGGCCTAACCCCTTTTGCTGATTTAACTAACCATGAATTCCTAGCTTTTCACACAGGAGCTCTACCACCTTCTTCCAACACCAACCACAATCTTGGCTACCATAACATTACTCTCCGTGCCACTAACATTGAGTCAAGCTTGGATTGGAGAAAGAGAGGAGCCGTTACAGATATTAAGAACCAACACCATTGTGGTACGTTGTTGCTTGTGTCAACCTAGCTAGCTAGCTAGCTAGTTCATATAAATACAATTTTCATGCCCTTCATACATTTATATGTTCCTTTGGGTAATGCTATTTGAATTTGATTTGAGGTGGCAGGGAGTTGCTGGGCATTTTCAGCTGTGGCCACTGTTGAGGGTATTACCAAAATAACAACTGGAAAATTGATTTCATTGTCTGAGCAACAATTGGTGGATTGTGTCAGCGATGACGGATGCCATGGACAATCCGTGGAAAACGCCTTTGAGTATATAAAATGGAAAGGTCTTGCAAGTGAAGAACAATACCCTTACACGGCAGCACATGATACTTGCCACACCTTTAGTGCTGCAACCATGATTAGTGGTTACCAAAGTGTGCCTTCGCAGAGTGAGGATGAACTTCTGAAGGCAGTGAACAACCAACCTGTCTCAGTAATCCTTGATTCTACTGGACGAGCATTTCAACTATACTCTGGAGGAGTTTTCTCTGGTGAGTGTGGAACTGACCTTAACCATGCAGTTACTTTAATTGGGTATGGTGAGGACGCAGATAGCAAGTACTGGTTGATGAAGAATTCATGGGGCACAGAATGGGGAGAGGGTGGTTACATGAAGATTATGAGGGACACTGGTGCTCCTGAAGGTCTCTGCGGCATTAACATGCATCCCACTTATCCCGTAATTTAAGTGGGGTTGTTTGCTTATACCACCTTAATTACCCTAAACCCTATTAAGTGCTTATTTTTCATTCCCAAAAGATCACTACTCATTACTGTAACCTACGCATTATCATGCTCTTCCTATTCTTATGCAGTTAATGCTACAACGTATGTAGCATAATCTATGAGATCATCCTCATTTTCGTTAAATCAAATTCATCATGTATGTTTGTCACTTTTAAATTATATTAAGACAAAAACTAATTCACTGTGTCACCTGCAATTTTCTACATATCTTTTAAGACCGATTCATCAGTTTATTGAAAACTCTTGTTCTAATGATACCTATTAAAAAGAAATACAATACAAATACGAAATATATATTTTTTATAATACATAAATGATACTTTCTCCTATATACACTATGATAAGACCTAAATATGTGATTCTTGCCATTATGCTAAACAACATAAACTGTCATTTACATATAGTAACACAAAGTCCTTAATTCTTCAAATTAATCCATGTTGATATATGGGGCTCTCTACCTAATCCTTCTATTCATGGACATAGATATTTCTAATTGTCGTTGATGATTATAATACTTGGGTATATTTGATGAATAATAAAATTGAAACCAAAATTGCATTGACTAAATTCATCATGATGATTCATGATTTTTTTTAAGATTAAAACTATCAGGTCTGATAATGATAAAGAATTTGCCTATAATGATGTATTAAAACCCCACAACAAAATTCAATAGTTGAAAGAAAATATCAACACATCTTTAATGGCACCCGAAACCTACTGTTTCAATCTAATATTCTTGTTGTTTTCTAGTCATATATCATTTCTCATGTAATTCATCTTATAAATCAAATACCCTCCAAGGTTATCGATAACAAAACGACTTATAAATTAATGTATAAACATGTTCTAATTTGCTTGATTTAAAAGTTTTTAGTGCACTTTATTTTGCTTTTACTATAGAGAAGAATAAAACTAAACTTGATCCTTATGCAAGAGAATGTGTGTTTCTTAGTTTCAAGCCTGGTACTAAAGGCTACATACATCATGCTTGACTTGAAAATTAGAAATTTTTGTTTCAAGAAATAATAACTTTTACGAAAATGTATATTCTTTTAAAATTGAAACTAATAACTCAACTGAAATAAATCAGCAACAGGATCATCATGATTAATTAAAAAACAAGAAGACGTTACTTGTAATCCCAAAAGATCCATAAAAAATAGAAGGGTCCCAATCTTCTTAAAAGATTATTATCATGATATTATTATCTCCATCAATTCTAGAAATACTAATAAGACTAGTAAGAAACTTTATCTTATATCAGTTGCATTAAACTATGAAAAACTATCTATAGAACAACTAAATTACACTCTTGCCATCTCCGTACTACATAAAATTAATTAATTATCTACATTAAAAGCTATAGGTAATAAACAAAATTCGTAGTATTACCTACGGTTCAAAATCCACAGGTAAAATCATCATAGCAAATACCTACCGAATAATTCGTAGGTAATACCTACTATATGATTCATTGTTAATACTAAATAATTCATAGGTAATACTTATAGAATAATCTGTAGGTAATACCTACCAAATAATCCGTAGGTAATACCTATTGAATAATCTGTAGTAATACCTACCAAATAATCTGTAGGTAATACCTACTAAATAATCCCTAAGTAATACCTACTGAATAATCTGTAGGTAATACCTACTGAATAATATGTAGGTAATACCTATCAAATAATTCGTAGGTAATACCTACCGAATACTCCGTAGGTAATACCTATCGAATAATTTGTAAATAATACTTACTGAATAATTCATAGATAATACCTACCGTAATATTCATAATTACCGCAAATTTTGTAAGTAATACTTATTGTAATATCCGTAGGTAATATCTACTACAAATTCTATAGGTAATACCTATCATAATATCCGTAGGTAATACCTACCGAATAATCTATAGGTTTCCCTACTGAATAATTAATCGGTAACTCATCTCTTGTATAATAAAGACAATTCCTGTATAGAAATCCAATTATCAAGGCCACAATTTTGCTTTCAGTTGAACTTTAATTCTAAGTTAAAAAATAAGCACAAGACATAAATAAATTAAATTAGACAAACTTTATAAAATAAAATTACACAACTTTATGGTAAAAAAAATTCACACAGTATCTTGTTTTGATAGAAAAGTTCAACATATTCATTAAAATAGTTCATAAAAAGTCCTAAAACAACTAATAATCAGTATATCCTATAGCAGAATTATTATTATGTTGTTGCTCAAGATTCACTTGTTGTAATTGAACATTATTTTGTTTAACATTAATTTTTTGAAAAATATTTTGAGTAATAACTGATGTGGGTGTTGGTAAAAATTGCATTATCGCACTAAAAAATGTTTGGATAGACTGGAATTGGGAACTCATCAGGTGATTTTGCTCTTCATAACTCGATAGTCGTGCCTCACTAGTTGATAGTCGTTCTCTCAATCGACCAATCTCTTTCGAAACAGCTAATTGACTAAAATTAGCTTTTATTTGATATAGAAAATTATCAACACCATCTTCATAATTTCTAACATATCCAACACCGTAGACCCGACTCTCATATCCTCTACATACAATTATTAACCAACATCTATTTTTAATTCTATCTCTTCTGTTGAAGTTAAATGAGTAGAATGTGAGGTACCAACACAACATGCAAATTCAGATAATGCTTATGAAAAACGACTTTTGAAATCTTCGTGTAAAACAACAAATGTTATTCTAGTTTTATAATATAAATAAGTAAATTTCAACAATTATTAAAAGAAAATAGATAAATCACATGAATTTGCCTTGATCTATCATCGACAAATTGACTAATATTCTTATGTTTTTGTTGAAAAACCTCATCTACAGTACGGTGTGACCAAACTCCTTAGTCTACAAACAAAGTTATTAATTAATAAATGCAAAACAAAAACAAGACAACCAAATTGTATTCATACCTATCAAATGACATATCCAAGCACATTGATTGAATCACCTATGTGCAAACTTCTTCCTTTTTTAGAGACTATATTCTTCTTAGTCGTATCACACTTTGTGCGATACAAAGACATATTCCACTAAGCTAAGAGGCTATTCCAAACAATATTTTCGATCTAGTCTAGCTTCTTACCAACTTTTCGGACTTCCTTAAACATCTATAAGAGTCTATGAGAAGCTCTAGAATGAAAATTTCTCTTTATTTTGTTTTCATCTTCAAGATTTCATGTGAGCTTCCTTTGTTCAAGTATAAAAACAATAAAATAATCATAAGCTTACACATAAATCAACAATTATAGATTTAAATGGTACAACGTAAATATCAGGTAATTCAAACAATACTTTTAACCAATGACAAGTTAAAACAAAATTTTGTATCTTAAATCGTTGGAATAAAATCTCTTGATCATCCTTCAGGAGTGCTCCCAATGTAAGTCATGACTCACAAAATTGTTGCTTAATAGTTATTGTGATGGCCTTTGATGCAATTTTGAATGGGAAAAATCTACAATAGAAAAACCAATCATACAAAATTACCTATAGTTTAAATAGTACTAAAATAATATATTATATTAACTTAAATTGTATTTAATTTTTATCCTCCTCCAATAGGTCAAATCATAGGATGATCAGCAGATGAAACGACATCGTCTCCGGCGGGTGATATATGATTCAACTTTATATTTGGACTTAGATTAACTCTAGAAGTTGAATGTGTGCCTCAAATATCTAGGGTACTATGGGACTAAAAACTAGTGAAGGGGATGATGTAGGTCCACCAACTAGGGAAGGGGATGATGTAGGTCCAATAATTGGGGCAGGGGATGATGTAGGTCCAATAATTGGGGAAGAGGATGATGTAGGTCCAACAGATGAGGATGAGATACTTATGGGTATTAGACTTAGATTAGATGCAACAAGTGGGGAAGAGGATAGTGTCAATATAGCATGGACTTGGGATGAGGTGGATCTATCATCTACCATAAATGTATATTGGAGTCTATCCAAAAGTATTAGTTGTAGTAGATGTGGACCTAATAGTTAAGGATGAGTTTGATGGAGTGGATGAAATATTTAGTTGTGGAGATTTTTTGTGGGATAATAATTTCACTACATAACATTTCTTCTCCTTCTCCTTATTGGTACCAGGTGATGGGGGAAGAGGGGGTCAAAACTTCTTGATGACATCTATAAATGCAAAATAAATATTAATAGCTAACCTTATTTGCTTTTTAAGGTTTATGTTTATCTTTTAGGAAATTATTATACAAATTAAGTATTTTAATTTAATTAATGAGATGATAAATTTATATGTTTATTTTTAACTAATCCTAAAAAGCAGTTGTTAACGGACTTTCTAATAATTATGAAAGGGGATGTAGCTCAAATGGTAGAGCGCTCGCTTTGCATGCGAGAGGTATAGGGTTCGATCCCCTGCATCTCCATATATAATTATCTTTATTGTCTTCTTATTTTTGTTTTATTCTTATACTTTCTAGTATTATTGTAATATAAAGTATCCGCTGACCTTGATTAAGGCGGAATTTTAGCCCACCAAAGACAACAATAGAAAAATATTTAATGGTAAAAAAATATAGTTTACAACTTAATCATATTACATGTTTAAATATATTTTTAATGCTTATAAAATAAATGTATATTTATTTTAATCTTTATATTAAAATAATGCATTTATTTATGGAGACTTGAATGAAGAGGTTTACATGTTTCCTCCACTAAAAGTTATTACAGAGAGAATAAGTGTAAAAACTTCTAAAATATTTATATGGACTTCTAAAATCTTTATATGGACTAAAATAAGTCAGTAAGCAAGGGTTAACTCATTCATTGTCTTGCTAGTCTATGTAGACAATATTATTCTTCTAGGTAACTCTTATTCGAATATAAAATAGATAAAAAAATATAAAAAATATCTTGAAGAATCATTCAAAGTAAAAAATCTGGGAGAATTTAAATTATTTCTAGGATTTGAAGTTGCCTCTTTGAAGAAGATGGACAACATCGTTGCTTACAAATGTCTCATTGGAAAGTTAATCTATCTCACCAATACCAAACTTGATATCATCATTACAAAGTTGCACAATGAGTGTTAAGATACGTTAAAAAGGCACTAGTGCGTGGATTATTCTTTTTAAAGGATTTTGATATTCAAATCAAGGCTTTCAGTGATTTGGATTGGGGTGCCTACCCAAACACTAGGCGATCAACAATTAGATGTTTTTTATTCCTTGGATCATAATAGAAGTGGACTTTAAGCTTAACTTATTGTCATAAAACTTGTTCGATGAGGTGAGATTTGCATCCACTTTATATACATTAATTTGATCATATTTCTAGTCGATATAGGATCTCTAACAAATCATCTCCCATTTGTTAGAAATTAAAGAAACAAACAATTGTTTCACGCAACAATAAATTAATTAGTTATATACAAAAATTTACATATAGATAAAAATCGGTATGTAATTTTAATATTACCTACTGATTTTACATACAAAAATTTGTATATAAATATAAATTACATACAAAAATTACATACAGATTTAAATTAATAAATAATATTAATATTACATACAGACTTTACCTACTGATTTTATATAGAAATAAATAATTATATATAATATAATATTACATACAAATAAATCGGTAGGTGATTTATTATTTTATTTATTATTTTTTTAAAAGAAAACACTTTTATATTTAATATTTTTAAAATTAGTAAATATTTTATAATAAAAATTTATAGACATAATTTTTTATATTCATAATTTTAATATTTTTTAAAATAAATTACTTAATTTTATTATTATTATTAATTTTTTATTTGATTTTATAAAATTACTAAAAAAAATTTCCGAACCCTAATTCTTTACCTCCCTTGCTCTCAAACGTTTAAAGGTCTCCCTTGTTATCCAGTGTTTTAAGCTCACATTGCAAACTTTGAAGTCCAAGTTCCAACATTCATGTCTCTCTCCTTCTGAAATTGGCTCACGCATTACAAATTTCCAAATCCAAGCTCCAACATTCATCTCTCCAAAGTTGAAGGGTAGTCGCGACACCACGGTTCATTCCTTTGTAGCTTTAGTTTACCTCTCCTATAACTCTATTTCACCTAGATTTCCTCAGCTCGATCCCAAGTTTGTTCTTATTATACTTCTTCTTCCTTTGTTTTTGCAAAAAATTTGTTTGCTTTTAAATGGAACCCTAAATATGAAATTTGACACTGGTATATTGTTTCAATTATTTAGATTTAGGGTTCTTTTTTCCTTCTGTATAATCAATTGTAAAATTATCTTGATTTTCATTGTACGGTTATTCCGATGTATGCAGATAGGATAAGGTTCTCTTAAAATACTTCCATCTATTCCTACTCTTTCCTTTCTTTTGTCAGAATCTGAACTTGTTTATGTTCACAAATTTGAATTTGGATTCTCACTATTGGTACTTCAACCACTTTTCAAGATTTTGCAGCAATATTTGAATTGATGTTAGAAGAAAAGATTATTAGTAACATAGTTCAAATTTAAAGTTTTTCCAAGTTTCATCAATCTTTTCTAATATGGGGTTATATATATATATATATATACTTAGGCAATGGTTGGTACAGTATTTGGTTGAAGGAAGGGTGATGGTACAATCATAAAATGGACCATTGAATATAAAGTACTAGTGAGGATGTTGATCCTCCCTTTGGCTTCCTTGAATACGTGTACAGAAGAAGCAGAGATGTTGATGACAATATTTATGATGACAAAAGTTATGAACATTATAACAAATAAGAAATATAAAATAATGGAGTTGTGGTCTAACCATGAAGTGATTATATATTTACAATAAATTGGTGTGAAGATCCTTTCTTTGCGATGTTGTTCGTAATGCTTCTATTGTGTATTAAATTATATGTTAAGGTATTTATTGTGATGCTCGTGCATATAAATGAATATTATACTTGCATATATTTTGTGCCTTCCTTTATTATATTTTTGTTGTTTTAGTTAAGTTTGATTTGCCAAATATCTTTTTTTCGATAGATAATTATTTACGGATTATTCGGTAGGTAATTACCTACGGATTATTTGGTAGGTAAATTACCTACGGCTTCATCTGTATGAAAAATTAGCTACAATGATTTGACCTATGGATTTTGAGTCGTAGGAAAGCCGTAGATAATGTCTTCTTACCTACATATATTATTTATTTCCTACTGATTTCATCATCAGTAAATAATAATGATTTCTTCCTCTAAAGTAGAGTATAGAGCCCTTGAAGGATCTTAGTATTCAAACTTCCTTTCTTGCTACCCTCTACTACAATAGTCAATAAGTTAGACACACAGTCTGCAATCCTAATTTGCATGCAAGAATGAAACATATTAATATTGACTGTCATGTGATTCGTGAAAACCTACAAGTCATATTATTCCATCTTCTTCCTATTTCTTCAAAACATCTAGTTGAAATATTTCCTAAACCACTAGAATATAATTCCTTCAACTTCATTCTCTCCCAGCTTAGCATGCTAGATATCCGTGACATGGTTTGAGGGGTTGTTATGAATATGTTATTCTAACGTCCCCATGTAACTAACCGTATTTATTCTTTATTTATTTCTTATGAAATTCAATTGAATGATTTTCTTCTTTCACCTTTTTATTTCTCCTTTACTTTATTTGTCCCTAAACTCAATCGCAAAAGATTGACGCAACGGAAATAAATCCCTTCATATATTATATAGTTTGTCCTTATACTACTTAAATTTAGGTAACTAGTTAATACGAATAATAATAATAATATATTATGTTAGAATGATTAAGTGTTTATATAAAATTTTATTATATTGGAATAAATAAAATTTTAATTCATTAAATTATATTACTTTTTAATGATATATGCACTTACACAGATCGAATATCTTAAGATTACTCATTCATTCTTCTTTGTCGACTGCTTTATAGCTCCATAGGACCGCATAGGGGTACCTACATTTATACTCTGACGTTTAAGACAATATATAGTATAGGTAGGATTTTGTATTAGGTTAAGAATGAATTTATACATGATATGTACTACTTTTATTTATAGTATGATTTGGTAATAGATTATGTTAGTGTATTTCAACTCATAGATTTGATATCTTGTGGATATTTGATATTTTGTAGATATTAACAGACAGATGCAATAAGTTTAATTAATATTAACTGATATGTTTATCTTGTCGGACGTAATCTATTGGACCCAAGTTATTGAGTTTGGTGAAGTTGAACTATTCCCATACACAACTTGACTATGTAGTTCTCGACAATATATGTTTAATTTAATTTTCAGTACAATTTCTAAATCTGAAACCAAAGTTACTTATTCATTTATACTAAGAAGTCATGGTTCAAAATCTGTTAGCATTATGTTTCTCATAAGAATATTTTATATTATAGATGTATTTTAAATATTTTATCTAATAATATTTATAAGATATTTGTCATATATTTTATCTTAAAAAAAAAGAAATATTAAAAACTTACTTTATTAAAGCATCAAATTTTGTTTTAATATCTATAGCATCTTATGCATTAAGCTCTTTAAGCTCTTCATGATTTCCAAAACTCATTGTTTATCCATATGAACCATGCCGATTTAAGTATGACACACATCAAGAAGAAAAAAAACAAACATGTTATGTGCTTTACACCATGTTTTGAAGGATGAGTTTGAATCTTCTCCACTTTGGAGAAAAGCAATAATATATGCATATAGTCCATTTCGATGTTGGATGTATATAGCTAATAAGGTTATTTTGTTCATGATACTTTAGTATTACATTATGAAATTGACTTTTTAGGTTTCTACATATTATGATTTTGTTTAAAATATTTATAATTGGTGGTTTTTAAATTAATAAAAATAACTAAAAAAAGGAAATTTTAAATCACTAAAACAATAGAAAATTTAGGATATAAAAGAATAAAATTTCAAAAAATAATGAAAAAAATAAATCTTTTTTAACATAATTTTTTTTTCTTAAGTTGAAAAACCCAACCCAATATATTACACTACAAAACTTTGATTTTAACCTAGAAAAAAAATGGCACTTAAAAAAATATAATGATAGACAAAAAAGAGATAGTTGCACACATAAAAGGAAGAATAACAAAAGAAAAGAAAAAAAAAAGTGTTATTTCTTTCAATTCTATTATATGGTATTCAACTTCAAACCTCCTTTAAATTCAATGTAATTTGTGCTCCAAATGGCGTGCACGCTTGCGGATTCATTTCATGAATATTTTCTGATTCAGGTTTTCAAGAGAGATATTACTGCACACAACTCTTAATTAGTCTAAGAATGCTGATATATGTATACCTATTTTTTTCACTACACTCGTACGACATGGTTGAACTCTCATATGTGTCTTTTTATTAAAATTTATGTGTTATTGTATGTTTGTTTTGAGTTGTGTTGTGTTAGCCATTTCCTATCTCTAGTGGTTATCAATCTCTTATGGTGACTGTTAAAAGTTTCAACGTTCTCCTTTCGTAAACGTTTTTCTCTTTCTCCATAGAATTTTTTTTACTCTGTCATAGACTTACTAGTGGAAAAATTAGATTTAGAATCACACTTTTAAAATCGGTGGTTTAATATACGATTTTAAAAATTAAGCGGTGACAATTTCGTAAATAATTACAATATTTTTAAAATCGATTGTTTAATATACGATTTTAAAAATTTGTATGGTGACAGTTGTAAATATTTACAATAGTTTTAAAATCGGTTATTTAATATATGATTTTAAAAATTTGCACGGTGGTAAAGTTATAAATAATTATAACAGTTATAAAATCAGGTCTTTTATGACTGATTTAAAATCATATAACTCAACCTTCCTCTTACCCACTCTTTCAAATGCTTTCACTCTCTCAAACACTTTCATTCTATCAAATTGCACTTTCTCTTAAGCATTTAGCATCGAATCGTTCTCTCATTGGGCTCTATTGTGCTTCCTTCAAACAGCTCCAAAAATTTCGTAATCTCCTTCTTTGCTTTCACTTCAACAATACGGTACTATACACTCTTTGCATTTTCAAGTTTTCAATTCTCATTCATTTGTTCAAACCCTAAAATGTTGAATTTTCAATGGCCGTGAATTCAAGATCGCTGATGACATGTGGAGGGAGTTCGCGGGTGACTCTAGCAAGAAGACTCAATGGTATCACGACGGCGTCTCGTACTGGGAGGTATTTCTGCCTCTGTGTTTTTGTTTTCATCGAAAGACAAAAAAAATTGGATTTTCTTTTCTAGGTTGCATGCAATTAATATGATGTTGTAAAGTTTGTTTTTTTGTTTTGTTTTTATCGTTTGTGTGAGCAGGGTGTTAATGCAACTATTGATGGGGTATTGGGAGGGTTTCCAAATATGAATGAGCATGATATTAGTTGCAGTGAGGATTTCTTGAAGATTCTTCTATCTAAACGTTCTCCTCCTAATAATGTCAGATGCCAACCACTTGTTGTTCTTGGTACTCTTTCTTTGCCTCTTTGTTCTTGATTTTTAATCGATGAAGACATGTGGTACTACTTGGTGATGTTGTTTCATAGATTTAAATGGAATGAGATTTTAGCTTCTATCATGATCTAATCAACAAACATTTGATTTTCAGATTGTGGTTAGGGCATTGGCAGAGTCACCAAAAATCTCTTAATAAGATACTTCAATGAGGTTTGTCAGATTTACTTTCTTTTATACTTTTTCCAATCAATCTTTTAGCTTGTTCATTCACCAAACATTGTTTTTCTTCTATATTTCATAACAGATGATGTATTTTGAATAATTGTTGATGTTTTGAGTATGTGGCAATTCTAATGAAAAGTCGGACTTTTAAAATCGGTTAAAAAATAACCGATTTAAAAAGTACTTTTAAAATCGGTTAAAAAAACCAATTTTAAAACCAAACTTTTAAAATCGGTTGTTTTCCGATTTTAAAACTCCTACCTTTTAAAATCTACTAGATCAAAATCATCACAAAAACCGATTTTAAAAGTGAAAAACAACCGATTTTAAAAACGTTTTTTCCACTAGTGACTCATTGTTTCCCATTTCATTCCTAAATGTTTTCCTCCTTCTTCATCGAATTTTTATATTCTGTCATTGGTTCCTTTTTCTGCATTCCTATTCTGTCGAACTTTTTTTTACTCTGTTGCTGACTCCTTGTCTTTCATTCCATTCACTCACTTCTTTACTCACAAAAGACATAGGATAACTTTTATTTATGTCACTTACCAAATTTTTGTCATTTATTTTCCTCAACAATTCATCACATTATCCTTTTACACAATCATCCATACTTCCACTTATCATGTCTTCAACAACAACATTAAATCTTCCATCACCATTTAACGGTTGCAATAAAACAAAAGAGTCAACCTACATTTTAGTTCAAAAATAAATTAAACCACAAAATCATATTACCAAAAGCACACAATGTCACCAATAAACATTTTTTGCTGCACATTTATATAACTTCAATGTTATTGTTCACAAACAAATCAACAAATACAACTCTCTTACCTTTCTACATTAAATACAAAAACCCAACTAAGTTAATACACTTTTATATGATATTAACCGTTTTCTTCACGTGCAAAACATCCAAATCAAAAAAACTGGCTTTCAACATAAACTAAAAAACTCAAACAAACTCTAATATATTTTCAACAAACCTAGTCCTGCATTCCATTCGTTAATGTTTTCCCCATTTTCTGTCAATTCTTTTTTACTCCGTCATTGGCTCATTGTCCTGCATTCCATTCGTAAATGTTATCCTCCTTCTTCGTTGAATTTTTTTACTCTGTTGTTAGCTCCTTGTTCCATATTTCATTCATAAACATTTTCATTCTTCCTTGAATTTTTTTTACTCTGTCGTTGATTCATTGTCCTGCATTTCGTTCACAATAAAAAACACTCAATTTGATTAATTTTTTAATTTGTGTGTTGAAATTTACAAGAGATGTTTATTTATAGGCTAAGTTAGGGATCCAATGAGACAAAGAAATTGATTCCTACTAAACATTTACTTCCCAGTAACCATCACATAATAGCTCATTAAGTCCAATAACCATAATATAATGACTCATCAAAACTCATTAGTCATTTAATTACTTAGGAGGTTTAAATCCACTAGAAAAACTTACTTAAGAAATATGAAAACACATAAGAAATTATTCCCTCAAAATAAAAACGAAAACTACATGGAAAAATAGGAAATGAGTTTAAATAACTATTTAGTCCAATAACTAAATAAACTCCAGCTCATGAATGCTTATATTTTTTAGTTTGGGTTTTTATGTTTTAAACTCAAAATCTTTCTTCACTTGCAAAATGGTTATCAATTATGGTGTAAACTCTAATCTACCTTCAACTTGATATCTAGAATTAGGGCTTGCAAAGCTTGCTTCATCTTATTATTCTTAGACTTAGTCATGAGACCTCTAATATATTAAGCAAAGTTTCTTTAGATTGACTTATGGATCTCTATCACTTTCTTGCTTAAGTAAGCCATTTCACTTAAATGAAACTACATTTTTTTTTAATTATTTTATGTTCCAAATTAAATTTGGAAGAGTATACAAATGTGAAATTTTGTGAAGCATGACATGAGATAGATTATATGAAAAATTGTGAAAATTAGATGTTTGTGAGACACGTTGTGTGTCGATAAATAATCCTTATAGGTTTATGTGACAAGTTGTATGTCAGGTTGTGTGCTAATAAGAGATTCTTATATGTTTGTGACAAGATATGTGTTGGGTTGAGTGCCAATGAGATTGAATAGTGTGGTTTAATATGTGATAAATTTTGTTATATTGTTTGTGTGTGAGTCAAGTAGTTATTTATTAAGGGGTACTATTTGGTATAAAATTAGTGTACATATGGGATTCTTGAGATATCAGAATAAGATATCCAGACTTCAATGATATCCTAGTCACGTAGATAGGGATACGTCGATGGAGGTTTTAATTTCTTGTATCACCGAATGAAGAGTCATCGTATTTTGATATTACGGATCAGAATCACCTTAACGTATGATTGTCAATATGGGGATAGACCAGAGAATCCAAAGGTGAAAAAGACTCTAAAATTGGTCTATAGCTCGATAAGTAGAAAGTATGAGTAAGTATTAGTCTTAAATATTAAAGATTCCATATATTTTTTCGAAAAAATTTGTCTAGTATTCTTAGGTGGATATGAATGATTAAATATGATGATTTTATGTGAGTGCAAACTTTACTATGATTGAGTGATTGTTTAGAGCATGATTAAATGAATGATTGTGATGATGAGAATATAATTGCAAAATTTGTTATGTCTGATTTTATTTATATTATCTTTCTCATTCTATATTGTACTTGTTAATATTACAATGATCATGTCTTGACACAGGAACATATAATAATGTAGGTAAAGCTAATCATTAGATATTAGTTATTGTTAGAACCTGGACAATCTATTAGATAACATACACATATATGCACACAATATGTTTTGATGATAATAAATGAAAATAAGTTTTGAATAAATCAAAGGTTAATAGAAAAGTGTTTATAAAATAATTATCTTATAATTGGTAATAACGCTAAATGAAATGTCGCTTATATAACATTATATAAATATATAAAAACAGTATATTGTATAACGATTAGTTGGCTTAATATGAAAATAAAGTATTCAAATATTATTTGAAAGAATAAAATGAAATAAAAGGAAATATTCTATCTGTGTATTTTGTATTTGCACTATGTTTCCTTTTAATAGGTGTCATCACATCAAGAGTTTCCAAAGAAGTATTATTGAGAGAAAAATCTTAGTAATATGACACATTAAGATATTAGAAGATTATCATCAGTATATCTGAAAAATATTAAAGCTGAAGATTTTTCTACAACGGTCATATTTTTTAAAGCCTACAAAAGCAGAGGATGATAAAGGTAAAAGCACCAAGCACAAGACAACAGTTACAACAACTACAATCATATACAAGCTGTTAGAAAGTTTAGAGAGAAAGTCATTGTTATATTCTTTCATAGTGAAGTTAGAGTCTCAATCAGGAGCATCTTATTGTATACCCTCTCTGTGAGAGTTTTCCTGTAGTCTTTACTCAAACACTATTATCTTTGTAGCCAGGACTGGCAGTTAAGAATACTCGTAGTTCTTAGTCTCAGGGGAAGATTAGAACGGGATAGTCAGGAGTGACTTAGTGTACTCGTTGTAGCCAGGAGTGGCATTGTGTACTCGTTGTAAGCCAGGAGTGGCATTGTGTACTCATTTTGAATAGTGGAACCCTTTAAGAGTTCTTAAAGGAGAACTGGACGTAGCCCAAGAGTTTAGGGTGAACCAGTATAACTCGAGTTCTTATAAGCTTACTCTTCACCTACATAGTATTCACCCACAAAAAAATTAAAGGTGTGGTGACTCTATTCAACTCCCCCTTCTAGAGTCAACCTGCTTCTTCAGTTATGCTATGAGAAAATTTTCTATTTTGGATTGTAAAATTTTAAGAGTTGTGTAATGTAGTTGATAAATGTTACTAGATATTCTGATAGCCAAGTCAAGATAATGTGAATATTATATGTGTTGATTAATTTTATATTTACATTATCTTTGTTATTAGATCCTTTTAATAAAAAATAATTTAGTTGGTTCATTACATTAAAGATCCTATATTAAATTAAATATAAGATTAAAATATAATATATAAGTATAGTATAAAGATTATCTTTTAAATAAAGTGAGTTAAATATTATATCTATTTTTACTATTATGATAATTTTTAAAAAATAATATTTTAATCAATTTAAAGTAAGATTAATTGGTTTAATAAAAATATCAACATAAATTATTATATGATAATAAATATGAAAGCATATATGATCATCTTTAATCAAATGTTGGTTTTAACAGTTAATCACACATATTTTGATATTGAATTAAAGATATTTATAACTATTTAAGGATATATCAATAAATAATATTCAAATAATCTATCTATCTCTTATATATAATTACAATATAAACAAATATACAAAAAAGGATGAAAAAAAAATATCACGAGCGAAATTCTCCATATATGCAATTAACATATATGTAATTAAATAGTAAGTTAAATAATATCTTAAAGATTTGCTACTAATCCTAAATCTCAAAGTGTACGACATTTATGTATATAATACTATATAGTAGATAGAATTTTGATAAAAAAATATTAATTTAAAAAAAACATTTCATGATAAATAATTATAAATTAGATTTAAAAGGTTGTCATAATAATGGATGGAAAAATAAATATAAAACAATATTCATAGATACATAGGAACTTAATAAAATTATAAAATAATAGGTGATGAATGTGTACTTAAATTAATATACATATATATTATAAGGAGTACTACACAACTTATTTTCTCTTCAAGGTTTACGTTTATGTTTTAGGAAATTATTATAAAAATTGTGTATGTTAATTTAATTAATGAGATGATAAATTTATAATTTTATTTTACTTTTTCTTTCTATATATCACAATCTCATTCAAATGTTGGTGTAAATATATATTTTAATAATTAATTAATTATAAACAGAATGGATATATATATATATATATATATATATATATTCTTTCATTATATGCATATGATATGATGATATAAAATGTAAAAGTATTAGGGAAAATTGGCTAGAATACAATAATTAAAAGTTTAAGAGTATAATAAAATTAAGCAATTAAGACTAACTATTTCTCTAAGACCAATTATTACTGGACTCTATAAAGATGTCGTAAGGGGATGTAGCTCAAATGGTAGAGCGCTCGCTTTGCATGCGAGAGGCACAGGGTTCGATCCCCTGCATCTCCATCGTATATTTTATTTTTAATTATTACATTTAAATAGTCTTCTTATTTTGTTTTATTCTCATACTTTATAATATTATTGTAAAGTTGTCTTATTTTGTTTTACTCAGACCTTGATTGAGGGGAAATTTAGCCAACGAGAGACAAAAATAGAAAGATATTTAATGCTAAAAAATAAAATTTGCAAGTCAATCATATGACGGGTTTAAATACATTTTTAATACATATAAAATAAATATATGCTTATTTTAATTTTTATAAAAAATTTCTTCCTACTCAATTCCTAAAATATTATTATATTTTGATCAATAAAACTACTAGTCTTTATCGTGAAGTTGATCTAGAAAGTATTTTGGAAAACAAAAAATTAGCACAAATACTAGAGAGTATTAAATGAGAATAAACAAGAGTAGAAATGGATGCATATGAAAACAACCTTGATTGCCGGAGAGTTCCATTGCGATGATCTATATAATTCAATGTAACCCACCCGGCACGGTGTGACAGAGAGGCTGTGTCTATCAATGCCAGAATTTGCATTCATGAGAACACTCCAATCTCCTACTTCTACTCTATTTATACCTTCACTTCTTCACGAACCATTCTCATTCTATTTATTGATTTAGTTGTTTTGTTAGAAAATATATTTTATTATAAAGTTGTAGTTGTTTAATTTCAAATTTGGTATAAAATTTTTTTCCTAGTTATTTTCTAGTAAATTGGTGAGAGATTAGTTAGAGATAAATTTTTTTATTATCCTAGTTATTTTCTAGTAAATTGGTGAGAGATTAGTTAGAGATAAATTATTTAATTAAGTTTCCTAGCAAAATAACAAATTTGTTGTAGTGCTACATCATCCTCTTCCCCAATTATTGCTTACTGACTTATTTTAGTCCATATAAAAATTTTAGAAGTTTTTACACTTATTCTCTTTGTAATAACTTTTGGTGGAGGAAACATGTAAACCTCTTCATTCAAGTCTCCATAAATAAATGCATTATTTTAATATAAAAATTAAAATAAACATATATTTATTTTATAAGCATTAAAAATATATTTAAACATGTAATATCATTGAGTGGTAAACTTTATTTTTTTACCATTAAATATTTTTCTATTGTTGTCTTTGGTGGGCTAAAATTCCCCTTAATCAAGGTCATTGGATACTTTATATTACAATAATGCTAAAAAGTATAAGAATAAAAAAAAAATAAGAACACAATAAAGATAATTAATAAATAAAATATATGGAGATACAGGGGATCAAACCTGTGCCTCTCGCATGCAAAGCGAGCGCTCTACCATTTGAGCTACATCCCCTTTCATAATTATTATAAAGTCCATTAACAACTTCCTTTTAGGAATAGTAAAAGATAAACTTATAAATTTATCATCTCATTAATTAAATTAACATACTTAATTTGTATAATAATTTCCTAAAAGATAAACATAAACCTTAAAAAGCAAATAAGGTTAGCTACTAATATTTATTTTGCATTCATCAAGAGGTTGTGACCCCTTTTCCCCCATCACCTAGTACCAATAAGGGAAAGGAGAAGAAATATTATGTGGTGAAATTATTATCCACAAAAAAATCTCCACATTTAAATATTTCATCCACTCCATCAAACTCATCCTTAACTATTAGGTCCATATCTACTACAACTAATACTTTTGGATAGACTCTAATATACATTTATGGTGGATCCACCTCATCCCAAGTCCATGCTAGATTGACACGATCCTCTTCCCCACTTGTTGCATCTAATATAGGTCCAATACCCATAAGTATCTCATCCTCATCTATTGGACCTACATCATCCTCTTCCCTAATTATTGGACCTACATTATCCCCTTCCCTAGTTGGTGGACCTACATCATCCTCTTAACTAGTTTCTAGTCCCATAGTACCCCATATCTGAGGCACACATTCAACTTCTAGAATTAATCCAAGTCCAAATATAGAGTTGAATCATATATCACCCGCAGGAGACAATGTCGTTTCATCTGCTTATCATCTTATGATTTGACCTATTGGAGCAGGATAAAAATTAAATACAATTTAAGTTAATATAATATATTATTTTAGTACTATTTAAACTATAGGTAATTTTGTATGATTGGTTTTTCTATTGCAGATTTTTTCCATCCAAAGTTGCATCAAAGGTCATCACAACAACTATTAAGCAACAACTTTGTGAGTCATGACTTACATGGGGAGCACTCCTGAATGATGATTGAGAGATGTTATTCCAACGATTTAAGATACAAAATTTTATTTTAACTTATCATTGGTTAAAAATATTGTTTGAGTTACCTGATATTTACGCTGTACCATTTAAATCTATAATTGTTGATTTATGTGTAGAGATTATGATTGTTTTATTGTTTTTATACTTGAACAAAGGAAGCTCACATGGAATCTTGAAGATGAAAACAAAATAAAGAGAAATTTTCATTCTAGAGCTTCTCATAGACTCTTAAAGATGTTTAATGAAGCCCGAAAAATTGGTAAGAAGCTAGACTAGATCGAAAATACTATTTGAAATGGCCTTTTAGCTCAGTGGAACATGTCTTTGTATTGCACAAAGTGTGATACGACTAAGAAGAATATAGTCTCTAAAAAAGGAGGAAGTTTGCACACAGGTGATTCAATCAGTGTGCATGGATATGTCATTTGATAAATGTGAATACAATTTGGTTGTCTTGTTTTTGTTTTGCATTTATTAATTAATAACTTTGTTTGTAGACTAAGGAGTTTGGTCACACCGTACTGTAGATGAGGTTTTTCAACAAACACATAAGAATATTGGTCAATTTGTCGATGATAAATCAAGGCGAACTCATGTGATTTATCTATTTTCTTTTAATAATTGTTAAAATGTACTTATTTATATTATAAAACTAGAATAACATTTGTTGTTTTACACGAAGATTTCAAAAGTAATTTTTCATAAGCATTATCTAAATTTGCATTTTATGTTGGTGCCTCACATTCTACTCCTTTAACTCCAACAAAAGATGATAGACTTAAAAATAAATGTTGCTTAACAATTGTAGGTGGAGGATATGAGAGTCAGGTCTACGGTATTGGATATGATGGGAACTGTGAAGATGGTGTTGATAATTTTCTATATCAACCAGGAGCTTATTTTAGTCAATTAGCTGATTCGCAAGAGATTAGTCAATTGAAAGAACGACTATCAACTAGTGAAGCAAGACTATCGAGTTGTGAGGAGCAAAATCACCTTATGAGTTCCCAATTCTAGTTTATCCAAACGTTTTTTTGTGCGATAATGCAATTTCTACCAACACCTACATCAGTTGTTGCTTAAAATATTTTTCAACAAAATAATGGTCAATTACAACAAGTGGATCTTGAGCAACAAGGTGATGAGCAACAACATAATAATGCTTATAATAGAGGATATACTGACTATTAGCTTTTTTAGGACGTTTTATGAACTTTTTTAATGAATATGTTGAACTTTTCTATCAAAACAAGATATTGTGTGATTTTTTTTTTCCGTAAAATTGTGTAATTTTATTTTATAAAGTTTGTCTAATTTAATTTATTTATGTCTTTTGTTTATTTTTTAATTTAGAATTAAAGTTCAACTGAAAGCAAGATTATGGCCTTGATAATTGGATTTGTATACAGGAATTGTCTTCATTATACAGGAGATGAGTTACCGATTAATTATTTAGTAGGTAAACCTATAGATTATTCGGTAGATATTACCTATACATATTATGACAAGTATTACCTACAGAATTTGTAGTAGATATTACCTACGGATATTATAATAGGTATTACTTACAAAATTTTCGGTAATTATGAATATTACGGTAGGTATTATGTACGAATTATTCGATAGGTATTACCTCCGGATTATTCGATAGGTATTACCTACGGATTATTCGATAGGCATTACCTACGAATTATTGGTAGGTGTTATCTACGGGTTATTCGGTACCTACGGATTATTCAGTAGGTATTATCTACAGATTATTCGGTATATATTACCTACGGATTATTTGGTAGGTATCCTACGATTTCGTGGTAGGTATTACCTACAAAATTATCGATAGGTATTATTTACAAATTATTCAATATTAACTACGGATCATGTAGTAGGTATTACCTATAGTTTATTGGATATATATTTCCTATGATGATTTTACCTACAGATTTTGAACCATAAGTAATACTACATATTTTGTTTATTACCTATAGATTTTGTCTATTGATAATTAATTAATTAATTCTATGTAATATGGAGATGGCAAGAGTGTAATTTAGCTGTTCCATAGATGATTTTTCATAGTTTAATGCAACTGATATAAGGTAAAGTTTTTTATTAGTCTTAGTAGTATTTCTGGAATTGGTGGAGTTAATAACATCATGATGATAATCTTTTAAAAAGATTGGGACCCTTCTATTTTTTATGGATCTTTTGGGATTACAAGTAACGTCTTCTTGTTTTTTAATTAATCATGATGATCTTGTTGCTTATTTATTTCAGTTGAGTTATTAGTTTCAATTTTAAAAGAATATACATTTTCGTAAAAATTATTATTTCTTGAAACAAAAATTTCTAATTTTCAAGTCAAGCATGATGTATGTAGCCTTTAGTACCAGGCTTGAAACTAAGAAACACACATTGTCTTGCACTAAGGATCATGTTTAGTTTTATTCTTCTCTATAGTAAAAGCAAAACAAAGTGCACTAAAAACTTTTAAATCAAGCAAATTAGAACATGTTTATACATTAATTTATAAGTCGTTTTGTTATCGATAACCTTGGAGGGAATTTGATTTATAAGATGAATTACATGAGAAATGATATATGAGTAGAAAACAACAAGAATATTAGATTGAAATAGTAGGTTTCAGGTGCCATTAAGGATGTGTTGTTATTTTCTTTCAACTATTGAATTTTGTTGTGGGGTTTTAATACATCATTATAGGCAAATTCTTTATCATTATCAGACCTGATAGTTTTAATCTTAAAAAAAATCATGAATCATCATGATGAATTTAGTTAATGCAATTTTGGTTTCAATTTTATTCATCAAATATACCCAAAAATTATAATCTTCAACGACAATTAGAAATATCTATGTCCATGAATAGAAGGATTAGGTAGAGAGCCCCATATATCAACATGGATTAATTCGAAGAATTAAGGACTTTGTGTTACTATGTGTAAATGACAGTTTATGTTGTTTAGCATAACAGCAAGAATTACATATTTGGGTCTTATCATAGTGTATATAGGAGAAAGTATCACTTATGTGTTATAAAAAATATATATTTCGTATTTGTATTGTATTTCCTTTTAATAGGTATCATTAGAACAAGAGTTTTCAATAAACTGATGAATCGGTCTTAAAAGATATGTAGAAAATTGCAGGTAACACAGTGAATTAGTTTTTGTCTTAATATAATTTAAAAGTGACAAACATACATGATGAATTTGATTTAACGAAAATGAGGATGATCTCATAGATTATGCTACATACGTTGTAGCATTAACTGCATAAGAATAGGAAGAGCATGATAATGCGTAGGTTACAGTAATGAGTAGTGATCTTTTGGGAATGAAAAATAAGCACTTAATAGGGTTTAGGGTAATTAAGGTGGTATAAGCAAACAACCCCACTTAAATTACGGGATAAGTGGGATGCATGTTAATGCCGCAGAGACCTTCAGGAGCACCAGTGTCCCTCATAATCTTCATGTAACCACCCTCTCCCCATTCTGTGCCCCATGAATTCTTCATCAACCAGTACTTGCTATCTGCGTCCTCACCATACCCAATTAAAGTAACTGCATGGTTAAGGTCAGTTCCACACTCACCAGAGAAAACTCCTCCAGAGTATAGTTGAAATGCTCGTCCAGTAGAATCAAGGATTACTGAGACAGGTTGGTTGTTCACTGCCTTCAGAAGTTCATCCTCACTCTGCGAAGGCACACTTTGGTAACCACTAATCATGGTTGCAGCACTAAAGGTGTGGCAAGTATCATGTGCTGCCGTGTAAGGGTATTGTTCTTCACTTGCAAGACCTTTCCATTTTATATACTCAAAGGCGTTTTCCACGGATTGTCCATGGCATCCGTCATCGCTGACACAATCCACCAATTGTTGCTCAGACAATGAAATCAATTTTCCAGTTGTTATTTTGGTAATACCCTCAACAGTGGCCACAGCTGAAAATGCCCAGCAACTCCCTGCCACCTCAAATCAAATTCAAATAGCATTACCCAAAGGAACATATAAATGTATGAAGGGCATGAAAATTGTATTTATATGAACTAGCTAGCTAGCTAGCTAGGTTGACACAAGCAACAACGTACCACAATGGTGTTGGTTCTTAATATCTGTAACGGCTCCTCTCTTTCTCCAATCCAAGCTTGACTCAATGTTAGTGGCACGGAGAGTAATGTTATGGTAGCCAAGATTGTGGTTGGTGTTGGAAGAAGGT
The DNA here is from genome assembly GCA_016859785.1 of Macrotyloma uniflorum. Classification (NCBI taxonomy): domain Eukaryota; kingdom Viridiplantae; phylum Streptophyta; class Magnoliopsida; order Fabales; family Fabaceae; genus Macrotyloma; species Macrotyloma uniflorum. The sequence continues at coordinate 2,825,223 of BDMB01000027.1, forward strand.
GGTAGAGCTCCTGTGTGAAAAGCTAGGAATTCATGGTTAGTTAAATCAGCAAAAGGGGTTAGGCCTAACGTGTAGGTCTTGTTTCCTTGGTTGTTGTGTTTGTGTATGAAGTCCAAGTTGTCCTGGAATATCTGTTGGCGTCTGTCCTTCTCAGCACTATCAGGATAAACACGGCCATACATCTCCATCCAGGTTTCATGCTGTGTAGCAATGGAAGGTTCAGAGAGTGATCGGGATGTAGCAGGAGATGTGCATGTGGAGAAGAATATGAAGAAGGTAACAAGTGCAGATTTTGTGTCTAGTGTTAAAGCCATTGCATGCACAGAGAGAATAGAATAGAATGAGAATGGTTCGTGAAGAAGTGAAGGTATAAATAGAGTAGAAGTAAGAGATTGGTGTGTTCTCAACTCATGCATGCAAATTCTGGCATTGATAGACGCAGGCTCTCTGCCCCAGCGTGCCCGCTGGGTTACATTTTATATGCAGATCATCGCAATGGAACTCTCCGCCAATCAAGCCTCGTCAACATTTCTACTCTTCCTTTCCAAAATACTTCAAATAAATATTAACTATCTACTTAAAATTAACTTTACCATAAAGACTAGTGGTTTTAGATTATGGAGTGATTAAAATCAAAATATAATATCTTACAAGAATTAAAATCAAAATTTATTTATTTTATAAGAATTAAAAATATATTTAAAAATGTTATATGATTAACATATAAATTTTATTTACATTAAACATATTAAATATTAGAATAACATTGAAAGACTAAAATATTAACATTCGTTGGAGATGCAGGGGATCGAACCCTGTGCCTCTCGCATGCAAAGCGAGCGCTCTACCATTTGAGCTACATCCCCTTTTGTAATTACAATAGAGTCAATTTATTATTTTTTAATAATTCCATGTTTATAAGGGCAATCGTGCAAAGAAATTCTTTTTATTTATTCTACTCTTCAACTTTTTACTATATAAATTTTTATAACTCTATTCTATTAGTATATTAGCATTTAAAAGTATATAAACTCATATGATTTTATATTTATCGTATAATAATTTATCTGAATATTTTTATTAAAATTAATTGTTCTAAGATTGGTTGAAATATAATTTCTGAGTAATTATCAAAATTGTAGAAGGTAGATGTGATACTTACTTCACCCAACAAAATTTATTTAAAAGATAAAGTTTATACATAATTTATATGTTATAATTTGATCTCATATTTAAATTAATATGGTATCTTTAATGTGATATTTTTTATTTGATAACAAAGATCAAGTAAGCATAGAATGAATCAACACATGTAATATTCACATTATATTGACTAAGTCTATCATAATAATTAGTAACATTTATCAACTATGTTACATAACTCGTAAGATTTTGTAATATAAAACATAAATTCTTCTCATAGTACAACTAACATTTACTAATTAATTATTATCTGCTCCTATATCAAGACACGATCATCGTAATATCAACAAATCAACAAGTATAACATAAAAAGAATAAGTTAATATAAACAAAATTAAATATAATAAATTTTGCAATTATATTTTCATCATCACAGTCATTCATTTAATCATACTCTAAATAATCAACCAAATCAATCATAGTAAAGTTCGCACTCACATAAAATTATCATATCCAATCATTCACATCCACCTATGAATACTAGACAAACTCTTCCAAAAAAAAAATGAAATCCTTAACATCTAAGACTAACACTTACCCATACATTCTAATTAATGAGTTATAGACTAACTCTAAAAGTCTTTTTCATCTTCGGATTCTTTAGTCTATCCTCATACTGACAACCGCACGTTAAGGTAATTCTTACCCACAATATCAGAATATAATAACTCTTCATCTAGTGATACATGAAATAAAAACCTTCATCGACTTCTTTACTGATGATACTCTTATTTACATGACTAGGATATCACTGAATCTCATTCTGATATCTCAAGAATATCATATGTACACTAATTTTATACCAAATAGTATCCCTTAATAACTATTTGGCTCACACACAAACAATACATAACATATTCTTACACATTAAACCATACAATTTAATTTCATCAGCACACAGCCTATCACATAGTCATATAAGAATCATTTATCAGCATTCAATTCGGCACACAACTTGTCACACAAACATATAATAATCTTTTATCGACACAGTCTATCTCACAAACATCTAATTTCCACAATTTCTCATATAATTAGTCTTATATCATGTTTCACAAAAGTTCACATTTATATACTCTTCCAAATTTAATTTAGAACATAAAATAAATTTCTAGAAATAGTGCATTACATTAGAGGTCCCATGACAAGGTCTAAGAATAAGAAGATGAAGCAAGCTTTGCAAGCCTTTACTATGGATATCAAGTAAGTTGAAGGTGGATTAGAGGCTACATCACAATGGACAACTATTTTACAAGTGAAGGAAGATTTTAGGTCCAATATACATAAAAGCTCAAACTAAAAAATATAAAAAGCATTTATGGTTTGGAGTTTATTTAGTTATTGGGCTAAATAGTTATTTAAAAATCACTTCCTATTTTTCCATGTAATTTTTGTTTTTATTTTGAGGGAATAATTTCATGTGTTTTCATATTTCTTAGATAATTTTTTCTAGTGCATTTAAACTTCGTAAGTAAGTAAATGACTAATGGGATTTAATGATCATAATATAATAGTTATTTGATTTAATAAGCCATTATATGATGGCTATTAGGAAATAAATGCTTAATTTCTTTTGTCTCATAGATCCCTAATTTAGTCTATAAATGAACATCTCTTAAAAACTTTAACACACAATTTCATAAATTAATTAAATTAAGTGTTTTTCATTGAAAACAGAATGTGGGACAAGAAGCCAATGACCGAGTAAAAAAAATCCACAAAGGATGAAAACTTTTACAAATGAAATGCGGGACAAGGAGCTAATGGTGGAGTAAAAGAATTTGACGAAGAAGGAGAACAACATTTAAGAATAAAATGCAAGCAAGGAGCCAATGAGGGAGTAAAGAAATTTGACAAATTAGGAGGGAAACGTTTATAAATGGAGAACATCGAAAACGCAACTCAAAACACACACGCATTAACACACAAACATTAATGAAAAGACACCTAGGCAGAGTTAGCCACGTCACATGGGTGTCATGCGAATGTAGTGGAAATAACGAGTGTAAGTGTATCAATGAGGATGTGTTTGGATGAGAGACTGGGTTTGAAAGAGTAGAAAATGAAAGAAATGAAGAGAAAGAAAAAAGAAAAAATGAAATTGTTTGAATTAAGAAAAAAAAGTGAAAATGAATAGAAAGTAAAATAATATTATTTATTATTAATAATTTTTATTATTAATAATTTTTTTAATTATTTATATTAAAATAAAAGTAAATAATTATTAATAATTTTATTTAATATTTATTTTATTATTTTAATATTATATTAATTATTATAATAATATATAAAATATATTAATATTTTAATATACATAATTCATTAATATTTACTTTTTAAATACTATTTTAAATTTTATTTATTATTATAATAATTTTTTTATTATAATCTGTTATATTAAAATATATAATTATATGTAATTTATTTATATAAAATTATTTATAACCTTTTTCTAACAAATCTTTTCAAATTGAGAAGAAAGAAAAGGAAAGTTTAATTTATTTTGAAATTCGTATTATTCTTTTTTATATTTATAAAATCAGGACATATTTTTGCCTGTAAATAGTAATTCCGAAAAAACAAACTAACGCTAAGCGAAATGTTAAACATACACTCATGAATGTGAGACATCAATCTGACACATATACATGTGGCCTATCCGAGATTATGTGGAAGAAGTTGCGTTGAGCACTGGACAGATTTGCTAAGTGAAACAAGAACCATAAAAAAATGTGTGGCTGAAGTTGAAATTGGTTAAGCGTTTAGAGCATT